>JAPWTK010000054.1:0-600000 GCA_029963805.1 Aromia moschata | reverse complement strand
ACTCGGAAACGTTGGTTTTCTTTTTTTTTTGTCTAGTATTTTCTCCTGGAAAAAATAATTTCCCCATCACATTCAGTTATGACTTCATCAACACTTTTTTAAATGAAGCCTCACCCCCCCCCCCCCCCCCCTTTTGTCAGATAATGAAAGTTGACATTTTTCCGATGAGAACAATACAATACCACTATCGTTAACTAATGCTATGAAGTCATAATTACTTAAAAAAAAAAACAACTATTTTTCATTCGGTCGACGTTTCGTCAATTTTATTTGCATCTCCAAGGCTCTAAAATAAAATATGACAATAACGCTATGTAAGCAATAAAAAAACGTAACACCAAACACAGATTAAAATAAGTAAGCTTATAGTGGGAATCAGGATTACATGTTTCGTGCTTACAATTAAATAAGTCTATCGATGTTAGAAATACAGGATCTTAGCAATACAAGATCTTATAAATAATATCTCGCTTGAACAATACTGTGAATTAACTTGTGTAGAATATGATAATATAAGGCTAATGACGATATATAGATCTCCTAATAGTGACTTTGAAATATTTTTAGAAAAACTTAATATCGCTATGAGTCATTTTGTGAGAAACGACAAAATTTTATTTATATCTGGTGATTTCAATGTACATTTTCACAATAAAAGTGACAAAACACTTTGATAAACGTTTTTAATTCTTATGGCCTTTCTCCTAGTTTCTCTGGATTATCTAGAAACAACCATTATCTAGACAACATTTTTACCAACTTGAATAGTAATAAAACGAATAAATATCTCACAACTTCAATTGACTCTAAATGGTCCGATCATTTGGGTATTTTTCTCACAGCTGAAATAGGAGTTATTAGTTCCTCACCTAAAATAATAACATACCGTCCTATTTCTGCCAATGGTCTCGACGACCTAAACAATTATTTAGATAAAATAAACTGGGAATTCACTAATGATTACAGTATTATTAATTATACAATATTATTATACTATTAATAATATATTAATTATTACAATATTATTATACTATTGAGAAGCGTTTTGAGATATTTCTGCAAGTAATTATAGACGGTATACAAAAGTTTCTACCAACTAAAACTTGTGTTTTAAGGAAATCCAGAGAACCTCATGGATGTTGGTTCAATGATACTATAAAGGAGATGCGCGACCAACTACACTTTCTATACGATGTTTACAAGCGAAATCCTTCGGATTATACAAAATCCAACTACAATAACTATAGATCTATATATCGTAAGGCAATTTCTGATGCTAAAAAAACATGTAACGATATACCTTTATTTTAAATCATGATAACCCTCAGAAAGCGGCTTGGACTATCATCAACAGTTACAAACAAAAAACTGACCCGGCTATATCTACAGTTTCATCCGAAGAATTTAATAAGTATTTTGTGAATGTTGCGGATAATATTTTAAACAAGCTAATAGCAGATAATACAACATTTAGCAATTATTTTACGGGATCAACAAATTTCAATTACTTTCAGGGTACAGAGGTATCTCCATGGGAAGTGGCTGACGTAATTTTAAATTTAAAAACAAAAATTGTATGGATGTTTACCACTTTAACATGAAAATTTTGAAGGGTATTATGAATTCAATATTACTACCACTCACAAATTTAATTAATGTGTGTATAACCAACTCTATATTTCCCGACTGTTTAAACATTTCGAAAGTAGTACCAATCCTCAAAAAGAACGACTTGAACGACCCCTCAAATTATATACCCATATCAGTTATATCATATATCGGAAAAGTGAATGAACGTTTTTGGATCTCACTAAAGCTTTTGACTGTGTGTCACACTATATGATCTGTCAAAAATTATACTACTATCAATTCTCAACTGAAAGCGTAAGTACACTTGATTACTTCTTATCTAAACAACCTTCAACAGCTTGTTAATTATAACAATATTTGTTCCAACACGAAAGAAGTAATACACGGAGTCTCACAGGGATCCGTTCTAGGACCGACTCTTTTTTAATATACATTAACGACTTTACTAATTCCTTAAATAATGAGGTGCTCAACGTATTGATTGGTGATGATACTAGCTTAACTGCTTCATATTCAACTTTAGATGAATTATTAAGAAACGTTTCTCAAACACAATCGAAAGCCCAGGAATGGTTTAATAGCAATAAACTTAATCTAAATACGTCCAAAACTGAGAAAATGTTATTTAGCCTTAGAAATACCGATAATCCTCCTAACGATGATAATCCTCAGTTTACAAAATTTCTGGGGGTCCTACTTGACCCTACATTATCCTGGGATCAACATACAACTGATGTTAGTATTAAGATATCAAAATATATATATCTTCTACGTAATTTGGTTGATAAAGTATCGTTACATACACTGAAAATAGTCTATCACAGCTTTATTCATTCGAGTATTTCTTACGCTATTCTTGTATGGGGGCATGCTGCCTCTAGTGCATATGTGTTCTCCCTACAACGAAAAGCAATAAGAATCATGGCAAAATTAAATTACAGAGATAACTGTAAAGATCAATTTACCAACTTGAATATTCTTACTGTTCCATGCATTTACGTACTGCATTGTCTTCTTTATGTTAAAGAAAATTTAGACTCATTTGTGTTCAGAAATCAATTAAAAAAGTGATTAGAAATCAATTACACAGTTATAATACTAGACAAAATTAAAATTTAGACACGAATTTCTACAGATTAACAAAAACAAGAAACGGTACTTCTTACTCAGGAGTGCGCCTCTTTGCTCTCCCTCCTCATGTGAGATATTTGAAGGAGGTCAAGTTCAAACAAGTTATAAAATCTTATTTATTAAAAAATTCCTTTTATAATTCAAACCTGTTTTTTAGCAAGTGATTTTAGTCAAATTAGAATCTAATATATTTAAGCTTTCTTTTTATTTTTACACCATTTTATCCTACTTGTATTTTTATTTATGACTTTTTCGCTCACCTTTTATCGTTATTTATTGTATTTTATCGAATACCATGCGGTATATATAATATAGGTTATGTGGGTCAGACAAAAAGGTATTTGAAGAAATGAATCTATTAACATAAGAATGATGTTACTGCTAATAATTTACAAAAGAACAGAGTAAATGAGAGAGCATTGGTGACACATACGTATGACCATCATTTTTCATTCGACATTTCATTTTCATCATGTTGTCGTTATTGGACAACAAAACGATTATTACATGAAATGATTGTTATTAACCCATTTCCGCCCAAACGACGAGATTTTGTACTCGACTTTTGACGCTATAACAACCCATAAATGTCCTGGAAAAAATCGTAACATAGTGTTTTCAAAAGTTTAAAACCTCCTCTTTCAGATGGCGTAGTCGAATTCGACTTAGAGTTTGATTTGAAAAAGTTACAATCGATTTTTTAAAAAAAAGTACGAAATCATTCCTTTTTTTTTTATTTCGTATTTTGAGTCGGAAAAAGCTTTGTTTGGTTGCTCAAACCATGACGTCTAGTGCTATTTACATCTGTTCTTTAAAACCTCATGGAAATTTTTGGAAAATTCCACTCGGCAAATTCAAGATGGCGGCCGAAATGAAAAATTTTTTTTCGAAATATTACACATTTTTTTCTCGAATAGTATTAGTAGAATTAGTAGAACTTTATCAAAAAAATTACTAAGAACAAAAATGTCTTAAAATCGATCAAAGAATGCTCTCGATTTTTTCCAGAATTTTTCTCGGCATTTTTTTGAAAATTTTGATTTTCCGATTTTCCAAAAATAAAAAAAATTCTCAAAATATTTTGAAAAAACATTCTTTAATAAATTTTAGGACGTTTTAGTTCTTAGAAATGTTTTGATAAAGTCCATAGTTTATGAGAAAAAAAAGTTTCAAATTGAAAAATGAAAATTTACATTTCGAGTACATGTTTGATCTTTATTATATAATTTCTGGAAAAAAATGTACAAAACCTAATTTTTCTCGTTTGATTGAATCCGACCAAGACCAGTAACACACGAAGTTATTATACGGTAGGTACCAGTAATACGAATTATTTATGTAAAACATGTTCATCGTAAATCCATCATAATTGTCTCCAAAAATCCATCATAAATCTCACCACGTCTACGTTCGTGTCCCTGGATTAGACAGAGTGTGAAGTAAAATTTGAAAAAGTATAAATAGGATGTAAGCAAACGAGAAAATACAGTTTTGTACATTACTCCGGCAATTATATAATAAAGATCAAAAATGTACTCGAAATGCAAATTTTCATTTTTCATTTTGAAACATTTTTTTTCTCAAAAACTATGGACTTTATCAAAAAAATTCTAAGAACAAAAACATTTTAAAATTGATCAAACAATGTTTTTTTCAGATTTTTTTGAGAACATTTTTGATTTTTTGGAAAATCGGAAAATCAATATTTTCAAAAAAATGTCGACAAAAATTCTGAAAAAATTTGGGAGCATTCTTTGATCAATTTTAAGATATTTTTGCGCTTATGAATTTTTTGATAAAGTCTATACTATTCGAGAAAAACTGTGTAATATTTCGAAAAAAAAATTTTCATTTCGGCCGCCATCGCCATGCCATCTTGAATTTGCGTGGAATTTCTCAAAAATTTCCATGAGGTTTTAAAGAACAGATATTAATGGCACTTGACGTCATGATTTGAGCAACCAAAAAAAGCTTTTTCCGACTCAAAATACGAATTAAAAAAAAAAAAAGGAATGAAAATCTCGTACTTTTTTTTTAAATCGATTATAACTTTTTTCAAATCAAACTATAGGTCGAATTTGACTATGCTTTCTGAAAGAGGAGGTTTTAAGCTTTCGAAAACTCTATGTTATGATTTTTTCCCAGGACATTTATGTATTAAGTTATAGCGTCGAAAGTCGAGTACAAAATCTCGTCGTTTGTGCGGAAATGGGTTAAAACAGTAATTCGTTCAATAAACGAACTGACATCAAAAATTTAAATACAGCAAATTTTAATATATTAAAGTCTGTAAACCAGATTTTGTAGAAGATACACTTACAAGTTTACAAGACAATTACCTTCATATACAATTTTTATAAAGTGAATTTTATTAATGCTTCCCTGTACAAAAGACTTGTAGCAAGTTTTACAACTTTTAGTGGCTCTTTTAATAAAAAAAAGTTAGTCGTTTTTATTTATTTCTGATGCCGATGCACGTCTGGTCTCCAGCACGCTGTATTTTACAATTTCTAATGTATATATCAATGTTTTATTTATATTTGTTTCTAAGATTAAAAAACTTATTCAATTGTAAGTATGAAACATGTTATCTTGATTCCATCTATAGGTATTCTTACTTTTTTTAATCTGTATTTGATATTACGTTTGTTTTATTGTTTACATTGCGTTGTCATATTGTATTTTTGAGTCCTGAGGATGAAAATACATTTTACGAAACGTCGACTTAATGAAAAATAGTTTTAGTTTTTGTGGTTTTATCCTAGTAGTCAATGATAGTTATATATAAACAGGACTATCAATCCTACATTACAATTTTTCGAAAATAATTTTAGTTTTGAAAATAATGAATTTATGCAGTAGTAACTCTCCGACATGAACCTAATATCCTTTACTTAATTCCAAATAAATTTAATGAGTTCCTTGTGAAAAAAAATACAAAATACAACTTTTGCATTCATTTAAAAAATATAATAGTTATTTTTATAATTTGATAGTCATTCAGTTCGACTCAATATAAATACAAACAAAAAAAGTTTAAAAATACCTACACACAATTTAGAATTATTATTTACACATATCTTAAGTTGCAGTCGTAAATCAAAGATTGTTTTTCTCTCTAAATGGAACAAAATCCATTAAAAACAAATTAAAAAACCAACATCAGGTGAATCATTATGTAATAATCTCAGTTCTCAATTCAATAATAAACGCCTGTGTTTATAAACAAATAAACAACAAATTCTCTAATCAGGAACACTTCAGTAGATAGTAATCTAACCATGACCTTAGTTGGTTGAGAACTGAAAACAAGCTTGATTTACCTAAGATTGAAACAAAATTTCAATGACGTCAGTTCTAATAGCAATTAATATAAATTGGCCAAATTTAAATGAAACTGAAATTAGAGTCTGAATATATGGCACATGACATTACATTATAATGTTATGAATACCATTTTGTCCATGGTATATACATGTACATATGTACGTATGTATATCCCTCTTTCTATATACCTGAAAACAAGTTACCAATTATGAAAATCAAAACAAAAGTAAATACTTACATAAGTAATTAGTTTTTCAAAGGATTTTACGCGACTTTACGTCTTATTATGTTACCGTTTTTTAATTAGGTTTTAGTGATACACAGACATAGGGTTTGCAGCTAATCCAAACATTTTAACTAACCTTGACCTAGTTTTTGATAACACAGGACCACGAAAGTTTTTCCAATGCGCGGAAGTACAGACCCGGTCTACTCTACATTTTTGGGGTCGCTGAACACGAATCAGACTTGAGTTTCCCTAAGTTACAGCTATTTTTTTTTGTAACCTCAAAAAAGACATTTCACACGGAAACTTGATTACACAGGCACACAAAGCCAGAGAAGACCATTCCCCTTCTACGTTTTCAACGCGCTGAATCAAAATCTGAGGTCAAGATGCATTTATCAGCTTTTCCCCTAGGACTATCAACAAAAATCCCTATGAAAAACACTAAATCAGCCACCATGTCAAATAATTGACGAGCTGGTGACCGTAATGTTACGAGGATGATCTAACAATAACCCTAAGCCTCAGAAACCTTCAATCCTACGACACACATACTCAAAACCCCTTAAACTCAAAAATATTAACCTCAAAAAACCTTATATCTGTGTTCTGCAACTGATAAAGCGCAGCAAATGATGAAGAAGCATGGATCCAGTCATGACTCTCGACTTCATAGCCGTGGAATTACAAAGCTTCGTAATCACATAACCTCATAAACTCCAAACCCTTAAGCTCAAAAACCTTATAAGTAGGTCCTACGAAATCTGGGACACAACGTAATAAAAAAGTTTTTTTTTTTTTTTTGGTTTGGTTGGATTAGGTCCAGGAGCAAATAACAACTATTCGATTTTTTGCCAACGTTTCGGAGCTTTATTTCTCCTTCATCAGGGCTCACTACAATTTTATACAGAAGTAGATATACGATATAGATTTTGAAAAATTACATATTACTACAGAAAAGCAATTGTAACCTACTTACATCAATGTTGTTATTGTTGTCATGTAAGGTGGTACGTTACAAACATTGGCGGCACTGTCTATATACATGTGCTCTGCCAGTTGCAGAACACAGATATAGGGATTTTGAGGTTATGGGGTTTTTAGTTTGTGTGTCGTAGGGTTGAAGTTTTCTCAGACTTAGGGTTGTTATTAGATCATCCCTGTAACGTTATAGTCACAAGCTCGTCAAGTATATGACACTGTCTATGATTTAGTGTCTTTCATAGGGATTTTTATTAATATGGGAAGAACTGATTAACTCTCATAAACGCATCCTGACCTCAGAATTTGATTCAGCGCGTTGGAAAACGTAGAAGGGTCTTCTCTGGCTTTGTGTTTGTGTCTGGGTAATCAAGCTACCGTGTAAAATGGGGTTTTGAGGTCAGAAAAAAAAAACTAGAGGTAATCGAGGAAAACTGAGATCGCGTTCAGCAACCCCAAAAACATAAAGTAGACGGGGTCTGTACTTCCGCGCATTGGAAAAACTTTTGTAGTCCTATGTAATTTATTTTAATCTAACGCCTTCCTTGAAATGGGTTCTTCATTTTACGGAGTTACAAATAAGGAAAGAGCTTGAAGAAAAGAAAACAATAACCTGATTATGAATTTTAATAAATCATCATATGAATCAATTTTTGGTTAAATATTAATATATATATGTACCTATTTGTATTTAAAAATCGTATATATATATATTCCATACATTCTTTAAAAACCATTTGATTTGAGTCCTTATTTTTAGATGTAACAAACCAATCTGTCACATTTTAGCGACCTGTTCAATTTGCCCTTAGCCGCCTTGTGGACTGCGGTGGTTGGCGACTGGGACAGGGAGGTGGAGGAGTATTCGGAAGATAGGATACCTGTCGACGAAATTATACTACACGAGAGATTTCACAACTTTCAGCACGACATCGGTAAGTGAACTCGAATTATTTTTATCAGTGACGACTGATGGAATTGTACATTTTCTTATTTTTGTAAGGAAGCGAGGGACTCATACATTATTTTAGGAGGTGATTAGTAAACCTAAATAGAAGACTATGGTAGCAAAAATAAATATGTCTAAAATAGAAATAATTGCTCAAAAATAGCTGTGAAAAATTTGCGAGTTACCTCTTTTTTTTCCATAGGTACTACATTAATTCTTATATTTTCTACAAAATTTTAAAACTGTCTTACTAAACTAAACTTTTTTTACGTTTTATTAACTTATTACACTGAGGTCGACAGAAAGCTCTATATTTCCAGTTAACCCTTTCAGGGGCGTAATTAAACTAGAAATGTTATTAAACTGTTCTTATCAAATCTTTAACAGTTATCTTATCAAAAGTAGTCTTATCAAAAGTTAAATTTGAGAAATTCAAGATGGCGGCGGCAATATGGTGGACCTCAAATTTGAGGAGGTAATTGTAATAAAATACAATTTTTCTTAAATAAGAAAAAATTTATTATAACCTGCATGAAATTTTCAACAAACAATCTTTCTTGTCATTTTTTTCAAAAATGCATATTTTTTGAGAAAAAAAATATTGAAATTTGTGCGTAACGAAGTCAATTAAGAATTTGAAAATCTCCCTCTCTGCTTTACCCAGAACTAACGACGAGGAGAGAAATAATTTGTAACAACTATCTTTTGCCATTTTCATCCGCCATTTTGAAAAATTCATTTCTTCTATTTGTTCATGATTAGTTAAGTACTTCAACTTATAGGTACGAAATTATATTCAATCATTATGTCAAACAAGTAAATATATCAATTTTTAGTCTGAAAATAGAATATTTGGAGTCTCCATTTTGAATTTGTCCAAATACTACTATTATGAACAAAATAGAATAGAATAATCAAGTGTAATAAAATAATATATAACTTTTTTGAATGAAACTGACATTTTTTGCTATATTTTGTTATATAAAAAATAACAACAATAAGTAGGTACATCTCAATTTTTTTTTACCAGCAATAGCTTTGGTTATCATCTCTAGAATCTGAAAGCATGATTTAAAAGATGACTTACACCCTATAGACTTCAGGAACGAATTTAATGTTAAAAAAGAGAAATTTTCGCCATTTATTATTTAATAACAATTGTAAAATGGATAATATAGAAGTGTTTAGATACATTACTAATATGTATAAGAAAAGTTATTTTGTATTGATATCATATAATAAACCGGAGTTATAACAAAAAAAAAAACAAAGAAATTGAGGTGGGAAGTATACTTCCCACCGCCACGCTCCTGAAACGGTAAATGTATTTTCATGTTAATTGAAAACACATTTTAACACACATTAGAGTTTTGACTACTCAACAAACTAAGAGCGATGCATTCTAAAGCTCTATATTTCCATTTACTTTATTTTCTTGTGGGTTCAAAATTTCCCGCCACATCTGTGGTGGAATATTCTCTTCCCACCATTTTCCCACCCACGTTAGTGTTTTAATTAGACACTTTTACAGCGTTAATGAAGCTGTCGCGGCCTGTGAAGCTGACGGGCGAAAGTAGGGTCCGGGCGGTATGTCTACCCACGAAGAGGCTGTCCCACAACCAGACGGATCTGTGCATAGCCACCGGCTGGGGTAGGGACATGGAAGCCGGCACCCTGTCGGGGAAGCTGCTGGAAGCGAAGGTGCCGGTCCACGACAACGCCGTCTGCAGGAAAAAGTACGGGCACGCGGTGAATATCAGGTCCGGACACCTCTGCGCCGGCCACCTCGATGGTACCAGCGGAACATGTGTTGTAAGTGCGGTAAAAACGTCGCTAATAACTTGAAAATCGTTTATACTCTCAAAGAACGCATTTCCTAAATGGTCATAGCAATGGGCAGACCGGTTTCGCCCTTATTGGAGCTTGTCACTGCAATGAAAATAAATTCGTATATATAGCTGTCATGCTTTCATTTGATTTTTTGATCTTTAATTCATGGATGTGGTACAATGTGAGAAGCTTCGACCATAATATCAAATAAATACTTGTTTGTTAGGTAATGTTGGTTATAATATGTAGTAAACTATTTAATATCTTATTAGTTGATAAATACAAACGTCTCCTAGGTGGACAATTGAAAATTCATATAAAACAAAATACAAACTTGTATAGGATTCCCAATCTCAGCTTAAAACGATGTAAGAAAAATAAAAGCGCATCATTTCCTATGTAAACACAGCGCACCGGCCCCGAACGCGTACCATACATAGGCGTGCGCGTAACAAATCAAAACAAATATCAAACGTATAAATGCGTCTCGTCAAGGTTTTAATTTTGTGGTATTCTTTTTTTTTTGCAAATATTCGTGTCATATTCTACAACGTGGCGTGATTTCATTATTATTACACGGTTTATATATTTTTTTTAATATTATATATTTTATTATTATATTTAAAGTTTCTAAAACTTTTAAGGACTTATAAAGGTTTTTCTTCATGTAGCATGTTATGAACAATCGTCAATTTTCTCATATTCGAAGGAATAAAGTACATATAACGATAACGTAGGCGCAGCATATACTGTGCCATTGTAGAAAAACAATACAACGAAAATCTTGGGTAGAGACGCTAACTGTATAATATTTTATATTAAGATTGGAAATACTATACAAACTTATTGCAATTATTTTGTAAAAGAAAATAATTTTTCTATAATGTATCTGTCTATAGTACTAGACTGGCAAGCTAAATCTGTACGAGATACGAAACAAACTAATGGGAAACGAGTTCATTGTTGTGGCCCTCTATTTATGAAAACTAAAAGTACATTCTAATAAAGATATTTCTTTGGTTGTCGTTTAACGTGGAGATGTGGCAACGCCGCGGCATTATTTCGGTTAAGCTTTGTGTTGTGTAAATATTAAATAACTATTGACATTCAGATCATTCTAAGAAATGATTTATAACAAATAGTTTGCATTATGCAATTTGCATACAGTCTCCTTTATTTTTCGTCCATTATTTAAAATACCGGATGTCCCAGAGAATTTTGATCCACTTTAATCGTAAATATCTTTTGACAGAGCGAACTTAGAAGGATGCGGTTTTCGCCAGTCGAATTACTTTTTCAATAATACATTTTTTTCGTACTATGTTAAAAACTTGTTACTTGTTCTACAGGGTGTTTTTAAAATATTGGCAACTTCAACGTTACATTTCGCTATTATTTTGAATAACCACACTCTGTATATATTTACATCTACTGGGTACGTTTGTTATACCTACTTTAATTTAAAAATGGGTTAGTAATTGAATTTTTAAAATCATTGTGTTTGGATGTCCTAGAAAATTATGACCCATTTTGATTGAAAATATTTCTTTGTAGTTGTAATAATTGAATTTTCAAAAGATATTTTACGTGTTATGTTAAAAATTTGTTACATACCATACAGGGAGATTAATTCAAACATAAAAATACAGTTGGCTGGAATACCCATATTATGCTTAACTCGTATATGTATTTTTTTTCTTTTTAAAAAGTATATCATAAATTTCATTTTACTTTAAAAATAATTACAATTTAAACTAACAAAGAAATGAAAAAAAAGATTAATTTTGTTAACTCAAAAAGTAAAAATATACGAATGATCCCAAAATAAAACAGCTTATATGTTATGGTACATGTTCCAATTGTCTACCATTCATATCTATACACTTCTCAAATCTAAATAACTAAATTAATAAATGAATTACTCAATTTCTGGAGTATCTCTTGAAAATTGTTGGCAATGTTTCGGCACAACTTTTCCGTGGTTTCAAGACTGTGATTGTAACATCTATTCTTAATATACATCATACAAGCAAATATGTCTATGTTAATTCCGGTGACTCGATTCGAGCCAATCGAGTGACCGCCACGGTCACTCGATTGTTTCAGCTCTACCTATCCACCTATTCCCAAGCCCGTTCCCAAAGCTTTCTGAGGTGCAGCACCCTGTTACTGAAAAAATACCGTACAGATGTTTTGATTTTGCTCCAACTGAGGGTAGAAAAAATCTGGAATATATTCGTAAAAATTTTCTCCCATTGAAAAAGAAAGGACGATACATATCTTTTTTGATACAGCACTCCACATGTTTAACTTTGGAGAATCCTTTAGTAATAATGAAAAATGACAATTCCAGAGAATTCTTAATCTAAATTAAAGAAGTCATTTTTCTTTCATTTTGTTCTATTAATTTCAATTACTAGCTAAATTTAAAAGTAAAGTGTAACAAACCATACATTCTTGGAAAGCGGAAGAATGCAGCTTTTGTTTGGTGGATCACGTACACAGTGTTGTGTTTTATAAATTTAAATTGATTATATTTCAAAAACTCCCTGTGAAGCAAGTAACAAGTTTTTAACAGTACAAAAAATAACACTTATTGAAAAAGTAAATTGATTGGCAAAAACCGCATCATTCTAGGTTCGCTCCGTTAAAATATATTTACGATCAAAATGGGTCAGAATTCTCTGAGACGCCCGGTATTATAAGTAAGGGAACAATAAAACAAATGTGAGAAGTACCAGTAAAATACCGTAAGTCCAAAGTTTGAACTACAATTATAACATGGAAACGTTAACAATCTTATACTTAAATATAACTAAATAATATGTTTTAGTCTATTTTTTCCTCGTCAGTAAATAATCTCTAATCGAATTAACATGCCATTTGTTGTTTACCTACATTCATTATCGCATTTATCATACTTTTTTTCGTATTATTTTTTCAGACGCTAAAGTTCTCCGAATTTGTTAGAATGGGAAAAACTTGTAAAACACTTCCTTTGAATCTAAATGTAAATAATTTCTGGGTACGCTTTCATTTGTATTTTAAAATGCAATAAATAAGCAAAAAAAAAAACTTGTTTTTTTCGCTCACTTTTTGACCTCACAGGACGATTTATCATTTTTAATTAGTTGTTTTGCCTAAGAATTTCACTAATAATTTATCATACGATTACGAATATTCAGTCAGATATGTGAAAGGGTGCGGACGCTGTTTTTCTGCAAATGCAAATTATTAAAATAGTTACGCTTTGTTCTCCCAGCGTAGCAGATACGCTGGAAATGTCAACCGTCTGTTTTCCACACCAGAATAATCGGTGGCAATATGTTTAATTACCGTAATATATAAACATTAACAACAGTTAACGTTAAACTAATGACTAATTCAGTTGTGTATAACAAATTTCCATACTTTCCATTGATTAACCCAAGTTATTGAAACTGGCTTTGTTTTATCGATGATGAAAAATATTGAATTGTTCTGTGACGTGGTAGGGTCTAATTTTTGAACAATTTGTAAATATGTTTCGGATACTAAAATTTATCATAATATTTACCTCAACTTTTTATGTTTTTTTTCTTTACCTTTATAATTAGTTACAAAAAATTCGTACGTGTCTATAATCATTCTGAAGGAACTTCCCCAGTTTTAAGAATTTTAAGCGAAAATCAGTTCATACAATTCAGTTCTATTTGACATTAATTGCCAAAAGGTTTGCGGTTGTAATTTATTGTGTTTTTTGATTTGTTTCTGCTCACGTTTTCTCATTGTCTATCAATAGATAGTAAAATCAAGCCACTTTCCTTTATTTTAAATTTTGATGATAATAGTTCGTTTATTAAAATATGAAACCTATTACATTGTATTATTACATATTGTGTTATTACATAAATATGAAACTTATTACATTCTAGGATTGAATTAAATTTGATATACAGAGTGAGTCTGTAAAGTGTCACCACTTCACTATCTCTGGAAGGAGAAAAGAAAATCAATTAACTTTTTCATGGAATAAAATAGGCTTAAAACACTACAAGATAATAAATATCAATTTGTTACTCTGCATGTGACGTCACGAGCTGTCTGCTGTATCGGAATCGTTTTTAAGAGTTTCAGAAGTTTACAAGTCATTTCTAAAATGCAGTTGCGTGCAAATGCAGGCAAGATTGAGAAAAGGGGAAAGTATATAATTGTTTTAATCAGGACACTGAAATAAATGTATTTGTTCTATGAATGTTGATCCACAAGTATGTGTATATAAACTCACAAACTATAATTATGTACGAGGTGTATAAATTAAGTAATGAGACTGGCAACGTAGCGTTCGATCTAGCAACACTGCGGTGACATGACTTGGAAGGGTGATAGATTAACATGTAATACACCTGCAGTACAAGTTTGAACTTGTTAGAGTCATTTGTTTGTTCATTGTGACTGTTTTCGTAAACCATTTTTTTTCTAGTGCATTTTAAAAATGGGTGATATTAATTTTGAGCAACGGTGTGCTATTAGGTTTTGCTTCAGACTTGGACACAGCGCAACGGATACTTTTGCAAAACTTCAACAAGCCTACGGAGACAGTGTTTTTTCAAGAGCCTAAATTTGTATGGTGGTTTAAAGAATTCTCAGAAGGAAGAGAGTCGACTGAAGATAAACCACGCAGCGGAAGGCCTTCAAGAAAGAAGGGAGATCTCAAGAACAGACGATAGAATACGGGATCTTGTGCGTTCAGATTGTCGGTTGACGACAAGAATGATCGGGGAAGAGTTAAATTTGCATAACACCACTGTTTTTGATTTTGTCTAATGAATTGGGGATGAGAAAAATATGCGCAAAAATGGTTCCAAAAAACTTTCGCAAGAACAAAAGGACATCAGAGAAAGATGTCTTAACTTTTTTGGAATCGATTGAAAATGATCCCCATTTTATGGAACGTATCATTACTTGTGATGAGACTTGGTGTTTGAGTACGACCCGGAAACCAAGCGTCAAAGCATGGAATGACACACTTCAAGCTCTCCAAGACCCAAGATCAAATGCATGCTGATTTGTTTTTGTGATAGCCAGGGAATTGTCCACAAAGATTTTGTGCCCCCAGGCTAAACAGTAAATCAACACTTTTACAGAGAGGTTCTTGAAGAACTTCGAAAGAGTCGTGCGTGTGAGATCAAACATCAAGAACTACTGGATGTTGCATCACGGCAATGACTCTTGTCACACAGCCATTTCAGTAAATGAGTTTTTGGCCAGTAAAAACATTCCTGTGGTTCCTCAGACTCCTTATTCGCCTGACTTGAGTCCTTGTGACTTTTTTCTCTTCCCGAAATTGAAAAATCACTTCAAGGGACGTCATTTTGGGACAATAGAAAACATTCAAACGGCTGTAGCCGACCAGCTGAAGGCTATTCCAATATATGAGTTGCAGCACTGCTCTGAGGAATGGAAGAATCGTCTCCAGCGCTGTGTAGCTTCCCAAGGAAGTTATTTTGAAGGAGACAATACTGAATTGTAATTTGTAATTCTATTGGAATAAAATAAAAATAAAAAAAACAAATTTGAGATAATCGTACTATAATCGTATAATCGTAAATCGTAATTATGTAGTGTTTTAAGCCTAATCTGATCTCACAAAATTTCAATTTTTTTCCCACCCTTTATATAGGTTTGGTGGTCTTTGAATAATTATAACCTTTGTGATGTTCCACCAATATTCTGTTTTATTACTTTCTCAGTGACTATCAAACCATCCAAGTTATATATATATTATCTTCAAATTGATATTTTAAGAACTTAACCACAAAAAAAAACGTTCGCCTTTACTCTTTCTCGAAGCACGCAACTTAAGAGAAAATGTTTTCTCTCCGCATCACCTTATTTTATTCGCCGTATTGTTTCACGACAAAGACATGTACACTACATTAAAAATCCAGCGGAGGAACAAATTGGATTCGGCATTGCACGAGAAATCAAAATGTCTGATTTAAAGGGCGATTAACAAAACGATAAGGGCGTTTTTACGGAGAAACTGGAAGCCCTCGTGCATGCGCGTCTTTTATTGGAACAATAAGGCATAATGAGAATCCCGAGAGTCTTTTATTTTCTTTTACCGAGACAAATGTATGTATTGTTTAATTCATCCATTATTCTTTGAAAGATAGCAAAGTTAATCTTGTAAACAGCAGATCTTATTAGGAAAATTTCGGTTATCTTTCGGCTCTTTGAATATTTTTTGTTGTCCTTTTTATTGGTTATCCTGCTAAATGTTCATTTGGATATATAATTCCGAACCTTTATAATACGAAGGAAAAAATAAAAGGGATTTTAGAATAATTGATTTACAAGAGCAATTGCAGAAATTTTTTGTGTCTTATTTTGGGCGTGTGGATGTCTGCTGTAAAGAAGTTTTATGATGCGGCTTTTAATCAATTATCCACAGCGTCCGCTCTTATTTGCAGACTTCTTAACTTGCAAATGTTCCCTAAAACGTCCAGAGAAGTGAAAATTCGATGGTGTTAAATCAGATTTGTATGTAGGATGAAATTGTCCTCATCTTCAACAATGATGTGTGGATATAGTGAACATACTACTAACACTTTTTGAGGCGTTTGAATATACTGCTCTTTGTACAGACTTAGCTTCTTCTTTCTTCAAACTTTTCCTTGTTTGAATTCGAAAAATATCTTTGGAGACATGAGTTAGCAGAAGGCAATGAAGCAAGTAAGCAATTCGTCATGAATTTATTTGAAACTTTTTTCTTTAATAACCTCCACACTCGAATCTTTTTTTGATTAATTTTATTATTTATACAATATTTCTGATTGATGTCTGAAATAATAAGAAAAAAACACAGTTTTAGAAAGTTTTTTCTTAGGTAGCGAAATACAGTAATGAATTAAATGAAACAAAACGAAAGAAAGAAAAATGTAACGAGCACAAAACAAAAAGTCATCAAAGTGGCCGAGCAAAAATTGATGTATTTCTATTCAGTCTTGAATTTATAACCGTATTTAATTTTCAAGGGTATGACAGCCATTATTTATATTACAGCCACTTCTTAAAAGTTTGACAACAAAGTTACGCTTTGACACGATCGCTATTTCGATCTCTCTCGTTCATAGCCAGATTTGATGACTTTATGTCTATGTTCCTTTATTTTATTATTATTTTATTAAACATTAATCATCCAGTATACAGTCAGATTCAGGCGTGCGAGTCTTATTAAAGTAAAGTAGTCTACAAATTTACCGAAAAATGTTGCAAAATTAATAGTCATTTATAAAATATCCGCAATTTTCTTAAGGCTCCCAATTGTAATGTATGATGGAAAAGTTTTAATTAAAAAAAAATCTCAAAAACCTTGGTCTCTATTCATGCCATGCAGGACACACCGTAGAATCCAAAAAAAACAATAATATATAATAATAATATATAGGGTGTTCCTTTTAAATAATACGTATCGGTTTAGTTTGTCTCCAAATTAAATTAATTTTCATAGTTTTTGAGATATAAATATAGATTCACCGCAGTGCGTTACCGTGTGTTGGTTATATTATACATACGAGGTGTGTAAATTAAGTAATGAGACTGATTTTTCTATTTTTTTTTATTCGAATACAATTACAATTCAGTATTGTCTTCCTCAAAATAACTTCCTTGGGAAGCCATACAGCGCTGGAGATGGTTCTTCCCTTCCTCATAGCAGTGCCCTGAAATAGCCTTCAGCTGGTCGGTTACAGCCGTTTGAATGTTTTCTGTGGTCCCAAAATGACGTCCCTTGAGGTGATATTTCAATCTCGGGAAGAGAAAAAGTCGCAAAGACGCAAGTCAGGTGAATAAGGTGCTGAGGAGATTCAGGAATGTTTTTACTGGCCAAAAACTCGTTTACTGAAATCGCTGTGTGACAAGGCGCATTGTCATGATGCAACATCCAGTCTCATACGCATGACCCTTTTTCAAAGTTTTTCAAGAACCTCTCTGTAAAAGCATCGATATACTGTTTGGCCTGGAGGCACATACTCTTTGTAGACATTGCCTGGCTATCAAAAAAGCAAATCAGCATGCACTTTATCTTCGACTTGCTCATTCTTGCTTTTTTGGGTCTTAGAGAGCTTGAAGTGTGCCATTCCATGCTTTGGCGCTTGACTTCCGGGTCGTACTCAAACAACCAAGTCTCATCGCCAGTAATGACACGTTCCATAAAATGGGGATCATTTTCAGTCGATTCCAAAAAGTCAAGACACGTTTCTCTCCTGATGTCCTTCGTTCCTACGAAAGGTTTTTTTGGATCCATTTTTGCGCAGATTTTTCTCATCCCCAATTCGTTCTATTCGATATAAAACAGTACAAACTTGCATAACAAAACAACAGCAATAACAAAATTAATTTGTTACTTCTCAATTCACATTTCTAGTTGATTACGAAAATGAACGAAACTGAATCAGTTCCCATAATAATGGATAGTTTACACATTTGTAATATTGTTTTATAGACAGCTATAGTTATTTAGTTTATTTGCACTAAATAGAAATTGTATTGTCCCATTATACTCAACGTCAGCGGCCTTACCATTTTTTTTTTCATTTCTTATTTCGATGTTAGGAACTATACTTTCTATCGTTAGACAAGAACGAATTTCTTTTATTCCTCAGGGTGACTCCGGTGGCCCGCTGCAGTGCGCTATGCGAGATGGAAGGTGGATCCTGGCCGGGATAACGTCCTTCGGTTCCGGCTGTGCGAAGCCGGGCTTTCCGGACGTCTATACGCGACTTTCTTACTATCTTCCGTGGATCCGAGCGAAGACTCGATCTCTGCGACCTTGAACGACACTGACCCGATGCCGGAGATTAGTCGAAGCAATCTCGTCCGCTCGAGAGGCAATTCAGAGACTATTAATGTAAATATATGTACATATTTTTATAGTTTTTAGAATAAATGGTTAATAAATTATTGTGTTATATGATTTTTGTAGTAAGCTGCATATAAACGAATGAGGTCGCTCATAGATAACCGTTATAATTAGATACCATGCGTTGGGAGAAAAAAATAGTTTCAAACGACAAAATAAACTTCTCGTCGAGATTAGCGTGACAATATTAGCGCCATTTGAATGCTTTTTGAGTTAGAGATTTGCGGTTTATAATTCTCGATAGCCTATTGGATTGGTTTTAATGCCCCGAAGGCGCTTCATTGTTACTCAAACGGTTCGGTGTCCACACCCCAAACCAACCCCACGTCGAAATTTGAATTCCCAAAATTTTGACGCCAATTTCAAAGACCTACAGGATCGACTAAGAAGGATGCTGCCGGGTAAAAACTCCATCCCGGCACACAATAAGACCTCCTCGATAATTTCTGTGTATTTGGTCGCTGTCCCATTTCTTCAACCCATTTCCAGATCCCTAGGCCATCCCTTTGCATTTACGCAGGGTTTTGCGTGGTTTGACCTCTGTTGGGCGAATCCATTGATCTCAATGCTGCCTAATAAAATGATGTGGGATGCCACAACTCGCTTTCGCCCTTTGACAACCCAATCACCCCGCCCCTGTAGAAGGCTGTGTGGGATGTCTATTTGTCTCGAGTTCATGTCATGGAATGCCATGACATGAAGGCTTTGAATGTTGAAGGGACCTACTGTGAACGGTCGATTGAGCGCCAAATATGATACTCCATCTCCAACTCACCCCCCTGAAAATTTACCGCGCTGAGGGGTTGTAAGTATGGCTTGATGTGTGGGGTGACTGAAAACCTTGAATCATTTACCTCCTTCAAATCCCCTTTTGCGTTCTATAGTCCCCTTTGTTTGACTTAAAAAAATTGTGTATTTGAGGAATTCTCATGAATGTGTGAACATTCCTGAAAGAAGGCTCGTTGGGTAGGAGGAACCTTCCTTAGCACTTTAGGCCAGTCAATTGTCTTTTTGACATGACACGATTGATACCTGAAATCCGACTACGGGATACTTTTAAGTTCAGTCTTTAGATGAAAACGGATATGAATTGGACTAGGAAATAGTTGCACTTTTTTTTTAATAACGAATTATTGAAAAAAAATGATTTTTTTCAGTTTTTTGCTTATAGAAGAAAAGCTGTTGAAGCAATCACATCACATCCAATAGTAAAGTTGTAAAGAATTCAAAAACCTTTAAAATGAAAAACAAATCAAGTCAATCGGTACATTTTTCTCTGAGAACACTCGGAAAAAACGCAAAAAATTACCTTTTCTTAATAAATTCGTAATTCTAGTATTTTTGAATTAGAAGAGTCAATCTTGTGGGAAAATGTAGGTAACATCACGAAGAATGAGTGTACAAAACCTGAATTATGTCCGATGAATAGTTTTTGCACAATAGTCGAATAAAGTTTTTTATATCGTATTTTGATTATTCCATAACACGTCGAGCGATAGATTAAATAACATTTTCTCGACGGATTCGGAAACTACAGAGTGTAAACTACAATTCGTCCATTTACTTTGTTTCATTTAAATGCCATTAAATTGGTGTAAAACGCCTCCGAACACCGCGCGAAATTTGTTGGTCGCTGCCGCCGCTTCCACTCGCACCCCCGCCACCTATCCCACGCTAGGCTTTCACCGAACATTTTGCGCGGTATTCAGAGGCGTTTTACACCAATTTAATGGCATTTAAATGAAACAAAGTAAATGGACGAATTGTAGTTTACACTCTGTAGTTTCCGAATCCGTCGAGAAAATGTTATTTAATCTATCGCTCGACGTGTTATGGAATATTCAAAATACGATGTAAAAAACTTTATTCGACTATTGTGCAAAAACGATTCATCGGATATAATCCAGTTTTTGCACACTCATTCTTTGTGATATTACCTGCATTTTCCCACAATATTGACTCTTCTAATGCAAAAGTACTCGAATTACGAATTTATTAAGAAAAGGTAATTTTTTGCGTTTTTTCCGAGTTTTCTCAGCGAAAAATGTATCGATTGACTTGATTTTTTTTTCATTTTAAATTCACGACAGATTCATTCGCGACAGATGTTTAGTACGCGCGGCAAGTGTTCACTGTGACTCGGGCTCATGAACTCTCTACTTGATTAGCGCCTTCGAGGTAGGCCACCCAAACATGCTCTCTTTCGTAAAATTAGTGGAAAAAGGTGGTGTTTATAAAAAGGTAGGTAAAAGGTAGCGCTACCGAAAATTAAAAACCGCAAGTTTTTAACTCGAATAGAACACAAATGTCGTTAATCTAAAAACTGTTACGCTAATTTTGACAAGAAGTTTATTTTGTTGTTTGAAACTTCTTTTCTCTCAACTCTTGGTATCTAGTTATAACGGTTATCTATGAGCGACCTATTCTTAGACAAAAGCATATGTCAAATTACATGAATTTGACTGGTAAACTATGTAGTTTACCACTGGTATCGAATCAGACCAAACATAAAATAGTTATGAACACAGTTTTAGTCACTTGAGTACTTTTTATAAATCTTGCTAAAGTTAAATATTTTTTCTACAGCCGTTCTTAAAGTACTATCTTCACATCCTCTTCACAGCTTCTAAATTTTTATTTTTACACACTAGTGCGTAAAAAATTTTCTTTGCGCACTACTGAGTAAGAAGAGAACAATAGAACGTATGTAAGCTGTTTCCTAAATAGCCTGAAAAACTGAAGGAGATACTTCCTCGAGTGATTTCATGAAGAAAAGGTCATACGAAGTTTTTTCCTAAGTGACTTAGTTTTTGAGACACGGAGAGTTTTTTTTGAAAATCTCTGGAGTAGACTAACATTCTCCTTTTAAATGTCTGTCACTCACACATCGTAGTTTAAGTCTTTTGGCTGTTTTCGATTCCCGAGCAAATGTAAAATATTTTAATAACAATAGACCTAATAACTATTTTGCACATCAAATTGATAATAATGATTTGGAAATTGTAATGAATAAGATGAAATTTGTCGTAAATACACAGAATCACTCTTATTTCTAGGAAGTGATATGGAAAAAGTGTTGCAGATGCGCTTTATGAATTAGAAAAAGAAAAGTAGAGGAAACGGTGCTTATAGAATCCAATTATTAGTAAAGTCACAATGTGTTTTATTTAGAAAAACCCACACATCTTACGCAAAATTGAAAACCGTCCTTAAAACTGAACGAGTTCAAATATTTGAAGGTTAAACTCGGTCGTTATTACCAAAACTGTAATATGTCCTATAGCTAATTACAGCTTGTTGTGTGTAAAAACATTACCTTGTAATATCACATACATATACATACAGTGAGATAAAATCGAAAATATGTAGTAAGCAGTAAGTATATGTTTATGTATGAAAATTTGAATTTAAAAAAAATACTTCTTTGTATATTCTACGTTAATGCATTTTTCAAATGTACAAAAATACAAATAAGTAACAGAAAAAATAGTCAGTGGAGTATTAAATAAGCAACCCAGTAAAAATAATAATAATTAAAAAAAACAAAACGAGGAAGTAGAAAACCAACTCAACCATATCTACGAGTATAATATATTGAATCTCATTCTAATGTTTGACGTGATTGTAGATTTATTATGCTGCATTTGTAAAACATTTACAGGGTTTTTGATACATACATAACGCAACAAATTCAACACCAACTAATAACATATTATCGTATTAAATACGATAGAAAAATACAGGGTGTCAGGGAAATAAGTGTAAAACGTAGTGACAGAGGCATTTATACCCAAAGAAAACAATTTAGGCCTATAAGTTATAAATTATAACTATAATTTATAACTTAAATTATTTCTTCGGTTTCAATTTAAATTAAATTTCGGTTTATCCGCTAAAGGGAGGCAAAATTCCGGATAAAATTCGGTTTTTCTGGATGATTTATGGCCTATGGCTCTTGGCCCACTATTGACTTTTTTTAGTGTTATACAGGGCATGTATTAATATATTCATATATTCTATATTTCTATAAGAAAATAGTCCAATTTACCCTCTTGGTTGTTGTAAGTAGGACAAACCGGAGCAGACTATAGGGGTAAGTAAACTATTATCAACTACGCAGGCATTATTGTCGCTTCAATAGAAACAGGTATTCTTTCTCAAATAATTAATTTAGTTTGTTTCGCACGTTGTTGAAGAGTGACAGAAAAGTATCGACAAATGAACTACGAAATTAATTATTTTTCCTCAACAACAACTCCTTGGAATTGTACTAGAATTAAGTTAATGAAACGATAGGATAACATGTTGCGGATAACATGTTGTTTTGGTTTCAGTCTCAACCTCCATGTATACTATTTACGTTTATAGCATTCGTATTTATGTTTACTTAGATAATCTAAAACAAGATACTAAATTACTTTAGCAGAATTGAGTAGGATAATGTTATTGTATATTTTTTCGAAGGAAAACACAAAAAAAACATACATATTCAACATAGACAATTTAATCACACAACGTTTATAAAAAACGTAGACAACCGCTCACAACAAAATAAGAATCTAAAGATACTTAAAAGCTAATAAAAAAACTCACTAGATATGTACAACAATAAAATTATCATAAATAATTTATATCAGTCTCTAACACGTCACGGACGTATTTTCTAAAAAAAAAGCACCTAACTCCTATCTATCTACAGGATTTATTTACATATCCTAAGCTCCTTATTGAAATACTGCGAGGGTATCGTGATGATACTAGTTGGCACCGGCGCGTATTCCGAGGCTATGTTCAGCGACTGCGGCATTATGTTCTTGGAGAAGTACAGCGTCAGCAGCGCCGCCCCAGAAATCATGGCAAGGCCCACCAACAGCAAAAGGTACGTTAAGACCTCCATTGCCACCGGGAGAACGTAGATGATAAGCGTCAGCAGGAAGTACACGAGAGATGGCAGTTCGTTGCACGTCAGCTCTATCCAAAACAGCGGCACTGTGAGGTTGTTGAAAGGCCTCGTCTTGTAATTGAATCTGGTGTTCCCGATGCCGAGGTTCACTTGGATCTTCAACGTGGACTCGTCCAGGGGAACGCCCAGGTCGGGTTGCACCTTGGCGATGCTGCTATGCTTGGTGTCGTTGGGATGCATACCGACGACTGTGTCCAGTATTGTCGGATCGACGTTGAGGAAGTGCGGTTGAGAGAGCACCACGGGCATGTCGTAGTAGCAGGGTGCTATGTTCTGGAGGCCTTTGTCGGGGCATTTTCCGTTCACGCAGTAGCATTCGTTATCGGGATTCTTCTGCGGAGAGGCGAACATATTGTCTTTCATTTTGTAGTTGTAGGACTTGAAGCCCTGCCCGGTGTAGGCTTCCTCGACGAATTCCAGGTGGACCGGCCTGCAGAAAGCCTTCCGGAACAAGGTGATTGTAGAGTTCTTCTTCATCTTCTTGGGGAATACTGTGCCATCGTAGGCGCCCTCTACCAGCTGGCATTTTTTCGTTGTGTTCAGTGACCGTCCGTCCTCCGTTTGTTGGAAACCCCACTCTTTCAGGCCCGGTGAACCGTTCCATTTCACTATGTGAAACTCGGCTACCTGTTCTTCTTCGCTCAGCAAGTTTTTGTACTGGCTCGAAGCCTTCTTGGGGTCCACTAGGATAGTTATGTTGTTGCTGTTGTCTCTGCTGATGAGCTATAAATAAAAACAATGTTGGTCATAACTAGGAAACTAATTATTTAATAGCCATCTCAGAACTTTGTAATTTAAAATATAATTTAGAATTGATGTCTTTCACTGACATTATTTTAAGGGGGGAGATGCAATTAGGAGGTCCAAAAAACCGATTGTTTTTTTTTTGTTTAAAAAGAGAAAACCCCGGATCGAAAGTCCTTCCATTTTTTTCGACGTTTTTCAAAAACAACTTTCGGAGCGCGCAGCAGATATATTCTAACGGTCGACGACAGGCAGGACAAACGTTCCCTCTCATCCACCAAGGAAGCCCGGAAAGCCCGAAAGGACTTAAAGGTCAACGAAAACCAGTTTTTTGAAGAGACTGAAGGTCTCATATGTGCTCCTGGAATCGCTGATTAGAAGGTACATATCATTATTCGGTAATCAAAACTTTAAACGCGTGTTTCTCAAAACAGCATTTTTGAAATTTGCGGGAAAAATATCTCAAAAAGTTCTCAACCGATCTTGACGAAACTTTCAGGATTTTTTGTCTATAGTATAACTAGTTATATTCTTTAAAGATGTACAAAACATCATGCCAAATTTCAATATATATTAATAATTCCTTCATAGTTTAATAAAGTTGGAAAAATGCTTGATTTTTGGCCTTCTAATTGTATCTCCCCCCCTTAATACAGGTCTTAAAATACTTATTCATAAATTGAACTTACCCTTTCGAGTATCCCAAATGTTCCAAAATCTATCCATTTTGGAAGGAATTTATTTGCTACGGTCACTAATTTGTCTTCGTATCCCCACATATATTCGTCAATTGTTAGATTGAGAATAGGCTGCGAACCAAGAGTGCTGCTTATAGCTGAGAAGCCCATATTGGTAAAAAATGAGGAGTTTTCAAGGAAACTCTGTATTCCCTGCAAATAAGAAATATGTAAGAACTAAACATTCAATGGGAAATTTTTCGCGCAAACTTTTTTGAATCTACACCAATTTAATCGAATGTATCCTAGTATAGAATTAGTTTCTTATACTTGGAATTTCATAAAAAAAAAAACTAAATATACAGTGCGTTCTTAACAAAGTTACGACCTTGGCTGATTAAATAATACTTACAAGTAAAGGAATGTTTGGAACAACTACTCTGTCAATTTTAGGATCGCCAATGGAATTTTCTAAATCCACAACAAATACTCTTTTTGGAATATATGTTACCGTGCCATCATCATTGAAGGTTGCATTGTTATTCGTCAACATTTCTCTGAAACAAAGAAATAAAATGATACACTCGTGTTGGAAAAATATGCCATAAAATGCCATAAAACCCACAATAAAAGTAACAATTAAAAAAATTTAACGACTTCCACCAAAATGGCGTTTAACCGCCATCAGTAATAAAAATGATATTGGGTACTCACTTGTAAGCGTAAGGACCAACTTCGACAACATTCAATTTCTCTTCTCCTCTTAAAAATTGTTCTGGATTAGTAACGTTGAAAATGTAGAGTTTCATTACTACGTCGTATGGTGGTGCTGACCACAGAGAGAACAAAATTGAGCCAGGTGACAGCGAAACTATCTGAAGCAGAAGGGGAGGATTGCTATAAAAACCGTATGAGGTTATTCTCACTTTACATTAATGTAGACAAAACAACATTACTGTGTGTACCTAAAGTGGTACACACCAATATTTCTGGATAATCGTGTACCATATCTGGTCACAAGTAGAGAAGGATTATAATCGTTGTGTACCACGGAAAGTCGCACTTTCGGCTTGTTGAAATGGAGTATAAATTGATTATACTTGTGTGTAAACTTTAGTAAATATTTAAATTAAGTTAAGTAAGTAATTAACTTCATATTTACCAAAAAACGTTTACTTTTGCGTTTTTTGTGTATTAAGTGACATGCTAGTTAATATATTTTCAAAAACATTGTCTCACTTTCTTTGCATACTCTGCCACTTTATGGAAAGTACTGAAAGTGTTAAGACTGAAAGAGAATAAACTCTGCTTTTATTTAGTCAACAAAATTGATGTCAGCAGTGATTGAATCTAAATTCTCCAATATTCATATTAGAGCATGAGATAGGTTATGGGGTGATTATTAGACATAAATGAAAGGGAAAAATAGAAGGAGACTTTATAGTAAGAAGAAAAACAAGTTTTATAAATCATGGCAACAGCAAGCTTATGTCAAAAATACTAGACAAATATTTGTGGGTTTCGTCAATCGACAAGGTAATGAGAATACTTTTGTGCTGGTTATTTTTTTCAAAATTTCTACTTCTCTTTAAAAAAATATTTTGATACTAATGTTTCAGGTTTGAAATTAATTTTATAATTTTATAAGCTTATTAGATTATAAGCTTAATTTTTAAGAAAAAAAAATTAGACATCATACAAAATGATTTCTTTAGAAAAATATATTGGAAGCATCAATAAATATTACTTAAAAAATATTAAATTTTTCTAGTTATTTTTTGTAGAAGACTATTCTTACCTTCTTTATTATCAACTGTAGGGGATCGTAGACAAACATTAAACATGACGAACACACCATTATTATACCAACTAGGAGGAATGACAAGATTCCTGTAACAAAAATTGTTGTTAAAATTAAATTAGTCTACAATTAAATTATATGGTTAATGGGCTAGATATCAATCTCCAAGCAATTATGATCTAAGTGGGAGATTGCACTCACTGCATAATTATTTCTTTAAATTTCTTTTTTTGTAAACAATTTAGGCATCAAAATGAAGAATTTCGATTATTTTTTTTCTGAAGAGAATTAGATTAAAGAAACGGTTAAGCATGAAATTTGAGTTCAATCTCGACAACGTGTGGTTAGATCTTTATTAACAAGGAAATGTGACGTTCGTATGTCATCTATAGACCGAAATAAAATGTGTCGTCATGAATAATTTAATTCTTATTAATGAATTTAATATATTAGCATAGTAACAGAGCTGTTTATTAAAATTGAAAAGTTAAAAATAACAACTTGAAGAAAATTACAAGTACCAGTACTTGAATAAATACACATTTGCCGTCAAACATTAACTTAGCATTAATAAGGGTCATAATTTAATCATTTACGTTACTACAGTAATACATTATTACAATCTTAATGGTTTGTTAAGACAACAATATTTGATTAAATGAATAGACGGTATTTTATTTTTAACTTCTAATGGGTGTATAAAGCTAAACAAAATTTAGAACTGAACGTTGACATTCAATAATAATAATAATAATAATAATATAAATTAATTATATAAATAATGCGTTGGTTTTATTTCCTTTTTTTGATAATAAATCGATTGGTTCTATAATTATATCTATATGTTTATTTTGAGGTTTATTAAAACATAATTCATATTAATATAAAAAAAGATCTCAAAAAGGTAGCAATTTTGTCCGGTTTAATAAAAAAAATAATAAATCATACTTAGTGTTGCTTGTAATTCCAATTAAAAAAAGTATTTGTGAGTTAAATAAGTTCTCATCACGTATGATACACGTAATAATTAATGGTTTGTTTTAATTGGGGACCCAAATAGTAAAAAAAAATAATTCACTTTTCACAAAAGGGGAAAAAAAGGAACACTCATCTTTTGTACACTGTGTCTGCTTAAGTTCTTTACATACGGGACATTTTTTTATCACTAATATTGCGAATAAAAGGTACTATTTACAAAAAGTTCTGAATCCTGAAAACATAATATTAGGCCAATAAAACTTGCGATATCATGTACAGAGTGGTCGAAAATGAAAAAAAGTCATAATTGACCCAAGAGAAAATTACCCATAATGTGCATTTCAGAGCAAAATGTTTCTTAGAATTAAACATAATATCAAAGTTTAATTTAATTTTAGATATTAATTTAATTATCATTATATTTAAGTTTAGATTGAGATTTTTGTGAACACTGTAGACGTTATCTCAAATTTTGTTAGCCTAACATTATTTCTTCAGTAAGCAGACTTTTTGTAAAGAGTAAATTTGTTTCGTAAAATTAATGATAAAAAGTTTCCCATATGTAGAGAACTTAAGTTGACACACTGTATATTTTTTATATACAAAATAGTTGAGTACTACAGTTTCAAACAATATACAAATTATAATTTTTATTATAAAAATGTTTCCGAAATTAAAAAATAAATGAGTTTTAATTTTGCTGATTTTTTTATGACCTTATACTGCACCATAACCCAAATTATATGACTTCATAGCTCCTTGATGCAGACAAAAACCATCGACATATACTTCGTATATGCAAGTGTCGGATTGCCAAACTGCATTGAAATAAATTTGGAACCTTCATTCAAGTTTAAATTAGGATAACGCCTTGAAATCTTATTACAACCTCAAGATACTTTTCCGTATGTTTTTTGTACACAACAGGAACTAGTCTCGTTAACATATTACTTAACACTCTTGTTGCAAGTCGTTACAATGAAATGAACAAAGGATAACAGTCAACATATTAATGACACGTTATTAATAAAATGCCGATATTTCTAATAAAGCAAATAATTGAAAGCCAGTATTCAGTTAGACAAATATAAAAATGAATAATTATCTTTTCTTACTTGTTACTGCAGCAACATTTATTCACCTTGACCAATATAGTTACACAATTCCTTGACTACAGAACGTCATTTCTCGTTTATAATATGGCCGTAGGTAAATGTAGAATTTGTTTTCTCGCAAATTAGAAATGCAGATTCTTACATATAACGTTTAACTAAACTCCAAAACTACTATTCACTTGAATGAAATAATAACATTTTCGAATATACTCTTTTGCCATTGCGTATGAAAAAAATCGGTTCTGAATATCTCATAATTGAGGAGCTTGCTGCAAAAACGATGCAGCTCCATTTTCAACGCGTGACGAGGTTAGCTGCTTATAATTTCGATAAAAATATTAGACGTTATTTAATGCAAGTTCGACGCAGCTCAGCATATGTCAGTATGTATACTCCATCCACTGAGATGTGTGGAATTTGCGTTAAATAACACCTAATAATTTTATCGAAATTATAAGCAGCTAACCTCATCACGCGTTGAAAATGGAGCTGCATTGTTGTTGCAGCAGGCTCCTCAATTTTAATATGTGGCAGCTCAAGCGTGGGGGAGACTGGGGCAGAGCGGACAGAATAATAATAATAATAAGGAAATATTTATAACGATCAGATTTTGATATTTATAAACGATTTATAACGAAAACATTTTAAGTAATCATACAATAATCATATATTTTTAAGATCAGAAAACTACGGCTAACATGTTTAAATAATTTTTTTTTACAAAATTTAGAAAAAAAAATGTATTTTGAGTATTTTAAATGTATTTAGATACTAAAATTTGATAAAAAAATTTTTTGAATTTTTTGATTCGTTGAAAATGAATAGAAATAGAGGGGTGTCAATTTTAAGTACCTAACTCTGTATATACTATACTAATTAAGTTATGCTTGCTTTAGAATGCATGTTTTGTGTTACATACAAATCTGTTGTTTACTCAATTTGCAGAAAAAAAAACCTTCTAAAGGATTATGCATTAATTATTGTCAACAATCGAGGTTTCTAAAAATAGTGCTTTTCAGTACACTAAGGCTAATAAAAAGGATTTATTTTAAATAGAGTAGGTACGTGGCAAAATTATGCAAGACGTCTTTAAAGGTCGTACAAGAAACTAATTTAAAATGCAACAACGTTTTGCCTCCATTATACAAAATATAAATTAATATATTTTTTGTTGGTCACAATAATGAAGATATCACGTAGTTTTTTCCGAATATTGTCAATAACATCATATTAAATTATTTCAAAAAATGCAATATACCTAAACAGTTTTTTTGTTGATTCTCTTATAATGCACTAGATTAATTTATGTTCTTTGATAAGTAAAGAATACCTTAATAATTCAATTTTAAACAAACAACTACCGTCCGTAGCTACTGAACCAGCACCGGTCTTATTTCTAAATATACTTTGTAGCGCCTTGAACTTTTTTTGCCAATAATATATCGACCTCAGAATTATACTTATTCGTCATTGATATTCTGAATATCGTTCTACGGCATGTCGTCCTCTTCCGAGTTGTAGTATTTACGATCGTTTATAATATAGCAATGTTTGTCACGTATTTGCGGTATTTACTCATTTTTGTAATAATTCCTTGGCCTTTCATCAATGGAAGTTACATAAATTGTACTCGAAACCCGTTAAATTCCCCATTCAAACGAGAATTATTAGCGATTAATATAATATGTTTAATGACGTTTTAAAACTACTGCTATAAAATCTGTATTCAAGGGAAATTGTGATTAAAAAACGTTTTCATAATTTACTGAATAACTGTTTTTTACTCCAATTAAAATTAGGTATTTATTACATTAATTCGAAACAAATTCGTCTCGAAACAAATTACCTTAAAAAATTAATTAGTTTTTCTTATTTATATTTGTTTTTAACTCTTTTAAATGTAAATACATTTTTCTGTGTAGTATAATTTTTTTATTAAAATAAATACTGTTGTTTTGTGGATATAATTTTAAACAATAATCTAGGACAAGTTATCTTGTGTGTTAGGATATTTAAAACCTTAAAACATAAGCCATTGTCTTTTTTTCTGCATAATTTGTTTAATTCCTGCCAACCGTCTGCTCTCCCAATTTTTAAATATTTTTGATCATTAATATAATCCACTCCTGGATATGGTCAAATTAAAACATATCTCTATATTATATTATATGTATATACATTACATATTTATAATACAGTGGAGCATCGATTATCCGAACTAATTGGAAACTAGGGTGGTTCGGATAAATGATATTTCGGATAACCGATAATTTTAAAAAAACCTATTTGGGGTGTAGGTACATAATATGTATGTGCATAGATAATTAAATAAACAAACAATACAACACACAAATTTATTTTACACTTCAATGTGTACCTACCAAAAAGAAAAGAGAACAACCATCATTTGTAAAAGAAAAAAATTTCAAGAACATTATGTACATATGTACATATTTGCAGTAAATAAACATACATACATATCGTTAATACATATACATTTTAAGAAAAGAAGTCCAATATTAAACTGTTCGGTTAACCGGTCGTTCGGATAACAGAGGTTCGGATAATCGATGCTCCACTGTAATATTACATACATGTTTATATATTATAAAGATACAAAGTAACTACAAATTCCACAAATTATGCTGAAATGATAATGGTCACAGCTATTTCAGAATGAATAACATTTTTTGATAATATCATTTTCCATTCATCGATTGTATTTTTAGTCGCAGATAAAAATTATATATTATAAAATATATAATTATAAAGATATTATTAAATTAAATAATTATTAGGTAAATATTGGGTATCTAATAAAAGTGGCATCCTTATTGAAAGCAAGCTAATTGAGCTTAATTTGCAACATATAATTTATTGTTATTATATTTATTATATTTATTACATTTATTATAAGTATATAATTATGTCTGTATAACTGACATGGGAAAAAGTAACTTTCGAGACTGGACTTTTAAAAAAAGTCATACACATATATGTATGTAGGTTAATTTCAAATCACCATTCTCAAAAAAAAATGTGTATAATTACCAGCTGTTACATAACCGAAAATAATAAAAAAGACAACTTTATAACAAAAATGAATAACAAAATATGCATTAAATCAATAACATCTGTATATTAATATCTCTGACAACGGCATGTGCAAATTATAATTATAATAGTGCTAATTGTAAGTACAAATTCATGCGGAAATATGGAAATGGCACTATTGTAATGGAATTGTACATAAAAAAAAAATAAGTTAATACCTTTAGGAAGATAACTTCCCATTAACAAAGGACACTAATCATTACAGGAGTGACAATCTACATTAAACAATAAAATATTTTATAAAGGCCAACTGTCTCTATACATACATATTAATAATAATGAATTAAGTTTGAGAGCTTGAACGTATTTGGAATAACGATGTGAACAGTGCGTAAACGTTGACCGAATAATTGATTATGTAAATATTATATATCGTACGATTATAGAGCAAATTCAATTATAACAAATTTAAGTTCAGATAAAAGACTAAAATTAATTTTGGTAAAATATTTATCAAACTTGAAAATGAATATAAGGTTTGTCGCTTGACCGAGCATCGACATTTTTTAGTATTTTTCTTTTTTAATAATAATTTAAATATTTTTGTGTCGTTATGAAAATGTGTGTGACAATTAAAAATTGAATAGGTTTAATTTTTTTAATTCGTGATTTAAAAAAAATAGTGAAATTTGGAATAAAAAATGTTACTTACGCTTGTTAATCCTGTATTTAATTTCCACCTTCATGTTCACGAGAGAAGAAAATCCAAAAGTCTGACACTAACAAACACCAATATCGACACTGAATTATTCAATGGCACCTGTCATCAAGGAGGAACTTCAGCACATTATACTGTATTATTGAATAATGTAACAAAAGCAGTTCCGGACGTTTTAAACGACGCGCTCACACGATGCCTCCCGAAGAAGAGGGGGCTATGACGTCTTCTTCTGAGCTTCCACCGGCAATTTTCGAGGAATTCAAGCGTTACCTCTCCTCCTCAACGGTGACGGTATCGGCTTTAATTATTTTATTAGCACTTGCTGACTTCGCTGGACCGCCTGCCATCATCGTCCTTACGCACGCGATGCCTACTTAAAATCTCAAAATTTACTTGAAAATTCCAACTTCATGGCTGCCAATTTCTCTCGCAACGTGCGCCACCAAAACCGTCAAGAACTGAACGGGTCGCTCGTTATAAAATCGTTTATAATGCATTTACCGACCACATTAAAGGTTTCCATCGATATGTAGAAATACAGCCTCGGGCTGCTTGTTCTTCGCCTCTGGTTGTCTCGTAGGGTCTATCACTTAAATTGGCGGCTGGCCGGACACTCTAATCGGTAGAGGAGATTACGACGACTTTACAGAAATATTCTATTGCAACTTGGCGAGCTGAAAGGACCGAAAGGAAAAGTTATCGTTGGAAAGGTTATCGTCAATATTCCGAAATATGCAGTTTAAAGTAGGTTGATTTGTGTACCTTGGGAGCGGCGTTCGCATATTCTGTACGAGTGCCGGTCGTATCACCTAAGATTAGGTATTCAAAAGGTGTTAGTAAATTTGAAAAGACTGAGTTGTTTCGAGGACTGAGTTCTTTAACTATGAAATGAGTAGAATTAAAAGAAAGAAAAGCTAAAAGTACTCGCATACAGGGTTTGTCCGGAAAGTAATGTCAGTGCGCTTTGAAAAATGGTTTTTATTGGTCCTATGTGTACAAATCTTTAGAAACTTTCAAAATACATTCCTCCTGCGTCCACACATCGGTTCCAGCGGGTCTTCCACGGATCAAAAGCCGCACGGCAGTCGTTTTCCGGAATCGCCTTTAAAGCGTCGGTGCAAGCCTTCTGAATGTTTTTCACCGACCCAAAATGATGTCCTTTCATTGGGGTTTTGAGGCGCGGAAACAGAAAAAAGTATGGGGGGGGGGGCACATCGGAGCTGTAGGGAGGCTGGAGAACAACGGTGATGCCTGCCTTGACGAGGTAATCGGCCACGAGGAAACAGGTGTGCGAAGGCGCATTGTCCTAGTGAAGCTTCCAGGATTTTGAGATGTCTGGGCGGACGCGATTCACCCTGCGTTTCAGTCGCGTCAGCACCTCGACGTAAAAACTTTCCGGTTACGGTTGTCCCCTGCGGAACGAACTCATGATGGACCAATCCCCGGCCATCAAAAAAGACAATCAGCATTGTCTTGATCTTTGACCTGGACAGCCTGGCCTTCTTGGGGCGAGGGGAGTTCGACGTGTGCCATTCCGCACTTTGCCTCTTCGTCTCCAGATCGTATTCAAAGACCCAACTTTCGTCCCTGGTAATGACCTCATCAAGGAAAGCGGGGTTGTCTTCGCAGGTGTCCAAAAGTTCTTGGCAGGTTTCGACGCGCCTCGCTTTTTGATCATCCATTAGCACTTTTGGCACGAGCTTCGCGCACACCTTCCTCATTCCTAAAGACTCCGACGCAATTTTATGAACAATGGTTTTCGTAATGTCTAATGTTTCGGAAATTAAACGGACACTTAGACGACGGTCAGTGTTCAACAAGTCACGCACACGTTTCACATTGTCCTCGGAACTGGAGGTTGATGGCCGTCCAGCGCGGTTCTCGTCGTTGACATCTTCCCGACCTTCTGCGAAGGCCTTGTGCCACCGGAAAATTTGCCTGTCCGAAAGACAATCGACGCCAAAAGCCTTCTTCAACATTGGAATGGTTTCCGCAGCACTCTTCTCCAGTTTCACACAAAACTTGATCGCCATCCGTTGCTCAAGCGAACGGTGCATTTTTTCTTGCACCGAGTCACTGTAACGACTCTCAAATAACGAGTGATGCGACCGCTACAACGACCGGTAGCCAACTGACACTTGTTGGATCTTGTTGCCAGATCCCCCCACCACAATCCCAGCACGTAAAGCACGGGCTGGCGCGTACAGTCTCGGGAAAAAAAATTCACTGACAATTACTTTCCGGACAAACCCTGTACGCCCTAAATTAAAACTTTCCTTGCATGCTTTAAAATCATCACTATGTTTATATGAGGGTGGGGGTCTTTTAAATTCTTTGTAATAACTAGAGTCGAGAAATCACGGACCCCAATAAGGACATATTAAGGGGTAGTAGATAATAGTGAAGGTATGTGAAACTGTAGTCTTGTATTTACGTAGTGAAAAGTGGATCTTAGACCATAATTTAGGTGGTGAGTATTAGAAGTATATAATGTACGAGGCGTGGCTATTAAATAACCGATGCTGCTTCCAGCGCGCTGCGAGCGTGTCGCGACAAGTTTGAACAGAACTGTGTCTGGTGATACTTTCCTCACCCTGAGCTCGCTTGACAAGCCAGTGGGTCGTTGACTGTAGCGGTCGTTTGAATTAGTCTACGCACCAGTGACGCTTCGAAAAAGTGTTCAGCTGGAGCAACGAGTTAATATCAAGTTTCCTGTTAAACTGGGTAAAACTTTTACACAAGCTTATGCAATGTTAAAAGAAGTGTACAGGAATTAATGTTTATCCCGCACATAACTTTTTGAATGGTTTAAACGGTTTAAACTTTAAACGCTGGACGCTGTTAGTTGAGAAAACACCTCCACAACTTGAAGCTAAATTTTGTGAAGGCTGTCAGCAAGAAGAAGAGACTGTGCGACGTGTCAATGCGATTTATGTATCGTCTTATCAAGAAGAGAATCTATAATGTGTTAACGTTGGCCATCCTGGGCTAACATATCGTCACCGTTTTTTAAAAAAAATAGGATGGCTAACATGATGGGTTGAACTCCCAAGGGAGGAAGTACAAGGAGCCCAGTGGGGCCTAAGTGCTGTTGGCTTCTGAAGGCCGCAAAACTGACGCTTCCAGAATCCAGAATCCAACAAACTTCACCAGAAACATCTTTCTCACCAGAAAATCCTAGAAACCTAACTAAATTTGGCTTCATTTTTTAAATTATGGTATACACGAGGTGTGACAATTAAATTATATGACTGATTTAAAAAAATAAATTTATTTTATAATAAATTTAATATATCAGTGTTTTCCTTACACTGTTATAAAAATATTAAATCTCAATTCTAAATTTCAAATCACTTTTTTTTTTTAATAAATGTAATTTCATTTGTTGAATAAGATGTATACTCTTGAGGATCCTCTTTTAATTTTTTCAATGCGTTAATGCACTTTTGTGTGAAAAGGAACACATAACTATTAAAAAAAGTGGTAATAAAAAGTTTTCCTCTGTAATATTTTCCAATGCCGCTAAAAATATTTATATATAGATCAGATCCATGTACGTACATAAGTACTTTATTGTAGTTCCTGCATTTTTTTTGGCATATCATAATTATTTAGAAGTGAGGTGATAACGGATGGTTAATTCGATCAAATGAATATTTGCCAAATCTTAAGTTGTTAATTCCTAAAATGTTCCAATAAGGATTACCTTATTGTTAAATTTATGATTAACATGTGCACCGAAAATGCATATGTTAATTGAGTATCCGGATTTTGACTTCTAGTTTATCATATATTTATTTTATCGTAACAAACAACAAAATGGAAGGTAATTTCAGCCAGAAAGGGGGTTTAAAAATCGTTGGATTCATCTGCTTGGTATATACGAGGTGTGTAAATTAAGTAATTAGATTTTTCAATTTTTTTTATTCGAATAGAATTACAATTCAGTATTGTCTCCTTCAAAATAACTTCCTTGGGAGCCACACAGCACTGGAGACGGTTCTTCCATTCCTCATATCATAGCAGTGTTGGAACTCAGATACTGGAATAGCCTTCAGCCGATCGCTTACAACCGTTTGAATGTTTTCTATGGTCCCAAAATGACGTCCCTCTTCGTTCTGAGAATGCCTTAGACGACCGAAAAACCTGGGCTCTTGAAAAAGCACTGTCTACGTAGGCGTGTTGAAATTTTGCAAAAGTATTCGTTGTACCAAGTCTGAAGCAAAACCTGGTAGCACACCGTTGTTCAAATTAATGTCACTCATTTTTAAAACGCACTAGAAAAAACCGGTTTACGGAAACAGTCAGAAAGAACAAACAAACGACTCTAAAGGTGCTTTTTCATGCAGTCGCTAGTCGCTCGTTTTCAGCGACAACACGTGGTACGATTTTGAATTTTCCGCCACTTTAAGAATTGTAGCCATAAATTGCAGCGTTTAGCGTCAAATTTAAGCGACAAATGAAACATGTGTTTCGAAAGTCGATGTATCGATATAACCACTATATTGTAAAGGTATATGTATACAATGGTGAAAAATAAATATGATACTTGTAATATATTAATGGAGAAAATCATGTCTAGTAAATATGATTATCAAATGTGGATTTATCAGTGCCAAAAAATTATCCGGCAAGCGTAAATTAATAGACCTCGACGAAATAGGGTTATAACCACGCTTTTACTTAATCATATTGCTATTCATAATAATAACCAAAAACGATATAAAAAAGATTTTGGGTCCATCCATTATATAAATTGCGACTAGAATACCTATGGATTTCGATTGTTCGAATCACGTTGACGCTGGTAAACCCCGGCAGAGAAAAGCTAAACAAAATTTAGCTTTATCGCTACAATTCTTAAAGTGGCGGAAAATTCAAAATCGTACCACGTGACCTCATTTGTCGCTGAAAACGAGTGACTAGCGACTGCATGAAAATTCACCCTAACAAGTTCAAACTGGTACTGAAGGTGCATTACATATTAACCTACCCCACTTCCAAGTTCCGTCACCGCTAGATCGGGCGCTACGTTGCCAGTCTCATTACTTAATTTACACACCTCGTATGTCTAAGACAACGTATGTACTTGTTGTTTATTGCCGTTTGTTCAGACATTTTGTATACAATTTGAGAATTAAGATTAATTTTTCACCAGATCTATTTCACTACGCAATTATAAGAGTGTTGCGAATCCCGCTTGACAGAAACAACCCTGATAGAGTTGCTAAACATCTGGTAAATTGAAATGTTACCAATTTTATAACTAATATTTTATGGGCATTTGTAACTTTATTTTTCGGCATCTATCTAAATATGTATTTGTGTACCTATTGCCCATCGGTAGGATTTTTTTTGCAGATTCCAGTTCATATTTCGCAAAAATATGTTAATTAGGTAATATTATTGATATTTCGAATGTGATTATGTAAATATGAATATATAATTAAATACTACAGTAGTAAAACCTGATATGTGCATCGAAATAAGATAAAATATCGTTGTCTAGTTTGACTTTTCTCGCTATATCCGGGCCAATGTGTTAAATTGAAGATAAATTAATAGTATATTTCGGTATCCAAATATATAACTAGGCTTATGTTACTCATATACCGGGTCATATAAAAGTACTGGAACAACTGAATAATTCGATAAGGGTGCGTTTTCGGAGAAAATCGTTAAAACAAAAGCTATAGATTTTTTTCTTGGCTATCTAACGGTGACATGGCCTTTGAGCTTAACTATGACTTTGAAGGTCATTTCAAGATAAACTTGAAAATCTTAAATAGAAGTGCATAGTTTTGATGCCGGAAATGGAAAGAGCGAAGAATTTTACGTTCAGATATCACCTTGACCATAAAAACACTTAACCCTTAAACTTTAACCTTTAACACTTAACACTTGACCCTTAAAGGTCAAATCAAGGTCAAAGTACGAAGAAGCACAGAAACGCGCAAAAAACTTATTTTCGTAGAAATCGTTTAATGCAGTAATTGTACAATTTCTTCTCGGCGATCTAATGGTATTCTCACCTTCGAACTTGAATATGACTTTGAGGGTCATTTCAAGGTCAATTTCAAAATTTTAAATTAATGTACGTATACATAGTCTTGACGCCAGAAATGGAAAGAACGGAAAATGTAACGTTCAAATATGACCTTGAGCATAATAAAACTTTGAAAATAATTATAACCATAATTCTAACAAGGTGATTCTACTTTATTCGAACCCTGATTTTGACCGTTTTGCTTAAATAATCATCAATAACCAAAAATTACTAATCATTACCATTGATTGCCTCTAATAAGTTAAAGTTATTACTTATTCTTTAATTGATTATTTCTACTATGTATTTCTACTATTTCTTACGTCGAATAACCTCACAAGGTCATACCTAAATGTAAAATTTTCTGCTCTTTGTATTTTTGGCATCAAAACTATGCACTTCTATTTCTAGTCTAGTCAAGGTCAAAGGCGATTTCACCATTAGATAGCCAGGTAAAAAATCCTACAAATTTTGTATCAACGCGTTATTCGGCTGTTCCAGTACTTTTATATGACCCGGTACAATACAGTGTGGCAAACATGTCTGGAATTTATGAAATTTATAAAAGTCTAGATTTTGCATAAATAGATAAAAATATTGGACGAAAAAAAAAATACTAGGTATTAAGAACATATGGATGTCTTAACAAATTTATAGACCAATTTATTTTTCTCATTTCTAAATTTTATTCCAGTTAAACCGATACCAAAACCACTCTTTTAAATAAATGTACCCTTGAAATTCTGAGATTTTTGAATAAACATACAGATATGCAGTTGAAGTATCTATTACGTAAAAAACTTGTTCCACTGATAAAATTTTTGTTAAACTACAAATTCGACAGGAAATAAAAAAAATACTAAATGATTAGCAAGCAAACATCGTGTCATTGAAATTAGAACTGGAGAGTTTCTCACTCTAGTGCTATCTGAATTCATTAAGAAACATTCGTATTAACCGATATCAGTTCACTTTTTAAAGGTTTCATCAATCTATTTATAGTATGTACATAACAATTATATATTTAATTTTATTTATTATATATTTAAAAGGTTGTAAAAAACACTATAATTTATGTATTATTTTTGCGTGAATTATTTATACCTTAATTTACATGCGACGAGCCAAAATAATGGACTATTATTTTATTTAGTTTCAGATAAGTATTTAATAGAAAACGCTTAATAGCACCTAATAGAAAATGCGTGAAAACCAGTTTTTAAATGGATTTAATTTAAAATTAGAATTAACGATAAATGTTATGTGTATCGCATACTAGACTTTCTGATGTATGCTTTGTTACATACTTCATTCATATGGAAAAGAAGTGTGTACCTATGTTTTATGTTGTTTCTATACATTTTTACAATTATCGATTTGTAAATGAAAACCTGTCACATATGTTAATTATCTATAATGTGAATAACACAGGTCTACAAAAAAAATCTGCTCCAGGAACTAAAACTATCAAAACCGAAAATTCTCAGTAAATCCCGTTTTTTTAATATCCAAAATACGCGTTTATGTGACCAGACATTTAATTTCCGAAGTATGTTTACAACCATTTCGCCTTTGCAAAATTCCCTATAAATAGAATATTACTTTAATATTTACTGGAGCGTAAGGATTCCGACTTTCTTATGTATGTTGTACTTTTTGATCAAGGTCCGAAGTAGCTGGTTCCAGAAAATCTACGATAGCAAGTAGGTTGGCAAAATAAGCTCACAACAACAATAAATATATTTTCAGAAGCAATCGAACCTTTAAATGTTTATAATATTAACCAGGATAATTTTAACACTATATTAATTGTAGTAGAACCATTTCAACTTTTCAAAATAATTGTTATGTCATGATCATGAGATCTAGCACAAATTTTGACAACGGGATCGTATTCAGTGCGTAAAAATACTTCGGAAACGACATGTCTGGTCGTACGTTCTTGAAAAACATAAATTCTTCCATTTTGGTCTGTTCTTCACCCTAAATTCTTATTTAATGGAAAAAATTTTTTTGTAGGCCTGTGTAATTTTCAATTATATCACAAAACAAAAGAACCTTATTTCAAAAGAAATATTTTAGTGGAATTAGCTTATGAAAATTAACATGGAAGAATCCGTAATTGTTTATACAGTGTATTTCATTTTGAGCAGCTATATTTGTATGTTGGAGTCTATTAATGGACTTATTTTTTACATAAAGTTCTAAAAGTACGCTACTACTATATGTAAAAGTTTTAAAAGCCTACTGTTCTTGATAAAACATATTAAAATTTGAGAAATTGATTTTGGCAAATTTTAAAGATTCATAGCCTTTCTTTGGGTAACAAATGTACATTCGTAAGCACTTTTGCAGAGGTTTTTATGGATTTTTTTAAGTCGTTTTATTTTTATTTTAAAATTTTTCAACTTCTTCGAAAAGATTGTCTTAAAACACACTAGAAACATATGTAAAATTTAAATGTATCTTACTTTAGTGTTTTTATTGGGATTAATTTAGCTGGCAACGAACGGACAATTTTCGATTTTTGCGTCCACTTTGGTTTTGTTCATTTTCTGCGAATTAAGGGTGCGAGGAAAAGAAAAATAAGTTTGATATTAAGGAGAAAAGTCTAAGGAATTCATTTTTGTTTCTTTTCATTCGAAAAAAAGTCGAAATTTCGGAAGTACATTCAAAAATTTTGATGAATGGACAATCTATGCTTTGACAGCCCGAAACATGTTCGTTACTCTTATACTTTGATGTTTATTGACGATTTGGAAGGAAATTATGAAAGTGTTAATACTTAAAACAACAGTCAAATGCATATTATACACCTGAATAACTTTCTAACAACCTTGAAACACACGCTCAAAAAAAGTTACGAGGGTGATAGCGTTGAATGGCTATATCGTTAAATAAGGGGTAGTGAACAGAGATTGCAGCTAGGAATTATTTATAATTTGAAGATCAAAAGTTAATATTAAACACCACTATTGCTAATAAAACTTAATATATTGCAAATGAATCAGAAAGGGATAAAAATACAAAATACTGCTTAATACGCATATATGTATGTAACTAGGAACTGTCTAGTCGATCAGAAAGAACACAAACACGTGTAATGACTTAAAACTGAAACATCAATCTCGTCGATCACAAATCTTTTGATTTGAATTTAGATTGACACATGTTATAACTTAAAACTAATATAACAGTCTTTTCGGTTAGAAAAGCTTTAAAAGAAAACAATACTTATATTTTAGCTTAAATGTTCAGCCCATTGTTTGTCAAAATTAACTAAAAGCAAATGTTTCCATATCCACCCGCCAGACTTTAGATGCAACAACGATTTGAAATCCATTCGTTACCCGCAATAACTGATAACCGTGCGTTCTATCAAAATGGCACCAAGACCACATTTGTTGCTAGTGTGCGGCTTTCTTTGAACATTAATTGGCAAGAATGTTGGACAAATAGTTTTTGCGATAAGCAAGTAAATAATGTTCGGGGGTAACGAACATTTTCCGCTAACGCATTAGATGCACGTAAGCCAAATTTATAATATTCTAACTTTGTACAATAATTCCAAGTCAAAAAAAAATAGTTCGTGCAGAAAATGACTTTTCCAGATGCGTTAAAACTACTTGAGTACTCAACACATCTGCCGGCAAGATAAACATATTCTTTTCATTGCTGTTAGAAGCATAATGAATGTGTCCAAAAATATAAACAATACGGTTTTGTGATCTCGAAATTGTTGTCTATCGACAGGCATTCTTCCAAAAAATGTTAGATCAAACTTCACTTTGACCATGTTCGTGTGTTCAGATTTAGTGTCAGCTTATAAAACATCATGTAGGTACCTAACAGGGAATGAAACTTTAAAATGTTTCTATTATTTCTACGTGGTTTTCTGAGTTTGAAAATGTTACATTAATAAACAATACCATATTAGTATTTTTTAACGAAATTCCTGTTTTTGATCATTGTTTAAAGTAAAAAGCATTAGTTTTTCATAATATAAAACAAACAACAATTTATCGATTATTTTCTATTTCACTTCGCTATGCCGCATTATTCATGATTTTGTATTCGATTATTTCTGTCCTTAATAACATAAAACGACCGGTATAAGTTATTATTAACAAAAATATCAACTTATGTATATATAATTACTAACAAATTAATACTCAGTGGCAAATGTTCGTTGCTTGCATCAGTAATAATGACAAATATGAGTAAAATTTCAAACGATGCATTATTTGCATCTAATTAGTAAATTGTCATTTAACATAGTAGGACAGGTGTAATTTGTGTCTGAATAAATTGTATATTACATTCGCCTCGACTAGACACCCATTAATTTTAAAATTGTTTTAAAATTAATTAGACATTTGAAAGGCGTATGTGCGTCGTGGAAAATGTGCATTTTTTTAAGTGATAAATATCGGTTTTTAATATATTTTATATCAGCACATTAGAAGAACACAAAAAATAATATTTATCTCCTATAAAACGAATATTTAACTGACCTGTGAATTATAAGAATGTATATTACACCAAGAAAAAATTTCGTGCCTTTGGACTTGAGACAGTTTCTTGAAGATCATGCAATGATTTTTGTATTTTTGTACTTTTAATTTTGATACAAAATTATAAACAGTACTGTTAACGTGTAACTTGGACAGAAAATTTAGAAGATGTTTCATTTGAAGCTAGCAAAATGTAACATCATAATTTAACACTTGGTATAACATTTTCGATTTAATTTTTATTGCAGATAAATGGGTCACCTTGTGTTATTAAAAGGTTTAAAATCTGTTTTGAAAAGTCTACAATCAACAGTGAGATAAATAATGGATGATTTTATGTAAGAGAATGACCATTTTATTAATTTACACAAAAATAAACACTTTCTTTTCGATTTATTATTTTAATAACTCATACTTAAATAATTAAATCATACCTAAATCTAGAATGGATATACTTTTGAAAAATTCTTTTACATCTGGATTGGTTTTACTTACATTTAGTGGATTTTTTTTTTCAAATCTTTTGCAATCATATTTAAGAAATGGACTGATTTTGTAAAAAAAAAAGTTACTAGGATTTTAGTAAGTAAGCACATACCAGAGTTAGTTCAAGCCATTTATTTTTCAGAATACAGAAATTGAACTTTTTTTCGCTTAAAAATCCTCCACGACTGACAAAATTATGCCGTATGCCAACTTTACTCATAATTCAAACGTGTAAACAAAGTAAGGGATTACAAAAAGTAATAGAAATATATTTCGTTTTTTAATAAATGTTTCTATATTATTTTTTGACAACAGTCAAGTCGCTCTGTCCCATGAAATGAAATGGGAGCCTGCTACCTAAAAAAAGTGGTTATACTAGACCATAATATAGGTTATTTGTTCTTAAACACTAGTTTTTCGGTTTTGTCAAAACCTAAAACAACACACCTAAAACAAAAACACTAGGTTTTGTCAAATTTATGTGCCAAGTTTGGTAAAATATATAAGGTGTTCAATTTAATATAAGAAAGTTAGTCGACTGTAGATTTATTATTTTTGAGTAAATAAAATACTTCAAAAAAAAAACAATTAAACAATTGTAAACATCTTTGTTTCAGGATTTTGACTTTTAGTCATGCAATGTAGCTTAAAAAAAGAAGACTGTGACAAAAAAAATAAGGTGACATAGAGATAAGTGCAGCTCCATTTGCAGCTACACGAAGCTGCGAATGAAAGGCGTTTAAGAAGGGAGGTGTTTAATTTTTTGAAAGGATCACGCACTCACCTTATAGAAATATTGTTATTAACTGTAATACGAGGTGTGGCTATTAAATAACCGAACTGATGCTGCTAGTCTAGACTCTAGCTAGACAAGTTTGAACAGTACTGTGTCTGGTGATACTTTCCCCACCCTGAGTTCACTAGACAAGCCAGTGGATCGCTCGGTTTGACTGTAGCAGTCGTTTGAATTAGTCTACGCACCAGTGACGCGTCGAAAAAAATGTCAAGTGTTCAGATGGAGCAACGGGTTAATCTCAAGTTTCTTGTTAAACTGGCGAAAACTTTTACAGAAGCTTATGCAATGTTAAAAGAAGTGTACTGGAATGAATATTTATCCCGCACACAAGTTTTTGAATAGTTTAAACGGTTTAAAGAGGGACGTGAAACGACCGAAGACGATCCGCGCCCCGGACGGCCCTCCACGTCACAAACCGACGAAACCATTGACAAATTGGTAAATCAATCTGCGAAGATCGTCGTCTAAGCATCCGAGGGCTTGCTGAAACAACAGGAATCGATAAAAAATGTGTTCGCCAGATTTTGCATGAATCGTTCAACATGCGCAAAGTTTGCGTAAAAATGGTGCCAAAACTCCTCACTCCCGAGCAAAAGCAATCATGAATGAACATTTGCGCTGACATTCTAAACAACATTGACATTGATCCAGGCTTGTTACACGACACGACCAACCAAAAATAAACCCTACCAAAAATTCTTAGTTTTTGTCCCGCCTCGTATAAATCCAAGGTTCGGAGCTGGTGCTAATATATAAATTAACACAACTGGACAAACTTGTAAATGGTATTCCACTTTGTTACCATAATTTCAACCATAAAAACTAAAAAAATACAGCAATTACTTACCTCGCCAAATATCGGCTAGACACCAAAGCTTCAACTCGCTAAATTGTGTTTCTCAAAAACTGAAACAGCATCGACATTATGTAAATTTAACGACAATGCAAAGATTGAAATAATTGTAAGCACCTTTATTGTTACCTTTACCATATCTTTAATAATAGAGACGTTACAGGTGAGGTAACACATAAGACCTCTGCAGTAGATCTTTGTCAATCATATTTCATTTCCAACAACCGTTATTGACCTTTTGTATCCAATTAAAATTGTGGTTCAATAGGTTTTGGTATTCCATCGAGCAGGACTGAAATTTATTAAAGCTGTTTAATAAGAGACAGTTTTAGCACCTTCATTATACAATAGGTGTAGATTGTAATGAGAGGCTACTAGTACAAGGATAGGCAAAGTCTTGCGGGCTTTTTTGTTTTTTAGATTTTTGCGTTCGTTGGTAAAAGTGAAGTTTATAAAAACGAGTTCATGAAATGTAACGAAATTAAACACAATGAGACGCAAAAGTCAGATTTTTTTGGAAAAGATGCCGATACAGGTCAATTATTCTAATTATTGAAAATGCCTTACGTAAAAATCAAGGAGTGAATTTTTATTAGACAAAATAACAAATAAACTTTTTAACGATAATTATCAAAGAACAAATTGCGACCAACATAATGAAGGTAACAATATAACGAGTCATCCAAAAAAACGGAATACGTATTTCTAGTTGACATTAAATTTATAACCTCATTTAATTGTCAAAGCTGTCACCTTATATGGCAGCCATTATTTATTTTACAATTGTGACAGTCACTTGTCAAAAGCTTGACATAACCGCTATTTCTCGTTCATAGTCAACTTTGATAACGTTTTTTTTTGGATGTCTCTTTACTTAATAAATACTTTCAACTGTGAAAATTACTAGTATCTAATAGAAAAGTCATATGACAGGTGAAAGAAATTAATTTCTTCTCCAATTTCCCATGACGTTTCTTCTACTCAAAAAATACGGAGTGTAGATATCATATACTGTTTTAAATTAAATCGGAATGTCGACTACTTCATTGCCAAGAAGAAAATGGATAGCTATTTTAATATGAAAGTCGTTAATAATTTTAACGCCTCACTGTTAATCCTGAACTATTGAGAAACAATAATGCTTCCGCATTCATTGTCACTCATCATTAAAAATCACAGATCCGGATTCTTATTCGTGTGATATATCCAATGACGAATAGAAGGCGATGCGATGCATCCTACTGTTACTGTTGAGGTTATTTTATATTTTGTCTAATTTAAGGAATGAAAGTTTAAATTAATTGCTATTAAACTTGAAATGAACTTAACTTTGTTATCAAACTGCATTAAAGTTTCATTTCATTTAACGACTTACGAAAAAACTTGCAAGTAGATTGAATTTATTTTCTTCGAATATAATATAAAGATTTATTTTAGTCAAAACAAATGTTATATGATTATACTCACAATCTGAAAAAAAAGGAATTTTGTATTATAATGTGTAAGATCACGATTTAAAAAACCTGCATCTACTTCCTCAACAGTGGTGTGGGGAGAATTTTAAAGTATTTCGAAAGTATGTAAATGAAAATGTAAACACTATAACTTTACACTTTTGTTGAAGTGATTTAATAAAAATGTAAATAAAAATGTGATTTTCCTAAAGTTATATTATGGCTAGGGTTCGGAAAGTTTGCTGTCACGCGTGTTAAACTGCTTTGGACTATCCTACTCTCCCGCGCCGGGATGGTGTACTACTGCTCATACGCGGATCCTGGCGTGTTGTCGGGAAGAGTCAGTGGCGTACATGGCACGGGCAATAAATACACGCGTATATAATTTACAAGACGCTTAAAAAATACGGTTTATTTTTTCATTATCATAGAGTTTTATAGTGCCGAGCATTATACATTTTCTTAAATTGAGGCTAACATAAACTGATCATTTCCATATTATGTCAGAGTACCACAATTATGTCATAGTAGCTAATTGCATGAAAAAAATTCGTAGGTAATTGATATATTATTAAAAAATTACGTAATTATGAGTTCTTTTTTTACGTCTTGGTTATATCATTAAACTTTTTCAAACAATTTGCATTAATGTGTCCCCAGTCTTATATTGTTTTGTTGTAAAATTGTACGTAAGGTTTTTATTAATTCGTTTATTAAAAGAATGCAAACAAGATTCTGATTGAGGATACAAAATTAAAGCAATTTTTTAACCGATGGGTAATTTTTAGTTACAATTTTTGCCCTGTAATGCTAATAAATTTTAACCAATTCAAAACGACGTACTTAGAAAAGAAATTCCCAGCAATAAAGGAAGACCAAGTTATCACACCTTTGAGAGGATAATTCCAACCCAAGTTTTTGGGAACACAACTAGACTTTTGACATTAATTGTTAGATGTTAATATTCAGTTATTCGCACAAATATTAGATTTGGCCTCACGAATTTTGATACAACATAAAATAAAGCTTAAGGTTTCTTATATTAACAGTTAAGAAGAAAATATAAGTTCTTACCTCAATACTTCACTAATGCAGAATTATAATTTTGAGGCCTATTGTACATATGAACAAATTAGCATATTATTGAGCAACATTGTTATCTTTGAAAGAAAATGAACCACAAAGTCCAAAAATGCCAACACAGAAATACCATTTAGTAAACAGGTGGATAATTAGTAAATTATCCGAAACAAATTAAAAACCCATTTGTTAATTTAGCAACAATTTACCAATCCTCAATAAAAAGTTGTTATATTGTCGTTTTTATTGCTCATATAGATATACCGGGTGTTGCAGAATGATTTATGAAAGCTATAACTAACATTTTGTCGACTAATAAATACATATATTATTATATTGTATCATTTTTAATGCTATTTAATACTACTCCTATAACAAAATGAGGTCGATTTTGTTGAACTCCGATATCTTTATCAGTATAGGAGTTGTAGTTTATATAGATCATTCTGGAATACCCTATATATACAATGTACATATGTATGTTTATATACAAATAAAGAGTAGCCCATTTAAAAAGTATTTTCTTTGTAATAACCGAGTATGAACTTGTGGTGGGTTGGTTTGGGTTGAATTCCTGCGACCAGTAGTGCTCCTACGGAATAAATGCAGCAATGTAAGATATGTCAGCTTGGATGACAACAAACTATACAATGAGACACGTCAATTTCTAATTCTAAAATCACATCTTGCGACGTAAAAATGTCATCCCTAAATTCAACCCCCTTCAGGTGACAGTTACAACCCCTAAATTTTCAAATTGGAAGTAGGGGCTTGTGGTACTTCATTTGAAAGGTCTTTACATTCTCTAATCAAAATTGCTGTGGTTTTAAATTTTATTGTAGAAATTAACAAGAAAAAAAGCTTCTCCAACGTAGGAAATTCTTTATTTTAAAATAAAACTTTTATAAGTAACACTATTTGTCAATTTTAGGTTTCGGGAACGTGGACATGTACGGCAGCTAAAGAAAAATCCTCCCAATAAACTACACTTTTCACTATAAATCCTTTCTGTAAGAGGTGTATAGTCATCACCTAAAAAGTGAAGTGGGTCCCATGCGTCGTTTTCAAGATATGGCTAACAGAAATATCACGCACCGCCACTGTAGGTGCACCATCCTGCTGGAACCATATTGCATTACCTGGAGTGGGTTCCTTCAGCTGGATACAAGTTTGCCATCGTCGGTACAACATTATTTTGGAACAATGCTAAATTGTCCATTCAAATTGCCGTCAATGAAGAAGGGACCAATGATATTTCCTCCAATTATTCCTGCTCAAACATTAACTTTCTCAGGGTTTTGCGTGTGTAGTTCCCTCATCCAGTGACGATTTTCTCTCGACCGGTAAGGACAGTTTTGACGATTAACATGGCCGTGAAGTGTAAATGTAGATTCATCCCAAAAAAAATGGGACATGCGTCGTTTTCAAGATATGGCTAACTGAAATATCACGCACCGCCACTGGTGCACCAGCACATTACGAAGTCAATGTCCGGCAATATCTCCACACAATCTTTCCAAAACGCTGGATAGGGAGACATGGTTCTGTAGAATGGCCTACAGGATCACCTGATCTCACGCCGTTAGACTTCTTCGTATGGGGATATGTAATAAGTATGGTCTACAAAACCAAACCCGACGATTTAGCTGACTTAAGAAGAAGAATAACACTCGCAATTACGTCGGCTACCCCGCAGATGTTAACTAACGTTAGAAGACATTTCTATTTACGTCTAGGATGCTGCCAAGATGCTGGTGGCATGCATTCTGAACATCTGCTGCCATTAATAATGATTTGTTTTTTATTTTAATATAACGAATTTCCTACGCTGGAGAAAGTTTTTTTTCTTGATAATTTCTACAATAAAATTTAAAACCATAGCAGTTTTGAATAGAGAATGAAGAGACCTTTCAAATGAAGTATCACAGGCCCCTACTTCCAATTTGAAAATTTGCAACAAGTAACAACAGTAACGTTGCACTTTGCCACAGTAGACAAAACCAGAAATTGTGCTCATTTCTATTGTAACTGCAGCCGTGGACTCTTCGAGAAGTACAGTCTTGTATTGTTTATCTGTGAATATGTCTAATATCTCTGTAGTATAGTCATACTACGTCATACTATGTTCATTGTGCACAATTTGCAGGCAAATACATTCTGGTTGTACTGTAGTTACTGTTGCCTTAAGAGTGAGAGAAAAAACTATATTGTATTGATGTTCATTGTTAAATCAAAATAAAAGTCACTAAATATAATTGAAAACTAAAGATAAATGAAAAGTAGTCATAAATCAAGGAAAATGTAGTAATAAATAAAGAAATACGCAAAACACATAAATTAGAAAAAAAAATGTAATTGAAAAAGCGAATAGGATTTAACTTAAAACAAAGTAAAGGCTGTAATGTTCAATCTACCTTTAAATTACTCGTATATAGGATGGTAATACATAGGATGGACTAATTAACTAAGATATTAAAAATGAAGAAGGGTTTGCAATCATGCGGTAAGTTAATCCTATTACTTTTGATAAAGTAAATGATAAATTGGGTTTTATAGAGTACCTGCCTTAAATAGTTACTATTATGTACATTATAGTAAAACTGGTAGGAGAAAAGTCAAACATTTTAAGAAAAACACGTTATTTCTTCACCAGCGTTTCGGTTATACTTATATTTCACACTGTCAACGTACAGACCTATGTAGTTACACTTAAATAAAATGGACCAACATTTAAGATTAAGTGAAGTGAAGTATATATATTTTTAAAATATAGAAATCATGATCCTATGTATGCCCATGTTATACATATGTTATAAATACGCATACACAAATAGTTATGTGTATGTAAAAAAAAACTGGACGTTTTCCACGAAACACCGAACTACTACACTTTTCTCGACACGCGTTTCGCCAACCAAGTTGGCATCTTCAGGAGAAGATTAAAACTAAATTCTAGCCTACACACTTGCACTATTTATACCAAATTTGTTGCCACGGTTCACTGAACCGTAACTGTCTTTGTTTATCAGAGCAAACAGTGGACTGGTGGGTATCGGACCGTTGTCCTTATTCATACTATTGTTACACTTAATGATTTCTAAACTTTCAAGAGCATCCAATTGTCTACTGTTTGTTACATTTCTAATTAATTTTAAATTATGTATATCTAGCCTATGGTTGTTGTCAAAAGCGTGTTGGGCAACACAAGATTTTTTTGTTCTGCCATATTTCAAATGAGCAATGTGTTCTTTAAATCTAGTCAATATAGATCTTTTTGTTTGCCCAATATACTTTTGTACACAATCTTTACAACTTATTTCGTATATTCCTGACTTTTCGTTATTGTTGATTTTGTCTTTGAGGTTACCCAAAAGCGTCTGTAATTTATTTTTAGAATTATAAACCAAATTGATATTAATATTTTTAAAAATTTTATCTAGTCCGCGGGTGAATATAGGTTCATATGGTAACGAAGAAAATTTCGAATTGTCAGTATCTCTACGAAAAGTCGTGGAATTGTACAGGGTTCTCTTAAATTTATGCTTCCTTATTAACTTATCTATTAAATGGACTGAGTAACCGTTACTCTTAGCTATATTCTTAATTAATTGTTTCTCATGTTCAAACCTCTCTTTACTGAGGGGGAAATTTAAAAAACGGTGAATTAAAAAATTAAAACTTGCCATTTTATGTTGAAAAAGGTGGTGTGAATCGTTGGGAATATATCTAAGAGTCGCGGTTTCTTTCCTATATACATCAAACTCTAACAACAAATTTGGTACAAATAGTACAAGTGTGTAGGCTAGAATTTAGTTTTAATCTTCTCCTGAAGATGCCAACTTGGTTGGCGAAACGCGCGTCGAGAAAAGTGTAGTAGTTCGGTGTTTCGTGGAAAACGTCCAGTTTTTTGTTTCTACGCCGAAGGTTCCAGTACCCACTCCAGGAATAAGTGTATGTAAATAATGAGACGGTCATTTTACTTTGTTTTAAATTTTAATAATATGTGTACTTCATGTAACGTTTAATATTACATTATTTTATTGATGTAGATAACTATATTATATGTATGTAGATAACTATTCGTACGTTGTCAATTTAATTTTTTTAACTCTGAGAGATAATGCGCATCACCAAAATGTTAAAATTTCTTGTTTCTTTTTTTACTGATCTCATTATGGTGACGATAACATTAAGTCGCCAATCAGTAAAAACATGGGTTACTACTACTACTCCACCTCTTGCACCGCTGTTTTACAGAGCGAAATTCCAAACCACGATAAGTAATTAATAATAATTAATAACACGGAAGCACTTTCTTTTTTTTTACTGATTTCAATGCATCTATGAATAAAAATTAATCCGACTTGTTCGGACAGTTCTTTAAATACCTACCTACCTCAGACACATCATAAAATTAAGTATAATTTATGGTTCCACTTCAAATTAATTAACTACTTGCGGTTTTTCGTTTCTCAGATGATTTGAAATTCATATCACGAAGAATGATATCTCACTTCGTCCGTGATTCTTTTTTTGCCAAATGTTAATTACACCTTTTTATTAAACAAATCTTGACTTGAAGGTTATGCAAATGATATTAATATTTAAATTGTTACTAAACGCATTGTTTAATACATAGAATGTGTTGTAGAAGCAACAGCATCCATTCCATCTACACACCATAAAAATTCAGAAGAAAGAATTTGCATGGACAGAAGACGATACACCACGCACATTATTTTCACAAATTTCGCGCAGTTGTTTGTATCACTAAGAGTGGTTTGTTGGTCACTAACATCAGTACATTATTATTTTTATTTTACTACTATTTCTATACTTTGAGACATTGTTTGCAAAACCCGTTTCCTAGCTATCTATCAATATCAGGGGCGAAATATCTGAAAACCTAAAATTCGTATCAGAACATTAACGACCTTATTACTGCAAAAATATGTTGTTTCGTCCACTGTCAGCCACAGAAATTTATTGCGTATATCTTCTTTGATATTTCCCATGACACGTTGATATATCTTCTGTAAATATGTTTTACGTAATGCATGGCAACTAGGCAATGGAATAAAGTGAATATTATAGACCATCTTCCACTAAAGGCTACATAGGCAAAACATTATGCACAAATCAAACCAAAATTCCGTTTTTCTGACAGTACCAGTAATATTTTTTTATGGATATTCGATTCTAAATGTCTTTCACATTACGCCTCTACGAAGTACATATGGACGATTAAAAGGAATACATAAAATATGTGATCCGTCTAGTGTAAAATCCTTGTAATTTCAATCATCTTTTTCAGTCTATTCACAAATAGTACTGCAAAAATCCACACAATATCAGATAGTAAATACATTACACGAATTGTAAAAGAAATACTAACGCGTGCAAAATAGGTATGTCACGCGTTTATTAGTTAATCACTCACGACTATATAAAATTATTTTAAACTCGGCGTTCTCGGCGATAAATTGCAGGTTTCCCGCGGTGCTGTCACGGGAGAGTCCCAGCGCGAGTTACCAGGCACGGTCAGTGGCGTACGTATGCACGGGCAAGAAATACACGCGTACATAGTTCACAAGGCGCTTAAAAAAATACGATTTATACTTTAATTACCTGTGATAGAGTTGTAGCACACTTTCCGGACTATATGTATTTACATAAAATCCACCACCTTTAATCTGATATTTGGTTGTATAGATTGGGAAATTCATAAAGTGATCAGGATCATTGACCGATTGCTATCATAACATATTCCTTTACCGAATAAAACGGAAATTATGAAAATCAAAATAGTTGTAAATCTAAAGTAATAATGTGTTAAATTATGTACTTCATAGAAAATACGGTTTATTTAAATTTTACGAATATTTTTATGTGAAACGTGTTCTTAAGTACTTCAAGAACATTTATCGAGAAAGATTCTTTTGAAACAAGAATATTAATCAGTAAGTGTCTATATAAGCAATGTTTTTTTTAATTTTTTTTGATGTATGTATTGAGTTGAAACGCCATTTCAAGAATGTTATTTGTTTGAATTCGCTATGAAATATGTAAATCCTGGAGTCAATGAATAAAACAACTAAGAAAACATGTTTGTTTGCATTAAGTGCTGTAACATTTATTTTTAGGATATCATTGTCTTGTATTTAAAAAAATACGCTTTAAAAACATTGGCTAATAAACTGTCACACAAACTTTTTTGGCTGAGTTAATTTGTCCTATTATTTTTGAAATGAAGGCTAGCCAACGTAATGCTTTCGCTTTTCTATACTAGTTTCGAAAGCATAAATGTTAATATAGAAGTTAAGATTTACTGCATGTTTTCCATAGTCTCTTGGAAATACTTGTAATTAAAATTTTCACAGAAGTTTGTCTTAAATGTCTAAGATGGTTCATCCTTTACTTTATTTTAACAATAAATTCTGAATAAATAGAATTAAAAAAAAGGCAATACATCCCTGTATCTGAAGACGATAAACATAAAAAGTCAAAGTAAATAAAAGCACATTTTCCATGGTGGATTGACTACATATTGTGAAAATATAATAGGTCCAATTAGCGAATTAATTAAAATTGTTTCTTTTTATAATAGGGCACATATTCTGGAACAAAATTGGAACAAGCTGGATTATACTTTACTAATTGAAGGCAATAATTCGAACAAGGTACCAAACAGTAAGGTTTTTATTTAAACCCGTACCTAATTTTGGTATCTAATGGATTTCTCTGGTAGCAGTTAAGTTTTCCTATCAATAGATAAACCTTTGTACCACCATTATATCGTTCATTACAACCTTCACCAAAGTTAAGCGTTTTGTGTTGTTAATTCGAAGCTATTTCACTTCTGTTTTAAGACAACGCATACAAAACTGCTAATTATATTTTTAAGCAATTCAGTGGCGTATATTTTCGCCTGTAATCCTAAGGTTTCCCTCTGAAAGTCGAGGAAAGCTTAGGGTTACAGCAGTTTACTCCAACTCCAGTTCCTTCCACATCCACATCCAGTTCCTATGAAACTCTTTGTGACACACGTTATGTCATCCTCATATATATATATATATATATATACGTTTCCACATTTCGGTAAAAAAACGGTGATTTTGGCTTTCCAAAGAAGTCATCTGATTTTTGTTTTAAATGTTTTACTCGTTAACAACACTTCTTCTACTTCATAACAACTTGTTAAGAAAATTTTGTATGCACAAATTTAGCACAAATGTACATCAAAGAGGTTTTCAAAGTTCAGCTTCGGGTTTTTCACACCTAATAGTGTCCGATGAGTTACGTCACATGTTATTACGTTTGATTTAACTATAATTCCATGTACTTAAATAATAAATTTTTATTTCTTTTATGACACTGACCAGTTTCCTTCCATTAACATTATCATAAACAATTATATTGTTTTTTCTTCTACTTGCAATTCCAGAAAATTTAATGAGGCAAGCATAGGTAATGAGAGACAAGTCCAGTGGTCAACAATTCAATATACGTACATACATATGTAGGTACTACACAGATACGTTGATATTACAATATTTTTTAACCAGAGTTAAAATCACAGAAGATAAAAAATCAGATTTTTATTGGCTTCTGTGATGAGAAAAACGTCGTACAGTAGGGACAAGTCCTCACGCTAAAAACCAAAAAAATCTCGTTTGCCAAATTAAATTAATTATATATGATTAGGTTCACTAAAACCTGGTAAATTACAAATTTGACATTGTTATTAGCATAAAATTTCACCCTTGGGCATCATCACTTCAGGGCATTAAAAAAAAATAAAAAACTATATTAAACAGAAACTATATTTTCGAAAATATAAGACACTATTAAAGAAACTGGCGACCGCCCTTGTATATATGTCGTGCCCACTTAGTGAAATCGTCCTTTTCATGAAAAGCATGTCCACTTCACGAAACACATCCATTTGGTGTAATATTATTTACTTACACTCAGTGGCGGTGCGTGATATTTCAGTTAGCCATATCTTGAAAACGACGCATGGGACCCACTTCACTTTTTAGGTGATGACTATACACCTCTTACAGAAAGGATTTATAGTGAAAAAACCGTGTAAGTGCGAAAAAAAAATTTTTCGCAAACTTTGCTGACGATTTTTTTCACTATAAATCCTTTCTGTAAGAGGTGTATAGTCATCACCTAAAAAAGTGAAGTGGGTCCCATGCGTCGTTTTCAAGATATGGCTAACTGAAATGTCACGCACCGCCACTGCTTACACTATTAGCACAATCAGATTTGTTCATTTCACAAAACGGACAACTATTTTATGCTCTTTGTGAAACCTTTTAATAGTTTCATCAAGTGGACGAATGACTTCAATATTTTCAAGTAATGGTCAACGTGGTGTGTGCGCTTTACGAATATACTACCTATGTGTTCAATCCAGTAACGATGACCGAATCACTAGTTTTTAATAATAAAAAAAAAGAATTTTATGATAAACCGCAGACTTATTATGCAGTTAAATCGGGAAAAAATGTTTGATAAAAAGCAGCAACAAGAGATAATAAAAGAAATAAAATGTGCTAAACTAAAGGTGTAAGTAAAATCATTCTTATGGGTAAGATTATGTGTTTGTAAGCAGTGGCGTATTAACGATTTGCAGGAGGGTGCAATATAATAAACAAAATATGAGCTAGTAAATACTATTATTTATTTACACATGGCAAAGCTGAATGGCATCTACTATTACATATAGTTTTCATTTTCAAACAAGCGCATCTTTTTGTATTGCACTGCGTTTTGGGCAAGAACATTTGAACCTTGTCCTCCGGAACTTAAGGTTACTAATAAACTTCTAAATAATAACTTCCGATAAATCTGCAGGGAATTTTATGTTGGCTAATGAATTTTTCGTTTTTCAAAGTCGTCTGTGAATCCCTTTTTATACGTCATGACCTTGACAATTTCTATTGAGTCACTTTCGTTGCATCTCTAACTTTAATTTAAACACAATTTGTAACTGTACTGGAAAATGGCAATTTTTTAAAGAAAATTTAAGGTGGATTTTCATTATATTTAATCTCTAAGATATCTCTGGCAACGTAAGATATCAAACAAATTTGAAAAACGTCTCGAGGTATGAGCCTTAGGATTATGCCGCATGCCGACAAAAAAATTATCTTTCTAGGTTCCGCCATAAAGCCCCTAAACTCACACCCTGTACAACAAGAAAGAAACGCCAACGAATTATTTGTCAATGAAAAGTAAAAGTCAATGATGGAGAGGCCAAGGATGGCGCTTTCCAACACCGGATCAATTTTTAAGATTGATCAAAAACTGTGAAAGTTACAGCTTGTTAAATATGATGATTTTTTTAGGTGCCTCGTTACTTTTGCACAGTTTACCTACTTACACCGATTTATAGTTTAGCACATTTGATTTCTTTTATTATCTCTTGTTTCTGATTTTTATTAAACACTTTTTTCCCCGGTTTAACTGCATAATAAGTCTTAAGTTTATCATAAAATTCTTTTTTTTATTAAAAACTTGTGATTCGGCCATCGATACTGGATTGAACACATACACACATATGTAGATACTGTAATTCGTAAAGCGCACACACCACGTTGACAACTACACGATAAGATTTAAGTCATTCGTTCACTTGATGAAACTTTTAAAGGTTTCATAAAGGGCATAAAATAGTTGTCCTTTTCGTGAAATGAACAAATTTGATTGTGCTAATAGTGTAAGTAAATAATATTACATTAAGTGGATGCGTTTCGTGAAGTGGACATGCTTTTCATGAAAAGGACGATTTCATTAAGTGGGCACGACATATACACAGTTGAGCTATTATTTTAATTTAATCAGTAACTTGCTGCAGTATCCACGGTGTTTCATTAATTCCTTCAATTTTATTGACAATGCATTGCTGAAGGTCTTCCATATGGCCAACAGGAGTTTTAAAAATTATTTTTTTTAGATAAGGACAGAGAAAAATCACAGCGTGTCAAATCGTAAGATTTAAGGTGGGATATCGTCTGCGTGCTCAAATTAATCATACGCAAAATCCTCCTATATAATTAATTGTTTCTTTAGTAGTGTGCGCACGAGCTCCATGTTGCTGAATATAACATCCTTACAATTCACCGTCATGCAACATTTGTACAAAAGATGTTAAAATTTCTAAACGGTAAGTACCTCTCTGCATTCAGTGTTCCATTAAAAAAAAAATAGGTCCGACAGTCCTCCTTCTGCTCACAGCTGCCCACAGTCACTTTCAATATAAAAGTGAGGATTGTTTGCACTAACAAGTCTCATATTCTGAGAGCTAACATAGTCCGAAAGATGGAACCAAGCCTCATTATGAAAAAGAAACAGAACTGTAGTCTAGTTCATGTGTGGATCGCAGACGATATGGATTGAGCTCCTAATCATTTTTTAAAATTCGTTGACACGTTGAATAGGGCAGATTCACTTGTTGGTTCAGATGGCTAATTGATGTTCTTGGATTGTCCGTTACCACTTTCCTAAGCATATCAACGTTCTCTTCTATCCTTACTCTACACTTTTTGGGAAACATATTACTGACCGGCTAAAATGGTCTAAATGAATAACTGCGTCTGAAAAAACTTCACTAAAGTCCTCATATGCAACTCTCATCGAATATATATTCAGTTTACATTGATTCTACTGTTATTTATAAAATAAATTTCAAGTGAAACACGCCTCTGATCCTCATTGAAAATTAATTTCATTATTTATTTTACAATTGTGACAGCCACTTCAAAACATCAACAAAATGTCTCTTCGAGCCTCAACATAACCGTTATTTTCATCTATTTTGTTTATAATCCAGGCAATATAGCAGAAAAGTGCTCAGTTTTTAAAAAAGAGTCCGGAATAAGGTTTCTCGGCGCGATAATTAAGTAAATAATAATAGAAATGGATTGTATATGTTTTGGATAAAATCGGTATGTAGGAAAACAGTTTTTTTTTTGCGGATTAAGGGACGAAAAATAACTTTTTTCGTAAAACAAAAAATAGCACGTTGTAGCGCTTGAAAAAACGAAAAAAAACTAGTTTTTGGTGATCAAAATCGGTTCAGAAATTTTTGCACAAAAAAATTAAAACCGATGAAAAATGCCCATTTTTTGAAATCGAATTACAAGGGTTCTAATGGTCGCAGAAACTTCTGCTTCTGCTGTGGCTTCTGGTCGTGCCTATCTGCAGTAAAAATTTCATGCAAAAATAATAAGAACTTTTTGCATAAATCGAAAAAAAGCTAAAAAATTCCATCTTCCACAATTTACAGCTCACGTCACGCACGCTTATAGCTTACTTATAGCTTATTTGTAATAATTGATGTCCACTGCAAATCAGTGACATACGTTTGATCGGTGATCGTGTAACTTTTGAACGACTTGACTGATTGAGGCAGTATTTACTTGAACTGTCGAGACAATGGTTCATAGCTATGTTAAGATTCGATAAGTAGCGCCATAGTCATAAAATTCATAAAATTTTATATTAAAAGAGCAGGACAACGTCTGCAGGGACAACTAGTAAAAAATATTTAAAGAAACTTTCAGCTATTCTAAACTTCTACTTCACCACGAAGATGTGAAAGTAATAAATATCTCGCTTGGTATCATTCTCCACCACGATGATATTTCACTGATGAAGATTTCATCTTAAGCAACATACACGGTTTCCTTTTTGTAAAAAGTCGAATACTCATTCATGACAATATGTTTCAGCAGAAGGTATCATAATTTTATAGCTTAAGAGAATGAGCATGAATGATGGCATGTTTCAAAGAAATGAAATGCGCAAAAAACTGGCAAAGATGTGGTGTGGGCATAGTAAATTGGTCACATTATTTATGGTAAGGGAATTTTAATAATAGCGATTTTTTGTCATTATCTCATTATCCGTTACGACCATTACCGAACTATCCAAAAAAAATGTATCTAAAAATATATCGGCTGCAACAACAGCAACTTTTCAAAGCAAATATTAGTGAAGGAAAAAGTCGACCTTAGTCGTTTCCTTGTACGTTGAACTTTTTAATACGTCTGTGACGAATGCCTATCGTTACGTCTGCATTGTCCACGTATTCTTACCCTTTCGCTCATATACCATAACCGTGGGAGGTTATGCGTTGAAACATGCATATTACAAGTGCAGAAGTGCAGTTGTGCCGATTTTCAGGAGCGTTACAATCGCTGGCGGCTTGTGGAATTTGAAAGTCTCATATTTGGGTAAGGAAGCATGGGATATACTCCAGATATTAGGGGGTTAATGTTATACCTAAATGGATGACTAGAATAGTAAAAAAAAAATTTAAATGAAACGATTTTTTTTAATGCTTGCACCCCAAAAAAGAATGGCTTGCTCTACAATTTTCTTGCTCTTGCTTCTTCTTGAAAATGCTGGTCTTCCTATTGATATCGCCACGTGGAACAAAACTCAATATGCGTAAATGTTCTACACGCTAAAAAGGTGGTTACCTTTTTGTTCATCACCCGGTGTATTAATTTAGCCAAGCTTTTGTGAAATAATACACCTAAATAATCATAAATGAATGAGCCGCCGTTTATCAAAATTCTCAAAGCTATCCAAACACTTTTCATCTGGATTTCTTCCCACAGATCGTATTTATCACCCTTATTTGTAACCTACTATTAAATGTTGTAATTACTGGACACCCTGTGTAAGATCCACGGATTTTATTAGGTTGCGTGTGGCTGCTTCATTTTATTTTTTTTTCTTTTCAGAGGTGATCATAAAAGTTTTTATGTATAAGAGTACTTATGTTAGATATGTAAAATATATTTTCTGTTTTTATAGATGACGTTAGTCTGGGATTTTTTTCCATACGTCAACACCATCATGTTTTGTTGCTTTATAAAAGAACACAAACCGCACGCGAAGTTTGACTTATAAAAATTATAAGTGATTGTATAAATTAGAAAAGATTAATTACCAACACTAAATTTATTTCCACATGGTGGAGTTGAAGCAACGCGTCAGGGGATTTTTTTAAGAAGTCTGAAACGTATTTTTTTTTAAGAAGTCTGAAACGTCTAGGTTCTAGGTTTAAGTGAAAAAAGAGATATGTCTTTGTGTCTGTCAGTGCTTCTTTTAACATTTTTTGTTCGCATGATGACTTGAGAACGGTTTAATATTTCAACGTTGGACCATGTTACATGGGACATTCCACGCCAACTTCACCACAAAAAAAAAAAAATAGATTTCTCTGAAACTTTGTATATAAATAGTATGTGATAAGAAAAGTGGATACCTAAAATTTTAGAGCGCATTCTTACGTTATATCTTGATATGGGGCCCCACGGGGCTCTAAACAAAACGAATTTTCTAAATCGGACACCAGATTCGTAATCAGCGACCCTAAAAACCTTATAATATGGTTTTCATATTTTTTTTACCAAGATATAACGTAAAAATGTTAAATTTTCATCTTTCGGGCCTTCTAGCGGTCATATCGTTGCTCATCCCATTCTGGGACAAAAGTCATCCGAAAGTAAAGTTGTCAAACTTTTTTTTAAGCAAAAATATTTTTTTAGAAGTCCTACTTTTCCAAATTTCGATTTTAAAGTTTTAACCCTCCGATAAGGGGTGAAACCTACCCTTAATGAATTCAAAAGTATTTTCCGCAATCTACGGAAATAATGCGATTTTTTTACTACTTTTTCCAATTTTTTTTATTCGCGCTCATTTGCCTACAACAGTCGCGAATTTAAGATTGTCTAAAAAGCTCTAATTTTGTGACCGTTTGTGACAAGAGCGTAATGTGACTTGAGCTCTAAAATTTTAGGTATCAACTTTTCTTATCACATACTACTTGTATACAAAGTTTCAGAAAAATATATTCTTTTGTGGCGAAGTTGGCGTGGAATGTCCCATATGTATCATTTGAGATCTGGATCTTGACTTTAATCGGTTCAGGGGTTGGGGGATAAATGAAAGTAATATTGTTTCACTTCAAATTTACTCCAATAACACATAACCTCTACACAATAACAAAGTCTGCAACGGTATAGATGGTCAGTTTAATGAGTTGAGAATTGAGATGACTGAAGGAGTTTGCAAAATAAGTCAAATGAATTGGCTAACATAAATTTTAACATGTATAAAGTGTACCGACCTCTAAAAATTACCCTTCTCCATCTTTCCGTTCTTTAGAGGGCACGGGAACTAACTAAAACAAAATATTGATACACAGTACAAGTATACTTGTATGTAATTTCAAGTTATGAATTTGTTTTTTTGTTGAATATTTTTTTTTCTACTTTGTTTTGCTGAAGAAAACAACACAGCAGTTTACCGCATAGTGAACATATTCGTCAGGAGCAGTGAAAGGGTTAAATATTATTTTCATACCCGTAATTATGTCTGTAATGTCTGTAATTAAAAAAGATGGAAAAATCGTATGCGGACATACTGATTCTTTAGACTTTTAGACTATAGCTTCTTATTTATTAAATATGCAGATTTCTAATACTTCACACAAAAATATTGTGTACAACGTTAAATTTATAATTTGCATTTATATACATACATACAGTGTGTCCCACTTAAAGTTTACGCACCCTTCTAGAATCCTTATTTGTAATCAGATTTTCATTTTTAGTAGATAGGTCTTACTAAAACCATTGAATGTGTACTCTACGCCTTCCGGGTAATAAAGTCACAGCCAACTAGAAGTTCTTTTTTTCATGCGAAAAATGAAAAAAATCCCATTAACGATTTTTTTTTTGGAAATAATTGACATCGGATTCTTACCCAGAATCATCGAAAACTGGGTCGTAACAGTTTTCCTTGGGTTTAAATAATGTTGATGAATAAATGTTATAAAATAATAATAAATGAATTTTTTTCAGTCAACCATTAAAATGCATTAAATCATGTTGTTTTAATGCCATTTTAAACTGTCAATGCGATTAATAATGGCAAACTTGTTTTTTATAAACAGTGACGGCACCTACTATTTGAATATTATCAGGAATTTAACATTTTTACAATTCTCTGGTTTATTTGACGCTTTATTTTTAAGAAAACAATGCCAGTGCTAACGACTAAAACGGTTTTTAATATCTGTTGATACTGTTATCATAAAACAAATGAGACATTACATAAGTTATTACAGCTAGTTCAACTATTGATTACTATTCACTAGAAAAATCTAAAAAATAGTAAGAATAAAAAAGACTTTCTTGTAACAATATGAATTAACTAATGAATTAGCTAATGTATGGAAGCTTTTTCTGTGTTTTATGAAACTAAAAAAAGTTCATGAAGATCGGAATACAAATAAAGATTCTAAAAGGGTGGATCTTAAGGTCTTTAAGTGGGACACACTGTATATCTTTGAGATAAATCAACAATCGAATTTTCAGAAAGTATAAATGGAGTTATAGTAACTAGTTAAAATATGTCGGTTTCAATTGAGTCAGTAGAACATTAGCGGAAAAAACAGTTAACAACTGGAATTTCATCGAATTATTTTTTTAATAGATAATTTCGGGGATTTTTTATTTTTGTTTAATGTATTCAATTTATTGTAATCGTTTTATTATTTAAATACATATATGCATATACTAGATGTACCCATCGTTACCATAAACTGTTCACTCGTAGGTTATTTCTGTAAACATGAGAGGTCCCTCATCATGCTACAGATGTGAAACCCGTTCAAAATAAAAACACACTTGACAGTTTCTTCGCTAATAATAATGTTTAAAATTAGACGGGTAACAAACAAATAATTAAGTTTGAATATTCATGGGCACCATACGTAAAATATAAATTCTTGTATGTCACTTGAATATATGACCAAAAACAGCAGATAACCTAAGATATTGCATAACAACATTTTATTTTGCTTCCGCGTAAAAGGAAAATAAATATTCAAAGAGTACTTTTAAGTATGTACAGGGTAAGTACTATAAATGTTAACCCCCTTTTATTTTTGTTATTTATGGCCGATTTGGTTATTTCAAAAAGTGGGTTCGAACAATTTTCAACGTAGTTTCCGAATCTGTTAACGGTTTTTGAAACTTTTGAAAAATATACGAGGTGTGACAAAAATATGATTTTTTTTAAATGGAACACCCTGTATATTCGTACATAGTTCAATTTATGGTTCTTTTCTGAATACAAATATATATAATTATAGCACATTTGGATACGGATTTTCTGAGTTATGACGAAATATGTAAAATGACAAATCTAAACCGTCAATTTTAGAAATATACTTATATTGCAATAAAAAAATGTCTGTTTCACAAAGGGAATTTGGAAGGCGGTATTCTGATCAGCTAAAGTGACGTTCAAGAAAATTGACAATACATTTTGTAATACAAATTCATTAAATAATGCATCTAGAAGAAAAACGAGGAATGTTATTACCTAATGAGGAAATACAGATGAATATTTTATTATCGGTCATAGAAGATCCAAGTCGGGCTATTTATTCTATATCTAAAGATTTAAATTTAAGCCAGAGCAGCGTTATGTAACTTTTAAAAAGGAATAAATATAAACCTTTTCACATCCTTCCTGTTCAACATTTAACTGAAAATGATCATCAACACAGAATCGTGTTTTGTCAACAAATCATCGACAGATATAATGGAAACCATGATTTTTTGCATAATGTGTTTTGGACTGATGAGTCGTCCTTTTCTACTGCTGGTTTATTTAACAGGCATAATAACAATCATCATTGGGCCACAGAAAATCCTCATGTGGTGAAAAAGGTAAAAAAAACAAGGGCGTAAAACTGTTAGTGTATGGTGTGGGATACACCGAAACAAAATAATTGGTCCATTTTTCATTAAATACTCTCAAAGGTGAAGTTTATCTTAACTTACTACAAGAACAAGTTGAAGAATATTTGGATAACTTTCCAGTTGTTTTAAATTTAAGAACAATCTGGCAGCGCAAGACGGAGTTCCTCCACATAGCGTTAGGCCTGTGACGAACCACTTTAACCAAAAATATAACCTGTGGATTAGAAAAAATGGTCCCATCCATTGGCTAGCAAAAAGCACCGATTTAAATCCACTAGATTTTTTTCCTTTGGGGTACTCTCAAGAACAATATTTATAGCGAAGAACTATCGGGGGACACTGTGCAATTAGAACAGCTCATACGACAAGAAGTAAATATTATTAACGAAAATGCAGCGGTATTTAAATAATGGAAGTTATGTTGAAGATACAATGTAATAATTATTTTCTAACATTTGTAAGTTTGATATTCCTGTTTTATTTGTATCCTTCTGTGTCTGCTTATATTTTATATTTTGTTGTGACATTTATTAAATATATAATATATATCTTGATAACCGCTAGTTATGCATAATACATAATTAACAAATTGACAAATATTTTACGAATAAACAATTTTAGACATTGGAAATAATTTTTAACCACTTTGATTTGTTGTTTTACATATTTCATCATAACTCAAAAACTCCTTATCCAAATATGCCATAATTATATATATATTTGTATTCGGAACAGAACCATACATTGAAATATGTACGAATATACAGGGTGTTCCATTTAAAAAAAATCATACTTTTCGTCACACCTCGTATATTTTACAAAAATTTCAAAAACCGTTAACAGCTTCGGAAACTACGTTAGAAATCGTTCGAAACCACTTTTTAAACGAACCAAATCGGCCAGAAATAACAAAAATAAAAGGGGGTTAACATTTATAATACTTACCCTGTACATGAAAAATTATACCTCCCGAAACTATTGCATGATTAATTCGACAACTGATATTAAATTGAAAAAATATTGACATAACATAATATATGTTAATGAACTCTTTTCGTTGTTTATGTTTATACCGTCCTTTTGCATAATAAATTCCAGATATCTTTACATATAATTAAATTTAGATATAACTTCTAATGTTAAATTTTCGTCTGCGTTTCGTTCTTACTATGTTATGTGTTCATTGTTGTCAGTAAATACTGTATGTTGTCATACCCTATATGCTTCCTTTAAATCCTTTTTTTCACAATCTTTGGAAAAGAACCGATTTCTTCACGAAAACTGAAGGAGATGGATATAGACAACCTTATATCAGTTAAAAAGTAATTTAATGTCGCGTTCAACGGTATTAGTTAATGTGGGTCTTTCCATATAAAAGAAAAAGTTACTGCTGTTGGAAAATTGTCAGGACTGAAAATTTATATTTTCGCACAGAATAACGTACAACATTCTGCAACAACGAAAATGAAATAATAATTCATGACGGATCGAACTGGCCAAACCGCACGTTTCTAACTTTTTTTGGTTTAGACGCTATTCAAAAATATTTAGTGGTGATATTTTTTAAAAATAATTGAATTCCTCTCCAAAGCGGTGGGTTTTAGGTATCATGTATCATGTATGGTTAAAAAAATCGACCTAAAATTTAATGGAGTATTCAAATATGTACAAATGATAAAACAGATTTAAAATGATAAAAACCATTTAAAGTAACGACGTAGTACCTTTTATTTGAAACATATTATTAAGTCTACAATAACGGAGCTATGGAAGAAACCACTTTAGACAGAACACCCTGTATGTTAAGATTACTGATACGATTTTGTTTTGGTTTCAGAACTTTAGTGTCAAAGGGGGAGTGCCCACCATTCAAGACTATATAATATGACAAGCCTGATATCGACTGCGACTAAAATACTGAAGCTTTTTCAAAAGGTCACATATAAATACTTCTTAAAAGTTGTGTTACCGTCAGATGGGGTGAAATAGAACGGTGGGGTGAAGTAATCAAATTGACATATTTCAAGCATTTTCAAACCACCAGCCGTGTATGCGTAAGTTGTGACCACAGACGACCCTGCCTTCTCTTAGAGGACATCTACATAAAAACTGAGGTTCAAGTGTGTAAAAAACTTCAAATCAATTCAAGAGTCGGGTATACTAACGATAAGAACGAACATATTTTTTCAATTACTACAAAGTAAAAGTTATTGGTCAACTTTTGTATTTTTCAAATTACGTTAAGGTTAGCGCACTCAGCTGTGCTCCAGTGCTTAGCAGAGTTTTTTATGTACTCACTTATTCAATATTATCATATATAGGGTATTCCATCTGAAAATCGTAAGTTGGTGGTACTTCCAGTGAAACCGCACGTTGCATAAACGCAGTTTATGTGTCAAAGTATTTGTAATGAATGCTGACAATTTTGTTCGACATTACTACATCATTCGCACAAAGTACTTAACTAATGTCGTATCCACCGACAAGCATTGTTGGTACAAACCTTAAACAACAATGGCCCAAACGTGGACACTTGAAGCACACCAGACGTTTATCGTTGTATTTATTAAGTGTCTAATATTCAAATTTTATGTTTTTTAATCAAAATTTAATGGATATATAAAAAAATGTTGAGAGCAGTTTGGATAACGGAGAATTAATTTAAACAATTCAACAGAAGATAATCTAATTGTCATCTTATTGTTTAATTCTAATTAATTATTTCCATTATGTTATAATTACCTTCTTTAAGTCCTTGAAAGTTCCTACGTCATTTAGATAATTAACTGAAATGGGGATTTGTGAATATACCCAAATAGAACAGAATTTGCGCACATTCTTTTATTTATTTATTTAGAACTCTATGTGGCTAAACAAATAAGAAGATGATGTTAGTTTTTCACATAAAACCTATTATAAATAGTTAATTTTCTCAATTGCGTATATGAATATCTGAAAAGACGTAAGGAAGCTTTTTGTGTCTAATAAATAATTAGTATACAAACTATATTTATACATTTACATATTTAATAAGAACGTGAAAAGGATTAATTATGTTATTATGTAAAGTATTTTTGTTTTAGAGGTTGAGGCGGGTTAGGTAAACTGTTAAATAATACCTTATAAAGATGAAATTATCATGAAGCTAACAAATTATACATTATTTTTAGATAGCGTGGCATCAAGTCGGTGTTTAAGAAAATAAACTAGAGAGCTAACAAAATTGTAGGTTAGTTTTGGGAAGCAATTCATAAATTTTCAGATTAAAAGAAATCAACATGTAATGAAAGGTAAAAATATTAAAATTGATGTAAGAATAAGCCTAATGATATTGAAGAATATACATTTAACGTTTAAAAGTCCAAATTCCAAGAAGAAAAATTTAAAAATTAAATTGAAAATTTGCATGTTACAGAAATGTGAGAGAACAGTCATTATGAAAATGTTGTAAACGCAATATATGTTTAAAAATTTCGATAATTTTACAGCATGTTTTTTGGAAAATAAAATGGAACTTAATAAGTATTATTTTGCTAAATATGTATTCTATATATACACTCGTACCAACTACAGAACACTTAATTTATCTAAAACTATACGACCTCAATATATTACTCAAACGCAAAAATACATCGGTAATAAATAATACAATCAACTGTACGAACAAAAACAAAAAAGCATTAGAACTAAAAGTAGCGTAAGGATACTTAGGATCAATAAAATCTATGTCATGAACAAGGCAACAAAGAATTCTTTACCTGACAGTCAATTTTATTATAAATATTTAACTGATTTATTGTAAAAGATAACCAAATACATAAGTAGATACCCCATCCATCTTTCAAAAGAGTAGTTTTGTTCTAGGTCATTTGTTTAATAATCTCATTACTGTGTTTTTTTTTCTATTTTTGTCTCTATTTATCGAGCATTTATTATATATTATAGTCGGTGAAATAATGAGGGGAATTTTATTCGCCATACTTTTTTTATAGACGATAGGTACCTGTGCGTATGTGGAATTTATTTTACCTTTGAAGCCATAAACTTCAGCAGTATGCACATATAGGCATGTGACATGCGATCGCGGTATAATATGTAGTATCCATTAGGTCCATTATAGTTATTTATAGCAATGTTAATTAGGCTTTCAGAATAAATCATAGACACGGACTCAAACATAGTGTATTAAAAAAATAATGAAAACTCCTGCAATTTTTTTTGTTCGCCACTGGCATTGGCAACAAATGTTTTAAATGTAGCTGGAGAAGTACAATTTGAAATGTCTTTATATTATCTGTATCTAATGTTTAGTTTTATATATTTTATGAATTTATGTTTGTATTGGTATTACTATTATTTTATATCAGAAGAAGAATACAGTGAAACTCTTGGAAATGAATAATATAACGAGTCATTCAAAAAAAAAACATCATCAAAGTAAAAATAAGACACTATTAAAGAAAATGACGACCGTCCATATTTATACACACTTCAGCTCTTATTTTAACTGAGTCAATAACGTACTGCAATATCCATGGTGTTTCATTAATTTCTTTAATTTTATTGACAATGCGTTGCTGAAGGTTTTCCATATCGCCAATGGGAGTTTCAAAAAATTGAATATTTTATATAATAAGAAACAATCAATCAAGGCCTGGGGTCAAATGGCAAGATCTAAGGGAGATATGGTCTGCGTGTTCAAACTGATTACACGATCTTCGAAAAATTCGCATATTATTTATTTATTTATTTATTTATTTATTTATTTTTTTATTTATTTATTTATTTATTAAACAAAAATAAGGGCAGGGGTAACACCTATTATGCCCAAAAACAAAAAAATGTATGTACCGCAAATTATACAAATAAAAGGAAAAAGAAAAGAAAAAAATATGCAACGAGGTTACAAGGAGAGCTAATTGAGACAGGCAGGCAGCGCACGAACAGTAAGATCGTGGAGGTCTCCGCGGCACCATCCGCTGCGAGCGTAGAACTCTATGAGGCGAAACAGGCCATGCTCGCATCATCACCACACCAGTCGATAGGAGTTGTAAGTGTCAAGTCTGCTCTTGAAGGTGGCCACAGTTGAGGCGTCTATGACATTCTGAGGAAGTGAGTTCCATCTATGAAACACCCTGTTAGTAATGAAATGCTGCCTGACAGAGATTTGAAAGTTTTCTCGCGACAGTTTGAGACTGTGTCCTCTAAGCCTTTCGTTCTCATTTAGTTGAAATAGAGAGCTCATATCTGTTGTGTATGACTCAGAGAGAATGCGGTATGTCTCGATGAGATCATTTCGTGAGCGCCTGTCACTGAGGCTATCCAGGTGTAAACACTCGAGGCGTTGGTGGTACTCAAGCTGAGAAAGACCAGGTATTAATTTGGTGTATCGTCGCTGCACGGACTCTATCAGCTTGATATCCTTAATGAGGTTTGGACACAGACCTTAAAACAGACATTAAGTCTAATCCACAGCTCACTGTCGCGGGCCTGGAATGATCTTCCAAGGATGTAGGAGGCGAAATTTGCCCTCTTAACCACCGAAGCAGCCTATTCAGACCAACTCAAGTCTCTTTTTATAATTATGCCCAGGTCGCGCTGAGTCGCCACTGGATGTACACGTTGGTTGTCTGGGAAATGGTAAGGCGATTCTGGGTTGTTGCTGCCAAGGTGTAGTACCGAGCATTTCTCTTCGTTTAGTGGTATCAGCCAAGTTCTGGACCATTCCGTTACCGCGGCCAAGTCGCTGTTCAACAGATCTGCTTCAGCTAGAGGGTTTCCGTAGATTTTCAAGTCATCAGCGTAGAAGGCGTGTTTGCAGCTCAGTGGTGTTGATAAATCCGCCGTGTATACAAGGAATAACACGGGGCCAAGAACAGTGCCCTGCGGGACGCCTGATGTCACTGCACGAGGAACATATTTATGTTGGCCGACTCGCACTGAACATGTCCTCTTGGAGAGAAATGCTTCGATCCATTTAAGAAGATATCCGCGGATACCAAAATGCTCCAGCTTGTACAGCAGTCTGCGATGTGGCACACGGTCGAATGCCTTAGAAAAGTCAAGATACACAGGACATCCACAGGTTGCCTCCTGTCTAGGCTGGCAGTCCAGTCGTTAAGGCAGGTTAGGAGGTTTGTAGTAGTCGATCTGCCTGGCAAAAAACCATGCTGTGTGTCTGGCACTATTCTGTTCGCAAGAAGAAAATCTAACATATCTTTGGTGATGATTCTTTCAATTACTTTGGCACAGATTGAGACAAGATTTATGGGACTGTAGTTGGTAGGATCGAGTTTGTCACCACTTTTGTATATAGATGTTACCAGGGTAAACAGCCAGACGGTTGGCAGGACTGATGACTCAAAAGACGTTTGTATTATGTTGAGCAGGGGTTTTACCAAGGAATGTCTGCAGCTTTTCAAAACGAAGGCTGTTACGCAGTCTGGTCCCGGGGAAGAGTCAGTGGACAGATGAGATAATTCGTAGAGCACACTCTCCTCCGTGAATTATATCCCTTCAAGAGTACTATGAGTCCTGGGGGAAGACAGCGTGGGTAGTGGGCCAGGGGGGCTCAATGGTGCAAACATCTGAGAAATTCTTGGCAAAGACTTGCGCTGCGTCCCCGTCGTTTTCACATACGGAACCATCGGCACCGCGTATCAGAGGCCTGGAGACAACAGAAGATTGCTGGCTCCTAGTGTATTTGAAGATTGCCTTAGGGCCCCTTTCCAAAAGTTGAGTCTCATAGCGATTTCTGGCGTCACGAATGTCTTGTGACAGACGATTGGAGAAGTCTCGGTGTTGCTGGTAGTCGTCGTCAGACCACGTTTCTCTATATCTCTGCCATAGCCTGCGTTTCACCCTGCAGCGCTCAATAAGTTCACCAGTTACATATGGCTTTCGTGATATTAAATTAATTGTTTCCCTAGTATGTAGTATACGCACGAGCTCTTATTGAATACAATCTTGCAATTCGTCGTCACGCAACGTCTGTACAAAAGATGTTAACATTTCTTCCGGTGCATTGAGTATTCAGTATTCCATTAAAAAAAATAGATCCAACAAGCCTAATTTTGCTCACTCCTGCCCATATTCCAATTACTATGGGTGTAGTGGTTTTAATGTAGAAGTAAGGGTTGCCTGCACTCCAAAGTATCATATTTTGAAAGTTAACGTAGACCGAAAGATGACACAAGCATCATCATTAAAAAAAAAGGTTTAAGAAGACAGCATCATTATTGTTAAAATGCTTAATAATAGGCTATTGAATACGTCATATAGAAAGGAACTAAGACGTTCACGGGTTTTTATTGCAGGAATCGTTCAATGGGTTATTAAAGAAGAAAAAACCGCGGAGTGCTATTAAATTAGAGGGTGGAAATTGAAGATAGGGGTGAAAAAGAACCCCTTTTGGTTTTTTCAATATATCTCGTAAACAGAGCAAAATTTCGATATATTTTATATAAAACTTTTTGTAGAGAATCAAATTTCCCATCGGATTAGTGTTTTTCAAAGATTAAAAAAAAAAAATCATGCCAAAACAGTTGAAACAAACAGAAAAAAAAGACAAAATTTCGATTTTTTTGTTTTTTTTTTTGCTTTTTCGCTTGTATCTTTTTTTGGGCAGAGATAGGTATAGGCATTGCTACAGACAAAAAAAAGTAGATTGAATTTCGTTTAAATTGCTGGGCTGAAATTTTTTTTTGGTTAAAAATTGACCGAGATATGGCCATTTGAACCTGGCATTTTTTTTCGCATTTCATCCCTCTTGTACGAATATTGTTTTCGTTCGCATTTTATTGAAAAAAATATTGTTTTACTCAATGAAAGAAGGTATTTTACGTTTATTATTTATATTGTGCGAATCGCAATTAATCCATACTTCGATCTTTTCCAACCCCAACTCAGAGGGTCCAAGTGACTTCCTTTACACTGCTGCATTTGGAAGTAAGTCCTCAAGCCATGCTGTTTGATCGCATCACGTGTTGGTGGTAATTGCGCCAGAGAAAACTTTGCATTTTTTGAAAGTTTACAAAAATTTTGGAAACGACAGTTGCTCAGACTCATGTTCGTCTTTGCCCCATACAAACAAGCTGTAATATATTCTGATGCAGAAACTTTACAGATATATATATTCTTGTTCATTGCGTTGTCACATAAAGATATGTCCATGTATATTTGTATTTTTTATTTATAAATTTCATAATATTTTTTTGCCAATGTTTTGCCAGTAAGTTTGTGAAGATGTATTACAAATTGTTTAAACTATTGTTTGAATATTGACCATGGTTCCCAGGATTTGTTGTAATTGTCATGTATTCCTAAATAATAAACGTAAAATACCTTTTTTCATTGAGTAACACAATAATTGTTTCAATAAAATGTGAACGAAAACAATATTCGTACAAGAGGGATGAAATGCGAAAAAAAAGCCAGGTTCAAATGGCCATATCTCGGTCAATTATTAACCAAAAAAAATTTTTCAGCCCAGCATTTTAAACGAAATTTAATCTACTTTTTTTTTTGTCTGTAGCAATGCCTATACCTATCTCAGCCCAAAAAACGACCTCAGGCAAAAAAGCAAAAAAACAAAAAATTTAAATTTTGTCTTTTTTTCCTGTTTGTTTCAACTGTTTTGGCATGAAAATTTTTTATTTTAATTTTTGAAAAATGCTTATCCGATGGGAAATTTGATTCTCTACAAAAAGTTTTATATAAAATATATCGAGATTTTGATTTGTTTACGAGATATATTGAATAAACCAAAAGAGGTGCTTTTTCACCCCTATCTTCAATTTCCACCCTCTAATTTAATAGCACTCTGCGGTTTTTTCTTCTTTAATAACCCATTGAACGATTCCTGCAATAAAAACCCGTGAACGTCTTAGTTCCTTATTGCCCTGTTTTTTAAGACATAATCATTAGCCTATAAACCATTGGCAGAACTATAGTCTTGAGGTTCGCCCACTCTGAGAGTTTTATATGTGGATTGCAGACGATATGTATGGAGCTCCAAATCATTTGACTAACTGATATTCTTGGATTGTCTGTTAACTTGCTCAACCATTTCAATGTTTTCTTCTGGTCTTACTCCGGATATACCACTTCCTTGTTTCTGATTGAGGCTTTCAGTTTGCTGGTACAAATTTAGGACTAAACTGCCATTTCTAAAATAAATTTCAAGTGAAATACGTATATGTTCTTCATTAAAATTTCGTTATTTATTGGTATTTGTCGTTTCGTTGTTTATTTATTTTACAACTGTGACAGCCACTTCAAAAGTTTGACAACATAAAAGTTTCGTTTTGAGTTTCGAAATAACCACTATATCCATCTTTCCCGTTTATAACAATATGTTTTTTAATGGCTCGTTATAAACAATATATCGTAAAACTAATAATATGGAGAAGAAGAAAAAGTAATAATATACAGAGTGCACGACTTAAAACAATTTCTTAGCTGTAACAAAGGAGGGGTTTCGATAAGACCCTTTACCGGCCCCGCTGATTTTTTTTTATTTTAATATTGTGTTTATAGGACTACACTTAAAATTTACAAATATATATATCATCGGCCAATATTCGCTCTATGTATGTGTTTAAGGTATATGTTTGATTTACAGTTGATGCGAATGAAGTGACAAAATATACTACTTAATATTATAATTATCGTTTTTTTTTTTTGACAAACCAAACTTATACAAGGTGCAAAAACATTAATATATTATTATGTAATACTCTTCTTCTTGATCTGACCATCTAGGTGCAGCATCTTGAATACAATATTCGTAGTGAGAAGAGTACTTTACTTGTTGACGCTCCGAATGCCTATAATATCTAAGGAACCAAAACATTGAAGCTATGTGAGCACAACATCCAACAACACGTGCTCCAACCTTGTACTGGCAATACCAAGATGTAACTCCAATAGGATGATATTGTATCCATAAGTTATATATTGTTACGTATTTCTCTAAATAATTCGCTTCTTCACTTTGAAACACTTTTATTAACAATCTACAACTCTGTGATCTTATCTCTTTAACATTCAAATCACAACTAACTCTATCCTAGCAACAACATCACTATTTATAGTTTTTACATGTTCTAGAAAATTCACTTAACATCTAGAATATTAAATATGTCATTTCATACAATTCTTTACTAACAGCTAGTGTATAAACTAAATAGACTAAGTATATAAAACTAAGTGAATAAACTGACTGTTAACGCCTAACGAGTGCTAACTCGGTTCGACGGGACGTCACGTCAGAACGTTCCCCGATTCTCCGTCGCAACGTCTCGTCTATAAGTATTAAAAGAAAATCAAGGGCTAAGTTGGAGTTTTGGAAAGAAAATATAGTAGAATCAGTCAATCAATACATTATTAATATATTTTTGTGCCAACTGTTTTTATTTTTTTACTAAATGTTCAAGCGATGAATAATTGGTGACGAAATCATCCTTTACCTTGAAAGAAATCAAGGAATTCCTAATCAAATGACTGCTACAATTTTTTTTCTTGGCATCTGTTGTTTATTTTCTTATTAACAAAACTCATAGCTCAGACAGTTCATTTTATGAATCAGTAACTTAAAATTCTACATATTGTTATCCGTAAAGTAATCTAGCCATATAATTCTACTCTTGTATAATGTTTTTTATATTAAAAGTTATGAAGCCAAGTATAGCCACTCTGTGACAGTTATTTTGACCATAATTATTTATCTACAATTTGACTCGAATCATGACAATAAGGAGGTTTATTTTAAATATTTTTTTCATTACAGGCCGTCAAGAAGTGACTCAACAACACCGCCAAGTTCTATTCGCTTACATTCCCTTCTCTAGAGAAGATGCCCAAGGATGCTTTGTTATAAATAAACGGAAAATACCGGTAATGAAAACGATTAAACCTGCACTATTGACTGATCCCTAAAAATAATCTATATTTATTATTAATAAGTGACACTAAAATGTACGTTAATTTATGAGAAATTAATACATTTTTTTCCACTTTACAACATATGAACACGTGCAAGAAGCCATTTTAATAATATATTTTATGTACTATGGTAAACACGATGAGTAAATGGAATTACTCATGTTTGTATAGGACAGGGAAGCAATTAAATATATGTATATTAGACTTACAGTTACAGACACTAATTGTTTGTGACATCTTTTAGTGATGACAAAAACACGGAGAAAATATATTTTATTGACACTCAGTAGTTGCCTGTTTAAAAAGTTAAAGGATCACGTCAACAAATAATTTTTGATTATCCAACAATATACTTGTAGTATGAACACCAATTTATAAAAGTTTAGTTAATGTTTCAGTAATCATAGAAGAAATTGAATCAAACATTTCAGTCCAATTGTACTTATGATACCTTTTGTACTTACTAATTATTCTAAATTAATTAACAAAATATCTGACATTTCATTGATAATATTTCAGGCCCGTAAAACATTAAAATTACAATAGTAACTTCCTGATGGCAAAATACGAAATGTCTTTACAAAGTGCTTATAAATGAAAAGCTAATGTTAAATAATTGGTTGCAGTATGATCAAGAAAATAAATTAGATTTGCTAATGCTATAATTATGTCTGAGCTTGGTTCTTCAAGTGATTGTCATCATCATCATAGTCCAGAAAAAATAGATATAAAAACAACTTAACTTTGGATAATTCCCAGAAAACTGGATTTAAGTATGAACTGATGAAATGATTTTAGTATATTTATTTATTTGTATGTTATTAATAAGTGTCTCAATAAAAACTGCTGGTTTTTTTCAAGGGTTTTTAAATTTCCTTTATACATATCATTATTATTAAAAATTCAATAACAATAAGGATTTCAACATTTAGCACCAGTTTTACACAAGTAGTTAAATTTTTAAATCTTATTTTTGTCTTGATGCCATATTATGTTAATTTTCTCTAAGACAAGTAACTTTATAATAACGGTATTATATGTATATCTGTTTTATTCTCAAAAATTGCATATCGATTGTAACATATTTAGTAAATTCAGTGTAATCCAGAATTTAGTTTTTACATTTTATTGAAATTATGGAATCTTCAAATATTTTTTTACTCTCAAATCAGTCACGATGTGTTTTAATGTAGAAAATCGATAATATGAAATAAATATTTCATTTGTTTTACGATTAAAATCTTATTTTGCAAAAATATAATGTTTTTTGGGTAAAAAGAAAAATTACAAGTTTCGTGCATTTTGCACGTGATAAAATACTGTTTAAAATACCAATGAATACCATGAAAATAAGAAAATGGATAGTACATATAGGGCATTCCACGCCAACTAAGTGAGGTCAAAAAATATTCTGTTTGAAACATATCACAATCGATAGTACTTGCTAAAATACTAACTTCCCTAAAATTTTAGATTTTTTGAGCCACAAGGTGAGAAAATACAAATTTTCGTTTCGACTAAAATTTCAATCTTTCTCAATAAAAAAATGAAAAAAAAATAAAAGAGAAGGTTGCAATGGTTTTCGATGTGTTTTTTTGCGTAGAATACGATAAAAATATTTTCAAAATTATTGGGGGTAGTTTTCACCCTTATTTTGAGGATTGACTTGACGGTTTTTTCATTTTTTTGTTGTTGTTCAAGTTCTTTTTGTTGTACTTTCGATTAATGTTTAATTCATAATGGGCGTCGACCAGGAACTGGCCCAAAAAACGGCCCAAAGGTGAAAAAACGTGGTTTTAGCGTATTTTCTCATCCTGTTAAATAGTAAATGGCAAGTGAATAATATATTCCAAGGTTTTTGGGGTCGCTGATTACGAATCTATCGTAGAAAATTTCCCGTAGAATACGATGGCATTTTTTAAATTTCAAAATTTAGCCATCTTTTAAAAGTTGACTACCATACTGGATCCGACATTTTGTTTTTTGAAAATCTGACGTTAGATTCGTAATCAGCGACCCCAAAAACCTTGGAATATATTATTCACTTGCCATTTACTATCTCACAGTATGAGAAAATACGCTAAAACCACGTTTTTTCACTTTTGGGCCGTTTTTTGGGCCAGTTCCTGGTCGACGCCCATTATGAATTAAACATTAATCGAAAGTACAACAAAAAGAACTTGAACAACAAAAAAAAATGAAAAAAACCGTCACTTTTCGAAATTTCGATTTTAAACTCAATCCTCAAAATAAGGGTGAAAACTACCCCCAATAATTTTGAAAATATTTTTATCGTATTCTACGCAAAAAAAAACATCGAAAACCATTGCAACCTTATTTTTAATTTTTTTGATTTTCTTACCGAGAAAGATTGAAATTTTAGAGTCGAAACGAAAATTTGTATTTTCTCACCCTCACCATCCCTCTCCTTGTGGCTCAGAAAATCTAAAATTTTGGGTAAATCATTTTTTAGCAAGTACTATCGATTGTGATATGTTTCAAACAGATTTTTTTTTGACCTCACTTAGTTGGCGTGAAATGCCCCATATGTAATAGGTATATAAGCCGCTTATTGGAGTACTGCGTCCGCTTATGAGAGATTTAAATAAGAAATTGTTGAAATTAGAGTGTCCCTCTCTGTTTATGAGAATGTCCGCTTATCGGGATGTGTTTTACATAGAAAAGTATACCTAAGTAAAAATTTAGTTCCAAGACATTTGTGCTGTTGATAGAGATATCCGCTTATGGGAGATGTTCATAAGGAGAGCTTTCACTGTACCTCCTCGAAAAATACAATATCAAGCGAGTACTGCTTCATATATTACTACTGTTGACACATCCACATTTGGACTATTGAAGAAATAGCACGAACAGCGAAAAAAAAGCCGTGATGACCTTCAAAATGTTTCCCGACCATTGACGTTAGTCAGTGGAGTGAGTTTTAGTAATTCTTATGTTAAAAATATATAACGCTGTAATTTTCATATACTTAACCTTCAGTTAAAATGCCATATTTTTACTAAGTACAGGTAATGGATGCGATCAGACATACTACGGATTTTACCAAATAGGTATCATTATATTTGTAATAATAATAAAAACAAAAACTGAAAATTGCCAGTACACCCAGACATGAATGCATGTCAGACTACATATAATTATCATTTAATTACTTTGGTGCAGGAACAAGTAACTGGAATTAAAATTAATGTTTGTATTTTCAAGAATAACTTTTTCTGTCAGATAAAACAGGTTTGTTTTCATTTATTTTTAAGGTATAAAATCCTGTAGGTATCTACATAATTTCCTTAATATGGTAATGTTCGCCAAATTATTTATATATATATAAAAAAAAAAACACTTGAACCAAATAGAGAGACAATGTAAAAAGTACCACAACATTGCAAACATATTATCAAAGATTAGGAAAAATATTAGCGGAGCTGTAAAAATATCGATTTATAAAAATAATTTGCATTTAACTGATTAAATAAAAATCAAGACTCGAATTACATAAATTACACAACAAATTTCAAGTTGATATCATAAAGCATTCACGAGCCCTGTAACTACAAAAAAGTCAGTGGACAGACATAATTTTATTTTCCCTAAAACTTGAAACGTCGATTTTTATAACACGTCCTATTTATTTATTAGATAACATATACACATATACATATTTATATATATAATTTTACATTAAATAAAATATTTAAATATATATTTACCGTAAAAATGGAAGTAATTACCAGAATCGGAATTTTGGTATACAAGTTTTATGGTTAATATAAACATCCCTTAATATTAAATAATACAGTAGGGGTCTAGGTGTATCAAAATTCACCATTTCCAGTAAGTTTTTCGATATGTCGTAAGACAAAAAAAAAACGGGTAACCCAACTGTTACCACAACTACCAGAAGGATTATACAACAGAGGAAATATTTTTTCAGTGTCTAAAAAAAGATCGCATCTATCGCATTTAATAGATAATATATGCATGCAGTGTGTACATACGAAAATCGATATAACATATATTTCGCAAAAGTTTTTGTTTTGATATTATAGCCTTCTACCTAGGTCGAGTATCCACCCCCTAAAATATGATGTGAGTTCCTTGCTTCCTTACGAAAATACGAGAATTTCAATTTTCACAAACTGCCACTTCAAACAACATAATTTCGTACACAGTTTACTCTATAAGAATAAAATAATTTTGTCATATTTTCTACCACCGTTTCGCTTCATAATGAAGTAATTTTACAATACTAAAATCGTGTCAATAAAGCTAAAGTATGAAATGTACAAAGCCAAAAAATCCATTTTTTGAAAATTTGTTTGTGACAAATACCCTGCACAAGTTATCAAAGTAAAATTATGTACAGAAGTATTTGAAACATGGCTGAATGGAAATAGCTATTCAGTTTTTTGAAAAAAAGAAAAGAAATGCCACAAAGTCAAACCCGCTTTTCCACACGCAATAGGCAATCAGAAACGCCGCCAGACTATCCATATTTGAAATCATTTGTATAGTTCAAGAGAACTTTTGAGGACTACATTATTAAAAAAAAAATAAAATTGATCAACCCTTTCCAAAATTTTAGGGTAGTTCCATTTCAATACACAGCACACACTGTATATAAACTGTGTGGAGTGATGTTGACAGATGGAGGTGATTATCATTAGCGATAGTTTTATTAGATAATGGCGTCTGTGACGTAATGTTCAGCCACGCCCATTTTCAAGAATTTCCATTACATTTGGTTCTCACATTATGAAAATCACAGTAATGAAAAATTACAAATTGAGACAGATAAGAATGACATACTTATTGAAGGTAGTGAGGGAATAAGACCGGCCTTCTCACCTGCGCTCGTCGTTAGAACGAGAAGTGTAGCATTTGTCTTTTTTCCCAACGATCCGATGCCTGCTCTGCACATACGCTATATAATCTCTAAATTGCTCCTAGAATATAGTAGAACACCGGCAGATATTATTTCTGACAAATCGTCTGTCAGCGCATATTTAAATAAATCTTTATCTAACCTCAGTTATACTAGGACACGTATTAATAACGGTAAAAAATAACGTTCATGCTGCTAAAATTTACACTAGCTTGTAGGTTATAAAAGACAAAGTAAGGAAATAAATTCAACAAAAACAGGTCTTAGACAGCTATGAGCCAAAAAATGAAATTGTGGATCTTTAACACCTATATACGAGGCATGTAAATTAAGTAATGAGACTGGCAACGTAGCGCCCGATCTAGCAAATTTTGAACTAGCAAGTTTGAACTTGTTAGAGTCATTTGTTTGTTCTTTGTCTTCGTAAACCGCTTTTTTCTAGTGCGTTTTAAAAACGAGTGGCATTAATTTTGAGCAACAGTGTGCTATCAGGTTTTGCTTCAGACTTGGACACAGCGCATCGGATACTTTTGCAAAACTTGAGAGAGTCGATTGAAGATGAACCACGCAGCGGACAGCCTTCATCTTCAAGAACCGATGAAAGAGTTAAATTTTAATCACACCACTGTTCATTAGATTTTGACTAACGAATTGGGGATGAGAAAAATCTAAGCAAAAATGGTTCCAAAAAACCTTTAGCGGGAACAAATAAGGACATAAGAAGAGAAAGGTGTCTTGACTTTTTTGGAATCGATTGAAAATGATCCCCATTTTATGATCCCCATTTAAAAAAGCAAGAATGAGAAAGTCGAAGATCAAATGCATACTGATTTGCTTTTTTGTTAGCCAGAAAATTGTCCACAAAGAGTTTGTGCTTCCAGGCCAAACAGTAAATCAACACTTTTACAGAGAGGTTCTTGATAAACTTCGAAAAAGGGTCATGCGTGTGAGACCAAACGTCAAGAACAATTGGATGTTGCATCTAGACAATGCACTTTGTCACACAGCCATTTCAGTAAACGAGTTTTTAGCTAGTAAAAACATTCCTGTGGCTCCTCAGCCTCCTTATTCGCCTGACTTTAATCCTTGTGACTTTTTTCTTTCCCGAGATTGAAAAATCACCTAATGGGACGTCATTTTGTGACCATAGAAAACATTCAAACGGCTGTAACCAGCCGGCCATTCCAGTATATGAGTTCCAGCACTGCTATGATGAATGGGAAGAACTGTCTCCAGCGCTGTGTGGCTTCCCAAGGAAGTTATTTTGAAGGTGACAATGCTGAATTGTAATTCTATTCGAATAAAAAAATTAAAAAAATCTCATTACTTAATTTACACACCTCGTATATATAGTAATTTATTGCATAGCTAAACACCTTATAAAATATTACCTGGAATGAAACATATTTGTGTTCTGATTTCAACAATATGGACATAGTTAATATTTTGATAAGTCGTTTTCGAAATATATCGTGTCAAATACATATGGGTCATTTCACGCGAGATTTACAATGAAAATTTTAATTTGACCGAAATATTTTTTTATTGTTCCTTACACCAAAATATTCGACACGTATTTTTTCGTTTTGCGGAAATCGCAAAAATTTCGACTTTATGAGTATTCGAAATCTGAAAGTACAAAAAAAACACTACATTTTTGTTCGTTGATTACTCGGAAAGTACGGTACATTCGAAGAAAAAGCTAAGGCAATAAAATTTAGTATTTTTCTTCCTCTTTCCAGCCATGTTCTCAAAAAAAATGTTTGACAAATTTTTATTGTTTAATTAGTGACTTTTCATAAACAAATGAAAAAAACATTTTTATCTCAATTTTTTTTTGCTATGAATATTGCTTAAACTATCAACAATTTACTGTAAAATTTGTAGAGTGGGTAGTCAGTAACTTTTGTTCTCGACTCGCGGTTGTTCCTGTAGACGAGACTGTGGTGATTTTTGAGCTATCCTGCAGCAAGTGCGTCGCGTTTAACATTTTGTTTTATCAATAATGTCAGTTTCATTTAAAGATCATTGTTGCAACCCTTTTAAAGAAAGCAGTCACACCAAAAGTGTTAATAACAAAAATTTACGGCGCTCATCGCCTTCCTTATGTAAAAAATTGATATGTTTGAATGAAAACGATAAACTGTGCACATCGTGTAGACAAAAAATCGGAAGAATGTCCGACTTTTCAGACTTTTTTTTGTATCTTTTAGTATAGTATCTTTTAGTATAGTATCTTCGTTGTGCGCGGTTTTCGGGCAAATGTATTTTGGTTGTACCTACTGTAAGTAATCGTGGGCACCTAATTAAATCAAACAGGTGCCTTTTTTTGTTTAAGTAGGAGTTACAGGCAAATTAATTGCACGGTAATTTCACCTGTCATTTACAGTGTACCTGTGATGTATGTATTTTATTAATTGTACAGCCAATACTTAGTGTTTTCAATAAAATATTTATTTCGTAAATAATGGGCTGGTGAAGAATGACATAGTGCGGCAATTTGTTTGACGTGAATCACCACTTTCGGTGCAAATATTTGTTTATACTACACAATAAACGAAACAAACATTAAGCATGTAAGGTATTATAAAATATCTGTAGGATTTAAATATCTGTAGGATTAAAACGTTGATTTGTTAGATAAATACACCGGTATTTAAAGCGATAATTTCATTTAATGGATTTAAATTAGATATATGTATACGTCAGTTCTGTTGGATTTTCCGAAACTATGTATATATATGTATAAATAGAAATGTATACAAGTCCGAAAATAGGTATGGCCTTTTTTGGGGTTAAGAGTTAATAGCCAGATCTAACAAAAAGACAGAAAAACCAACAGCTAATAACACGATTCCCTGAATTTAGTATGTACATACATATCTACTAAGGATGTAAACTACAGCTTTTAATGTTTGAGTGAGGTTATATTATCATAAATTCTTTAATTATCATAAAAACTATAGTTGTAATTATTAAAACACTCATTATTCTGAAACATTTTATTTAACAACATTCTTACTAATAAATGTGTTAATATGTTAATCATACTTAATTTTAAATCATTACTGTGCCCATTAGAAGCCCGCGATTTGTAAATTAAAATAATAATTTTTCTATTACTTATAACTTTGTTCATTACAAATAAATACATCACATTATGTACAATTAGTTTTGGTTGATATTTCAACTAATCTCACGTACACTTACGCACCCATGTCTTAACAGAGTTTCCAAGTCGTTTAGACTGGACTCGAACTTGCTATGAAAGTGTCGGTGGTTGTCTGGAATTTCCATACTCTGCTACCACCCAATAGATGGCACAGTTTATAGTCCAAGAAAATAGGCCTTCAAATGCGATTTTGAGATAAATTCTTGAATTTTTGATATGTTACTTTGAACGGTCTAAAAACGAATTGTGAAAGTTTTTTTTTAAATTCACCCCCAAAATGGGGTGAAAAAAAAATAAACAGTGCTTTTTTTCAAATTTTGGAAAAACGGTAAGGACTAGAAAAAAAAAGTTGTAGAGCATCAAATTTCACATAAAAATAATCTTTACTTTTTTTTCGTTTTCGTAAAATAAAAATTAACCGAGATAGGGCGGCTAGAAGCTAGGGGATGATAGTAACAACTTTAAAAAATCATGTTGCTGAAAAATTGATATATTTAATATTTTTTTTATTTCCTCAGAAAATTACAAACTTTAATTCTAGAGATATTTTTTTTAATTGTTTATAACAAAGATAATAATTCAAAATTTTCATTTTGGAATTTAGAAAAAGGTTTACTCGATAAAATTATTTTATTTTAAATTCTTTAATTACACAGGTCTACAAAAAAAATGTTTTCTTTGCTGTCGCTGGTCACGAATCTGAAGTCAAGAATAAATTTCGACTTAATGACACTGACAAATGATTTTTGACATAATTCATTTTTGATTTCAGAATCGTAATCAGCAACCCAAAAAATTTTATAATATGCATTTTATATAAACTTTTTACTTTTTTAGTGAAATTTGACAGCTTGTTGACAGCTGTCATTAAGTCGAAATTTATTCTTGACTTCAGATTCGTGATCAGCGACCTAAAAAACCATGTTATTTTTTTTTAATTTCCTCTATAAGAGTTTATGGGGGTTATATGGGGGTGGAGAGAAAAATTGATGCGGTAGAATTTTTTTGCCAAATTTGGTTTCAGTGCATCGAAATACATAGGAAATGATGGGTCTGATCGCAGACAGAACTTTTTTTTGTAGACCTGTGTTATTGCATAAATTAATCGTACACGTTTGATTTTTTTTGTTATAAACAATTGTTAAACTTTGTTATAAACAATTAAAAAAAACTCTAGTATTAAAGTTTATAATTTTCTGAGCAAATTGAAAAACAAAATTATTATCCCTATCTCAGTTAATTTTTATTTTAACGAAACTAGAGATCATTTTTATGTGAAATTTGATGCTCTACAACTTTTATTTAAACTTTTTTTTCTAGTCCTTGCCGTTTTCCCAAAATTTGAAAAAAAAACTGTTTATTTTTTTTTCACCCCTTCTCGGGGGTGAATTTAAAAAAAAATCACAATTCGTCATTAGACCGTTCAAAGTAACTTATATCAAAAATTCAAGAATTTATCTCAAAATTCGCATTTGAAGGCCTATTTTCTTGGATTATTAGGGTACTTCAAACAAAAGCTTTCTTGAGAACCCATCCAAGAAATTACTTAAATCCAAACAATAAAAATTTATCGAAATTGCTATTTAAAATTTCCGTTTGACACATTATTAAGTCTTGTTAGACTTTAAAGAAAAATAAGCTACATTATTTTACTAATTAGGAAGAATAGTTAAACAATCCTTTACGCTCGAAATGGAATTTCCTGTAATAAATTAGTTCGAAATAAGTAAAACAAAAAAACAACCATTATACCAGTATTACTATCCATTTTATTAATTTATATTTGCAAAAAAAAAAAGTAATTGAATATCATTAATCTTCGGTTGGCTAGACACCAGTTATTAGTATACGAACGTGAAGTTTGAAAAATGTTAGTAAACCCTATTTACATACGACATAATAGAATATTATAATTTGAAGCAAAGGATTTCCATGTGGGTAAAAAAATATTACCCTTAGGTATTTTATGTATTTTACTTATATTTCGTTTTATGAATTGTGGGTCAATGAAATAAAAAATATGTGTTTTATGAAATTTATTTCTATACGCCTAAAGAATTTTGAGAAAAAAGAACAGCACTATTAATATAGTTGTCATCTAGGGCGTATACGTAAAAATATTTGTGTATTTGTCTCCAATTTTTTTTTTGTCAAGCACCATATATATACTCTTTAAATATTTATGTTTGTGGTAAGTTAGAAATAATAATATTGCAATGAAACCATCTCCAAATCAAACACTTCATAATTCTTTGACTTAATACATGAGTATATTAACAAGATACATAAATAATGCAATTATTCGTAATCAGTAATCACCATATGAAATTAGCACTACTGAATTGTTAAATAAACATTACATGTGAGAAAAATAAGAATATAATTAGTTAATTAAAAAGTCATATTTATATGTGCACTTGCAAACTAACTTTTATTTAAAATTTTCGAGGAAAACACTGAAGGATTATTTGGGAATAGATTTGATGAAATACTCTGAGAGCAACCAACCTATATTCTCTCATATACATTCACTATAGGATTCTACATTGCCTTAAATTAAATTGAGCTGATCAACAAGTTTTCTTCTGTTCAACAACAAGGTTTCTGTACTTACTTTGCTTTGTCAAACTGAAACCAAGAATGAAAATATTTGCTATATTTGTTATAAAATATTCATATATTATTAAAAGCCTTTAAGTTTCAACTTTGCTCTGCCATCTAAAAAACAACAGTGACCTCTATTAGGGCAGCATTTGTATATTATGTCATGTTTTTTAATTATATTATCAAAATTAAATCCAAAAATGTATTTTTTTTCATATACGAGGTGTGGCTATTAAATAACCGAACAAATGCTGTTACCAGCGCGCTGCGAGCGTGTTGCGACAAGTTTGAACAGAAGTGTGTCTGGTGATACTTTCCCTATCCTGAGCTCGCTGGACAAGCCAGGGGGGTCGCTCAGTTTCACTGTAATAGTCGTTTGAATTAGTCGACGCACCTGTGATGCGTCGAAAAAGTGTTCAGCTGGAGCAACAGGTTAGTCTCAACTTTCATGTTGAACTGGGGAAAACTTTTACAAAAGCTTATGCAATGTTAAAAGAAGTGTACGGGAATGAATGTTTATCCCTTACACAAGTTTTTGAATGGTTTAAACGGTTTAAAGAGGGACGTGAAGCGAGCGAAAACGATCCGCGCCCCGAATGGCCCTCAACGTCTAAAATGGACAAAAACTTTGAAAAAAAATGGTAATCCGCGAAGATAGAGGTTCTGAGGGCCCTTCGTGAGCGTCTGAGAGATGAAGACCCGATTTGCCCGACCTTGTCCCCTGTGAGTTTTTTCTATTTCCCAAGGTCAAATTGGGGGTGAAGGGGCCAAATTCAAAAGTGTGAAAGTGGTTAAAGCAAAAGCGACGGAGGTTCTGAACCACCTGACAGAAGCGGACTTGCAGCACTGCAACAATGGAAAACTCGTATGGAGAGGTGTAGAGATCGGCAAGGGGATTATATTGAAGGTAAAAAAAATTGCTACTGAAATTGGTAACGAATAAAAAGTGTTATGACAGCAGTTCGGTTATTTAATAGCCACACTTCGTAGAGATCATGAAATTTGTTTTGAATTTATTTGGATTTTTTTTTGAATACTTGAAATTCTTTAAAACAATATTCCACTGTAATTATAAGCAAATTTAAATACCAATAGATGGTGCCATGGTATTGATTTTGAGAATAGAAATATTCACGGCTGAAATAAGAAATAGGCCATTAGACCCTCAAGTGGAGTTTAAAGATTAAGTTTTGTGATTACCCAGGGGTTATGTTCTCAATTTAATGTTTACCCATGATACGAAAACAAGAAAATGTTTTGTTTTCTTTGGTGAATAGACTTTAATATTTTATATAGGTCGGCACGAAATTGTGTTTCGATAATAGCAAAGAAAACTAGTCATTACGAACAAAACGGAGGGTTGAACTCTACGTCAAGACTTTTCCGCTTTGAATATTAATTTAAAAAAATTGTTTTTAGCTAAAGATGATATGCTTCAATGATGTTGAAATAATTATTTATGTATGTGAAACCTATCGTTTATAGACTTATGATTTACTTTATATTTACAGATATTATGACGAAACTAATATAACGACGAAATATGTAGTAAAATGTTGGGTCAGATTATCGCTTATAACGACGGACGCGCCACGCGCAGCAAGAAAACTCCCGGAAAGTAGATGTACCGGAAGGGGTGTGTAACGATTGGTTAACCACAATGTGACCAAATTCAAGGAGAGGATACAAAGACGAAGAATTTTCAACACAGATGAAACCGGTTTATTTTTTAGAATGCTGCCAGATAAAAAAATGAAATTTAAAGGAGAAATGTGTTTGGAAAAAAACTTTCCAAGGAAATATTGGCTGATCTTGTTGCAGCAAATATGACTGGATCGTAAAAAGTAAAGCTTGTGGCTATTGGAAAAGCTAAGCAGCCTCGATGATTTAAAAATGTTAAACCCCTACCTGTTGAATATGAAAATGATCCAAGAGGTTGGATGACATCAGCATTATTTGAAAAAAATATTAAAAAAAGAAAAAGTTATAGCTTTTTTTCCTTCCAGCAAATACCACGTCAGTTCTTCAAACAATGAACCAGTAGACGAGGAAATTTAGCACAAAAAAGAGCCAACCTCAAAAATTTCCGCAGTAAGATGGTTTTTGACGTAATTAGGCTCGTTGGATTCCTTGTAAAATTTAGAAAAAATATTATCTATTTTTGTCATATACAAATAAGGAACTGCATTACTGCACCTAAAAAAATACATTTTTGGGGTGCAATTTTTCGAGCCATTTAAAAAAATCATAATTCGAGAATACATTGCCGAAACGGGCTGAATTTGGTTACACGGGGGTTTTTGGGGTCGCTTATCACGAATGTGATGAAGAAATTTCCCCGATGAACCTGGAGACCCGGAACCCTGGTCACCAGGCCCATCCCAGAGGTTTTCCCTCGAATTCGGCCTGAACTATATGAAAATGGTTACTTGGGGTTTTTGGGGTCGCTGATCATGAATACGTTGTTATTTTTGTTGTCCGTTACACCTGGAGGACCTGGAACCCCTGATCGCCAGGCCCATCCCCGAAGTTTTCCCCTCGAATTCGACCTGAATCTAAACAAAAATTGTTACTCGGGGGATTTTGGGGTCGCTGATCATGAATACGTTGTTAGTTTTGTTGTCCGTTACACCTGGAGGACCAGGAACCCTGGTCGCCCGAAATTCTCGGAACTCTGACTATAATATCTTGACGCCCATTTTTTTGAAGCGTACTTTCAAGATATTATAGTCACAATTCCGAGAATTTCGAAGCGAATGGGCCTGGTGACCAGGGTTCCTGGTCTTCCAGGTGTAACGGACAACAAAACTAAGAACGTATTCATGATCAGTGACCCCAAAATCCCCGAGTGACCATTTTCGTTTAGATTCAGGTAGAATTCGAGGGAAAACCTCGGGGATGGGCCTGGCGACAAGGATTCCTGGTCCTCCAGGTGTAACGGACAACAAAACTAACAACGTATTCATGATCAGCGACCCCAAAATCCCCCGAGTGACCATTTTCGTTTAGATTCAGGTCGAATTCGAGGGAAAACCTCGGGGATGGGCCTGGCGACTAGGGTCCCTGGTCCTCCAGGTGTAACGGACAAAAAAACTAGCAACGTATTCGTGATCAGTGACCCCAAAAACTTCCGAGTGCCCATTTTCGTTTAGTTTCAGGCCGAATTCGAGGGAAAACCTCGGGGATGGGCCTGGTGACCAGGGTTCCGGATCCCCAGGTTAATCGGGGTCAATTTCTGACATCAAATTCGTGATCAACGACCCAAAAAAACCCCGAGTAACTAAATTCAGCCCGGTTCGACAATGTATTCACGAATTATGATTTTTTTCTTTAATTGGCTGGAAAAATTGCACCCCAAAAATGCATTTTTTAGGTGCAGTAATGCATTTTCTGATTTGTATATGAAAAAATAAGGGAACATTTTTTCTAAATTTTACAAGGAAACCAACGAGCCTAATTACGACAAAATCCATCTTACTGCGGAAATTTTGGAGGTGGAATGCTAAATTTCCTCGTCTACGGGGTGTAATACAGTCTCTAAAAACACATTTTAGAAAACTTCAAATCATGAAACTTTTAAAAGACGTTGAAGAGAAAGGTATTCCACAAAAACAAGACATCTTTGAAACCATTTCTCTAATTTCAAAAGCTTGGGATCGTGTTTCTCAAAGCACAATAGCCAATTGTTTTATACATGCTGGATTCAAATTACACGTAACAGAAAACTCTTTTGACGAAGATTATTTACTACCACTTGCAGAATGGCTTCGACTACAAAATGATAAGGATGTAGACAGTATACCTCTAGCTCAATGGGTTCGCACTTTACCTGTAGTTAACCTAGCAACGCAAGAAAGTTGGGAACACTTGTCAAATATTGATGAAGAACTCGAAACGGTGGTGCATATAACCGAAGATGAAATTTTAGCTGGCTCAAATTCAAATATGGTCAAAATCTAAGAGTCTAAAACAGATTTTTGTTGCTACATTTGGAAAAAGTTATCGAAAGAAACTTGTTAGAAAAATAATTACAAAAACAAACTAAAATAACTTTTTTTTGGTTAAAATTTAATCAAAATTAGCTGAGTGTTAAGTTGTTTGTAGAATCAATTTTTCAAAGTACCTATCTACATATTAAAATAGATCACTGTTGTTTTGTTTCAGCTTTTTGTACCAATGTATGCTTAAGTGTATTCTTTTCTATTATGAATAAAGGCCATTTTTGAGTAAGTACCTACATGTTGTTTGGATATAGTGACCTCCGGTTATAACGAACGAATTTCGCCGGTCCCTTCAACGTCGTAACAAACGATACTATGCTTGTATAGGATACACCAATTTCTTCGGTGTTTTGAGATCATGTCTGAAAATAATTTTGAAGAAATGACTACATAAAATATCAATTGACAAAGGATTTTGGGGATGTTGGACAAATAACGAACCACTAATTTTCTGCCGACATTTCGTTCAATTTACTCAGACTTTCTCAGTGCTCAATTGGTGTTTTTTTATATAATGGCCTGTGCCATTCGAAAGTTTGATCTTTTTCTCTACCTGCAGGTACATGTGTTTTAATATCTTTGATATTAAATTATGTGTTTTAATATCTTTGACTGTTGTGATATTTATTTCTTTTGTTTGTATAACCACAATAAACGAATACTTGCCTAGGCTCGATTCACTTTAAATGTTGCAATAATAAATGAATCATGGAATTATTACTATTAAATAAAAAAATGTATATAAAACAAATACTAATTGAGCCTTGAGAAAGTCTGAGTAAATTGGACGAAACGTCGGCAGAAAATTAGTTGTTCGTTATTTGTCCAACATCCCCAAAAATTCTTTGTCAATTGTATCTTTTATTATATGCATATTAATGAATACTAAAAATAAACGATATTATTCAGAGCAGATACTGACAAAAGGTACCTTAAATTTTTGGGAGGACGTTATAGGCATTAAAAAAAAATACGTTACATCACGTAGATACATAAATATTAAGCAACAAGTAAATAAAATAATTTAAATTCTTCTAGGTAATGAGAAAGTACTCACAGCAATCTCGAATTACGGTTATACACATTTCATATGTATATAACTTATTCGTGGTAAGTGCCGGGACATCTTGTATTATTAAACGATATGGCATTTGTAATTATACTTTATAATTCTTCAGCCTCTTGTTTACCTTATATAAAATAGTTCGACGACCGCCGCTAGTAATAGTCTATTAACGTTATATCATAGCGTTACTATTTACGAGTATTATTAACTAATTTCGATAGCACGCGTCTATTTTTAAAGTTCATTTAACCTTCCGCGCGCGATTATTGTTCTTCGAACGGATCGAACCCACATTTCGTACAGGTTAAGGTATTTAAGATAGCACAAGCACCGCAGATAGTCCGAGAGTAAGTGACAAAAATACTCCACGATCGCGCCATTTGACCAAAGCTAGACATGCATTTTTTCGATAACACAGTTTTCTGTATCTGGGGTCAGACCATACGTTCCTTATGTATTTTTCGACGCTGAATTCGAATATATTTTTAGTATTGCTCTATCGCGTCAGGATTTTGAGATATCCTAACCTGAAAGTGCGAAAAACGGTTTTTTGACATAGTTGAGGACTTTTAATGCTAAGTGCCTGTGATGTACCCCTGTATGTACTCGACCCCTGTACCCCTGTATGTACCCCTGTATGTAAACAATCATTTCGTGAGTAGATTAAACGTGCATTAAAAAATATATGGTTGTGGTTATGTATTGACGAGACATTTCCAGCAAACAAAAAACCTGTTATTTTCAATTCAATCTTGCTGATACTGCAATTATTAAGGAGAGTCGAACCAAATTTCAAGATGTGTCCGTTGAAACAACTTTAAAAACTATTCATAGTAACTATAAAGGTTTGTATGATGCAGTGGCGGCTCGTGGGTGTGTTACATGTTAGCTACCAATGGAGCCGCAGGCGAAAATTTTTAAAATTTTCAAGGTCATGCGTTTTACTGACACTTCAAACAAAGAATTTCAATGAAAAATTCTTTTTATACAAAAATATAGACTTTCACAAGAATAATTTTTGGGATTTGGTAGCTTTTTGAAATAATATTTAGTCACGAATATTGAGGGCTTAAATATATTAAAATAATGGGTGGGAACATGAGAAAAACATTTGATATCAGGAAATCAGCTCGCCTGTCCTTATTGTTCACAAAAATGTTAATCGCCTATTCATTAAAGTCCCGGATTTGTTTCACAAAATTTCATACAATTAATTATTTGGTTTAAAATATGTCTGTTTTTATCCACATTTTCATTGTGACGTCTTATATTTCCACGATAAGCACTATCAAGCTGTTGCCTTATGTCTACCTTTCCCAACACACTAAAATCTAAGATGTTATTTAAATGTTTTTCATTAGCTAGCATGTTTCTTAGCTCGTTCATTTAAATGTTTTAAATCACTCACCCCTTCTTGAGTCCATGCACTTTGGTTGCCACCCATCACTAAACAAATAAAACAAAACAGTTTGTTTCTTTTAGGACACCTATATAACCACTTAAATCTGTCGTAGACAGTACTATTAAAATTTCGTGAATAATTTCGCGATTTTCCTACGTCTGTTTTGGAAATAATCAAATCGGGTATCGGCCTTTCTAACCGTTTAATTTTCGTTCGGATCTCGTATGTAATATCTTCATTAGTCAATAAAAAGTCCACCGAATTAATTTTGAAACGTTTCACAATCAAAAACAGTAAAAACACACTTCTCAGCGAAGAAAATAAACAATCACTAAAAAAGGTCACTCAACAAGTGTGACCCGTTCAGCTGATTTTCGAATGATTTAACGACGTCTGTCTACTGCAATCGTCTCCAAATTTTACCAGTCACCGAAAAAAGCCCGATTAAAAACGAGGGCTGGCAACCTGTGTGCCCTCGCTCACGCGCGCGAAATGCGAGGATTTCAGACTACGGTGGCTCGGTGCTCGATCGATAGTCTGTCATATATATGTGATAAAAATCATTATTTGTGGTATAAAAGGAATAATAATTAGAATATGAATAGTTTGTCGTATACAATTAATTGGTATTATTGTAACAGTAATTTATAGTAAATTAACACAAAAGAAATATTTTCTATTGAAATTTGGGCTGGGCACGTGCCCCTGTGCCCTTTATCACCAGCCGCCACTGGTATGATGCCATAGAAAAATTACAGAACAGTGTGTTACAAATGTATTATGGTGAATATATTGTGATGGTGATGGAAAATATAAGAATATATTTTCACCACGGCGAACAAGACTCTCGGAGACAATTATAGAAACTTGGATGACACAAAGTTTTTACGAATCATCTCCAGTTCGTGATAGTACTGTCAACCAAGCTTCGCTATCAAGCTAATTAAGAGGTTAAGTTTTACATACATATATGATTATACTGTGTGAATTTATTGTTTTTGTTACTAGGTTTAATTAGTTACTTTATTACATGTATTATATTATGACGCGTACGCCTATGTCCCGCAGCACATTTCGGCCAACTCTAGATATTAGGAATCGATATAGTAATTTTGTAAAATATCAAAATAAAAACTTGTCTCCAGTGAACTTTCAATATTAAGAATTTGCTAGTACACAACTTAAAATTTATGATTCAATCTAGTCGTACTGTCGGTTTCAGAAGGCTGATTCCTATAATCTACCAATAGTAGTAAACTTGAGTTAATTTTAAACAAGTGAAGTAAAGTCAGTTTATACAGGGCTTGTCCGGAAAGTAATGTCAGTGAATTTTTTCCCGAGACTGTACGCGCCAGCCCGCGCTTTACGTGCTGGGATTGTGGTGGGGGAGATCTGGCAACAAGATCCAACAAGCGTCAGTTGGCGACCGGTCGTTGTAGCGGTCGCATCACTCGTTCTTTGAGACTCGTTACAGTGACCCGGTGCAAGAAAAAATGCAACGTTCGCTTGAGCAACGGATGGCGATCAAGTTTTGTGTGAAACTGGAGAAGAGTGCTGCGGAAACCATTCCAATGTTGAAGAAGGCTTTCGGCGTCAATTGTCTTTCGGACAATCAAATTTTTGAAACGAAACAAATGTGAAACGTGTGCGTGACTTGTTGAACACTGACCGTCGTCTACGTGTCCGTTTAATTTCCGAAACATTAGACATTACGAAAACCATTGTTCACAAAATTGTGTCGGAGTCTTTAGGAATTAGGAAGGTGTGCGCGAAGCTCGTGCCAAAAGTGCTAACGGACTATCAAAAAGCGAGGCGCGTTGAAACCTGCCAAGAACTTTTTGGACACCTGCGAAGACAATTCCGCTTTCCTTGATGACGCCATTACCGGGGACGAAAGTTGGGTCTTTGAATACGATCCGGAGACGAAGAGGCAAAGTGCGGAATGGCACACGTCGAACTCCCCTCGCCCCACGAAGGCCAGGATGTCCAGGTCCAAGACAATCAGCATCAAGACAATGCTGATTGTCTTTTTTGATTGCCGGGGATTGGTCCATCAAGAGTTCGTTCCGGCAGGGAACAACCGTAACCGGAAAGTTTTACGTCGAGGTGCTGAAGCGGCTGAAACGCAGGGTGAATCGCGTCCGCCTAGACATCTCAAAATCCTGGAAGCTTCACCACGACAATGCGCCTTCGCACACCTGCTTCCTCGTAGCCAATTACCTCGTCAAGGCAGGCATCACCGTTGTTCCCCAGCCTTCCTACAGCCCCGATGTGCCGCCACCCCCCCCCCCAGACGTTTTTCTGTTTCCGCGCCTCAAAACCCCAATGAAAGGACAGCATTTTGGGTTGGTGAAAAACATTCAGAAGGCTTGCACCGACACTTTAAAGGCGAAATGTATTTTGAAAGTTTCTAAAGATTTGTACACATAGAACCAATAATCACTGACATTACTTTCCGAAAAAACCATGTATGTACAAATTTGAACTATTCATAATTCATATGTAAAATACAAACAAATATAATAATTCTTCAAAAGGTTTTGACTAATATACTTCGGATTTTATGAAAATGTACTTCGGAATCATTTAAAATTTCGTATAATATTCTTTTTCTGGATCTTATTTCGCTATCTACTTGAGTTAGAAGTATTATTTTTTTATATGAGTGCATTACATGAGTGCATTAAAAATATACAGGACTATATGAGGCCTCATTCGGACCTTAAATAAGGACATTTAATTATAAAATAAGGATTAATTATAAAATAAGGAAAATTATAAAATATTACCTTAGTAACACAAAGAAGTAGCCTAACATACGTTAAAATCTACCCAACAAAAAACTCTTTTTAGGGATACATCTCTTCTGAGTCCTCGTCTTGTTGCAGCAGACCATTTCTTTTTCTTTGAAACATTCCATGGTACCATTATAAATATCTTCTGTCGATTGTTTTTTTATATATGTATTTATACATCCAGGAATAAAACATAATTTATTTAAACTAATTTTGCTTTAAATAATCAGATATATCAAAGAAATTTAGATAAACCGACGGTCTCATAACTGATTTAACACACAAACACAAACACACACAGAATGTATGCACGCCCGTTGACCAATCGAAGCAATGTCGTCAAATGTTTTTAGCCTCAAGCAGGGTACGTTTTGTAGTCTCGCTAAATTATATGTGGTCTTATATCTTATACGTTATCAGTGGCGGAGCAAGGATGCCTAGGGCCCTTGTGCAGAAAAAATTATTAGGGCCCTCAAGTCACGTTAAAAATACTTGTTTAACGAAAAAAAATATTATACGAAAACAAACAAAATATGGGGTTAATAGTTTATTTTATATTTCACATAAAATATTAACATTATAAGAAAAAACAATATACATTCTAAAATATATAAAAAAATAACAGGAATTAGTACCGTTTCTTAACAAGCTTAAACATTTCTGCGAAATCATTTTATAGTAAATTAATTATATAATACATTAATTAAAAAATAATTTTATCTTTTCATCTTTTCATTTATTTACATTTTAACATTTTATTTTTGAAAGGTCGCGGGGCCCCTTAAGGCTTGGGCCATTGTGCACCGCACAACTGTGCTATGCCATAGCTCCGCCACTGTACGTTATGTAGTTATGTAATCTCGCGATATTTTTATTTTGCATCTATTTAATAAAATGTTACTTTTCAAACGCTTTTATGCTGGTTATGTTTTCAAATCATTGTAGCTGTCGAATTTCACTATAATTAAAAATTAGTGAACATGCTTACTGACCAACGATCTTTAAGCCTTCGCAACCACATTAAGATTAAGTTTAAAATGTTGGGAAATGTATTAATATCCACACAACAATCTCTTAAGGTCTATTGTAGCACTCTCAGTGGCTTTTAGAGCACATTTTCCAACTTGGTTCTTTTTATCAGACTACAGTCTTGATCAGGGCTCTTTTTGCATAGCTGTGGTTTTTCCTTTCCTAGAACTTGAAACCTCAGTTTTTCAAATGCATGTCTAGACTTGGTCAAATGACGATATCAAGTCTGTCACAATCTCCTGGACTATTAAGGTATTTAAAATAGCACAAGTAATTCAGTACGGGGTATGGATCTATAAATAATGAGATAGGTAAGGGATCTCGAATATTAAGTAGGTACTTTGTATGAGCGTTGTGGGTATTGGTATTTGTTGTCTCCTATATGCCGTAATTCTTACATTCTCAAAATCGTTATCGTGAAAAAGTCCTTCCCACGAAATTATTTAAACATCTTTATGGCATTCTCACGAAATTTTGACCGCATAATTCTGTGGGAATCAACTTATGGCATTGGAGACCTCAGGCGGATATGGAAAAGTAGATCAAAAATGGTGTAGGTTCTAAATGATGCATAATGTGGCCACCAAGATCGGTAGACATAATGCCAATTGATGTTCCTGCTGGACGATTAAAAAAATATACCTGCAACGATTTTTGTTTTTGGTTTTGTTTGCGACAAACATGTTTCTAAAGTTAATATCAGAGAAATGTAGGACACCTGAGCTGGTTGATATACTTCTTACTTTAATTGTGTTAAAATGTTGTTTAGATAATATATTAGTAGAGTTGCCATTAACAGAACCGCATTAAGAAGTAGGTAGCAGTGACAGAGGCATTAAAAATTCTCGTGTGTTCATAAGAATACCAGGGGTCTAAATCATATTTTGGGGAGTGATTATTAGAATAGAAGGTCATAAATCACAATGGCAAAAAAACTTCGAATAAATCTTGCAACAACAAAAATTTGAAAAACGGCTCACCAGAAAATCATGGTAACGACTTGTAAGTACGAGTATTTGAGAATTTTTGTCTCCATAGTTATCAACTGAAGTGTAAATACTTATAACTTAAACATGCAATAAAATATCAGAAACAAAATGCTGGTTAAAAATACAATTTTAACAGATCTCGAAATTTCGAAAAAAGTAACAAGAATAAAAAGAATTTGTATTTATTTGATGATTAAGAAGAAACAAATTTTTCTCAAATATTTTTCAAGCCGTTTCCAAGACTTTCTGGTGTGGCAGACATTTTTTGAAAGTTTCAATTGGAGTTTTTTTTATAGCATTCTATTTAGGTTTAACAATCACTGTCTAAAATATGATGTGGATCTCATATCTCCTTACAAAAAAAAAAAAAAAACGAGAATTTTCAGTTCCATCAATTTCACTGCTACCTACTTCTTCTAAATACGGTTCTGTTAGTTTTTGAGAATTTATTGACTCTAGTTATGAGAACATTTACTAATCCCTAATTTATTTTATTTACTCTAACAAACGCAGTCCTTAGTTTCTATCCGGTTGATTCAAAAGTATTGAGCCTTGCTTATGCTATATGTTCAAAAATGATAGTCAGTAGGAAAAAAGTAGGATGGGGCAGTACTTCAAAAACTAACTGAAAGAGTTCATGGCGTGTCTTTTTGTTATATGGAGACGCGTTTTATCGCGCAGTAGCATAACTTTGTCCAGCCGCGGCCGCAGAAGATCGAACTTGCAGAGTTGAACACAATAGACAGCCGCTTTGACAGTGGAATTGTCCTCCAAGAGTTCCCAGTGATGCACGCCGCGAAGGCCCCACCAGACTAACATCATCTTTCTCGTGTGGACGTCAGGATTATGTACCGATTGTGCTGGAGCATTTTGCTCACTGGCGTTTGCTCACTGGCGCTTACGGCTGTGATTTTCATCTCCGGTAACAAGATTGTTCAATCAGTCAAAACGACAACTGCAGGAGAGAAGTTGTGTGCAAATGTTACTCTGATGCTGGCGATCGGCTTCGCTTAATAAACGTGGTATCCACTTACCCAACTTTTAGATCTGCCTATAGTTTTCAAGCACTTTTTCCAAGCACTTAGTGAGAATAGCTCAATACCAATGAATCAACCGGATATTTAAAAAACTAATAATAAAGAAATACAATATCTACTCCAATCTCGTGTATGGGGCAGGTTGGAACATACATTATATGTACTCGTACATACATATACGGTTTTTAAGTTACTTGCATTTAAAAGGTTTAATGTATTTTTGTTGATTTAAACTTTGAACACGCTGTATCTCTTAAACCAGCGAAGCCTACTTAGAAAAAAATATAGCAATATCAGGGCCTGAAAAAAAATCAACAAAATACATTGAACCTTTTAAATGCAAATAACTTAAAAACCGAGAGATTTAGACGACCTAAACAAGAGTACCTTTTCTCTGTAGAATTGAGCGTTCTTTTAGATTCTCGGCTTGTTTCATGCATGACAACAGATAAAAAATATGTTTTAATTTACCAAAATAATACGGTGTAACTAGCACCCTCTAGGAACAACGTCAAAAAATTAATAATGCTTACATCAAAACACATTAAACTACCAATTTTCAGATTTATACTTTATCAAAACTTTCTTAATTATTGAGAAATAAAATTATTATATTTCAGAATAAAATTTAAAGTTTGAACACGCTGTATCTCTTAAACTAGCGACATTGGTATAAGGCATGTTGAGCTCAATCATGATATTTTGTCTAGTATCTCCAGTTTAGTCATGTCCCATTCTTTCTGACTCACCCTGTATATTAGAACAGGCTGGTACAACACGAAATAAGATTTATTTATTTATTTATTCTAGAAAATTGTATATAGCATTGAGTGATGAAATTATTAAGTGATACAGGGTTCGTCCGGAAAGTAATGTCAGTGAATTTTTTTCCGATACTGTACGCGCCAGCCCGCGCTTTACATGCTGGGATTGTGGTGGGGGGATCTGGCTACAAGATCCAACAAGCGTCAGTTGGCTACCGGTCGTTGTAGCGGTCGCATCACTAGTTCTTTGAGAGTCGTTACAGTGACCTGGTGCAAGAAAAAATGCAACGTTCGCTTGGGCAACGGATGACGATCAAGTTTTGTGTGAAACTGGAGAGGAGTGCTGCGGAAACCATTCCAATGTTGAAGAAGGCTTTCGGCGTCGATTGTCTTTCGGACAGACAAATTTTCCGGTGGTACAAGGCCTTCGCAGAAGGTCGGGAAGATGTCAACGACGAGAACCGCGCTGGACGGCCATCAACCTCCAGTTCCGACGACAATGTGAAACGTGTGCGTGACTTGTTGAACACTGACCGTCGTCTAAGTGTCCGTTTAATTTCCGAAACATTAGACATTACGAAAACGATGATACGATAAAACTTTGAATACGATCCGGAGACGAAGAGGCAAAGTGCGGAATGGCACACGTCGAACTCCCCTCGCCCCAAGAAGGCCAGGATGTCCAGGTCAAAGATCAAGACAATGCTGATTGTCTTAAAGTTTTACGTCGAGGTGCTGAAGCGGCTGAAACGCAGGGTGAATCGCGTCCGCCCAGACATCTCAAAATCCTGGAAACTTCACTACGATGCGCCTTCGCACACCTCCTTCCTCGTGGCCGGTTACCTCGTCAAGGCAGGCATTACCGTTGTTCTCCAGCCTCTCTACAGCCCCGATGTGGCCCCCCCACACACTTTTTTCTGTTTCCGCGCCTCAAAACCCCAACGAAAGGACAGCATTTTGGGTCGGCGAAAAACATTCAGAAGGCTTGTACCGACGCTTTAAAGGCGATTCCGGAAAACGACTACCGTGCGGCTTTTGATGCGTGGAAGACCCGCTGGAACCGATGTGTGGACGCAGGAGGATTGTATGTTGAAAGTTTCTAAAGATTTGTACACATAGAACCAATAAAAATAATTTTTTCAAAGCTCACTGACATTACTTTCCGGACAAACCCTGTATAATACAGTTCAAGTAATATTATAATTAATATACTGAAACAACAATTTTAATAAAGATAAGGAACCTATGTATACCTATTTGGGTACTTTTTTATCATCATATACTTGTATTTTTTGTGTGAACAGAATACACGTGACACTTTTCATTACTCTATGAAAACCCACACATATTGAGCTACATACATAATCATGTTACTTCAATAACATTTTTGGTTCCTCTTTTGGTAACAATGTTCTATTATACTCTTAAGTGTCATTTTTTGTTCTCTTTTTCTTGGAACGATCTTTAAGTGTGAATTTGTCTAATGAAATTATGTATGCCTAATTGTTCTGACGTTGATGGTTTTTTTTTTGTTTAGACTTTTGTGTTTAGCCATATGTGTTAGTGCTTTTTTTTTGTATATACCTAATGGATTGGCCCAGAAATGTAAACAAATGACGTTTAGTTTATTTATACTACAAATCTGCATAAAAAAGTATATTTCTCAAGGAGTATGTTCTAACAGTAGATTGAAAATATTATAGCACTTATGTATGTGTGTCAATATTAGTGTTGGTTCTGAAATGTAGGCTTTTGAATTATTTATAATGATAGTTTTATCATCCTATTCATGTACTTTTACTGAGTAAATAGATTAGCATAGCATATGAATATTACATATTTACGTACACGAGCATGTAGACATCATGTCACAAACTAAAAAAGAGGTTTAAAATATCCAGAATTTCTTACCAGTATAAGTATTAATTTATCCAGTATTATACATATCAAGAAAATTTCAAACTTATAAAACGTTTTCGAGTTATTGTGTACATCAAAAATTAAGCGACAGACAGAAAGTTGGCAGAACAGGTGAACAGACAGATTTTTTCTCTAAATCTTAAAATACCGTCAAATTATAAATTCGAGCATTTTAATTTTTTACTGATATTGTACTACCACTCCAGCATGTAAACAGGGGCTGGTCTACGGAGTGGTGTATGGGGGATAATTAAAGTATAAACCGTATTTTTTAAGCACATATTTCTTGCCTCTGTATACCCACGCCACTGACCGTGCGTAGGATGTTATCCCGAACGAAGCCTTCGCGGGAATCCGGGACTTCGTATTACACTTTCTCCATAAGAAGGCGAGCTATTCCGATAGCTACCTGCCGGCGGTGTAAACAGGTCGACCGCCGCATTGAAAATAATTTTTTGTCGCGAGTTAGTCACTCATGGATTCGTGTATTGTACTGTATTTACATATTACCTGATTTTGTGTGTATTTCTGCAATAATGGCACAGTCGTTACCATTTGTGAAGAAACTTAAAAAGATTATTGAAAATTGCAAGGATTTTATAATAGACGGATCACATACTTTATGTATTCCTTGCAATCGTCGATATATATTTCGAGTTCGCCGAGTGTGTAAAAGACATTTAGATTCGAATATCCATCAAAAAAATATACCTGGTACGGTTAGAAAAGAGGAATTTTGGTTTGATTTGTGCCTAATATTTACTTTACATGTTTTTTCTTGCCAAATATGTATCCTATTTTCCATTGCCTAGTAGCCATACATTGCGTAAAACATATTTACAGAAGACATATCAACATGTCATGGGAAATATCAAAGAAAACATGTAATAAATTTATGTGGTGACAGTGAACGAAATAACAGATTTTGCGCTACACCACATGTTCGGAACCCTAGTTGTTAATAAGTTTTCGTAAACCCGATTCTGTAATAATGAATAGTTAATATACTACTTTATATTTGGAGTTTTATAAGTCTAAATTATAAATTTAGACTTATATACTAAATTTTTAATAAAAATATAAATATAAACTATATATATATATAATAGAATATAAACTAAATTTTTCATAAAAATATGAAAAATTTAGTTATATTACAAAATTTCTCTTGTTTCTTCAAATACTAATAATAATAATTTCTTTGAAACTTCTCTATATGTAGACCTTCAAAAAAGACCTAAAAAAAGAATTTGGTAGAATCTGGTGGCGCCACGTGTATTTGCCGACCAAAAACCTTGTGTCAATAAAAAAAAAGTTTGCATGGAGTTAGGTATCAAACACGGAAATCGTAGGATCAGAGGTGAGCAATAAATAGAAACAAAATACGAGAAATACAATTATCGATGTACCGAGAAACTACAAAAATATTATCATACGACGTCAAACATTAAGTTATCTATCAAGGATGTTCCGTTGTATACAAATAGCAGAACATGGAATACGTTTGGAATTTTACAAATGTTGTTATACAAGTTTGATTACGTACATACATAGGTACGGATAATAAAGAACTTTATTGAAAGTCCATAAAGTAAATTTATTTAAATGTAATTTTTGTAGAAAAATATGTATGCGTGTACTAATACCAATAATATGTCTTCGGCAGATTCTGCAGGTGCTCGTACGTGTTCTTGTAGTAGTAGGAGAGCTGGTAGACATTTTTGGGAAGGTATTTGAGGCAATGTGAAAAATTGCTCAAAACTTCCTTTAGTGTTACCTAAATACAAAAATGCAGACCTGGCTGATGGGTTAGGGGGCTTAAGCGATCATTAAATTTTTCAAGAAGAGAAATAATTTTTGAAAAAAATGTTCTTGAGGCACATTGAGATTTTATCATTTTAAAATTTATTATTTAAAGAGTTGAAAAAATCAAAGAGCCAGATCATTTAACTGGGTCAAAAAGTTTGCCAGACGTTTGCAAAATTAATTATTTTTCAAAAAAATCAAGAAATGTATTTGAGGCACAAGTGTCATGATATTTTTTCATTAAAGCTGGGAAATTTTTGTAATAATGGGTATGATAACCGTCTTTTAAGTTGGAATTGGTTGGTAAAATAATGTGTGTCTTTTGTGCAAATAACACACACTTTTTTTACACAATTATCACTATCCATTGCAAATAATCATCGACAAAAGAGGACTTTTATAAAAACACGTGTTAGATAAATACGTTGCAGTATACGACAGAACGTTTTAAATACTCTAAAATAAAAATTCTTACAAACGACCGCACCAATGCTCTTACAGCTGCCGATATACGCGTTCTCTCCCATTTCAATTTGCGCACGGCACTACTCACTCTCACTCACATTGAACATTCTCACTCACCTGGCGGGTAAAATGTCCCACCGAAACGTCCTGTCTTTTTTAAATAACTATTTTTAGTCACGAATAATACCCTACAAAAAATTTCAGTGCCTCAAGTACATTTTTTGATTTTTTTTGAAAAATAATTAATTTTGCAAACGTCTGGCAAACTTGTTGACCCGGTTAAATGATCTGGCTTTTTGATTTTTCAACTCTTTAAATATTAAATTTAAAATCTCAATGTGCCTCAAGAACATTTTTTTTTTAAAATTATTTCGCTTCTTGAAAAATTTAATGGTCGCTTAAGCCCCCTAACCCATCAGCCAGGTCTGCATTTTTGTATTTAGGTAACATTAACGGAAGTTTTGAGCAACTTTTCGCATTGCCTCAAATACCTTCCCAAAAATGTCTACCAGCTCTTAGACTATAGGTGTTTACCATGTTTAACATTTTTTTTGTATCTCGAATATTTAAAAAGTTATGATCGATTTATTACTTTTTATCTATTTTTCTCGCAAAATGCATATAATTTCAGTATAAGAGTATATCAATTTACTTTTTTTTTTACTGAAAATTTACGGAAATAAAAAAATATAGCTTAATGATGCTAGGCGTCGCGACGCCTCAAATTTTTTTTAGCATTACACCTACCTGTTTTTATGACTTTATATCGTTTTATAGCGTTATTTCAAACTTATGGATGATTTTCCGGTGAATTCCTCTGTAGTAAATATTACAACATTTAAAATTGAATATTTCCGACGCTCGAGCTATTTCCATTGCTTGTTCGATATATATTTATATAAGTAAATGTGTAATGTGCAAAATGTGCACAAACAAAAAAAACAAAACCTAGGTTTTAATAGCGGAAATATTGTATAATTTAAAATAGGCAGGTATATTTATACCTAATCATTCAAAATTATACATACAAATGTTCTAACTGAAATCCTTACAAATAAATAAATAAAATAACAACAAGTAAAAGTTAATTATTTAATAAATGTTCAATATGGGCACCATTGTTTTTTAAACCCAACTCGTAACGTTTTCTTAGTTCAATAGAATTTACTTTTCTGAAAACAGTTCCACCACCTAATTCATCATCGGCAGCAGTGATTTTTTGTTTCAAATCAAAACACAAATTGTTTTGTGCACAGCGCATTTGTCTGTATTCGAACTGAAAGAATAATAACAATTACTTTATTAAACTCATAAACTTTTTAAATATGGAGACATCCAAAAAAAACGTCATCAACTCTGCCTATGAACGAGAGAGATAGAAATAGCAGTCATGTCTAAGCATTTCGATTGTGTCAAACTTTTGACAAGTAACTGTCACAATATATAAAATAAACAATGGCTGTCATATGATGTGACAGTTTTGACAAGTAAATAAGGTTATAAATTCGAATAAGAATAGAAATACGTCTTTTTTTTCTTGGCCAACTTTGATGACGTTTTTTTTTTGGATGTCTCTATATAATTACATGTTTCACCAAAAGTCAAGCCAAAAACTGTACCTCACATACTTTCACACTTACCCTAAAGTAACAATCAGGCATCAAGGATACTAAATTTGAAATAAAATCAGATATTTTTAAAACATAATGAAATTTACGATTCTAAAATTCTGAACACGCAAGAATCAAATCCTGCGAGTTTTTAAAGCTCAATATTGTTTATTACCCAGTTCTTATTTGCAACATGTCCTTAATGGTATGAAATCTAGAAATATATTATTTAGTAGGATAATAATGTTTTTGTATGGATGTTTTAACAGACTAAATACGATTTTGGGAATAGACTTTTGAAATAATGAAAATATGAAAAAATAATACGATTCACAAAAAACACATAGGAATTTCTAAAAAAAATCGAGGCATAGCGGAGTTTAGCATCGTTAAGCTATATTTCTTATTTTTGTATTAAAAAGGCGGAAGCTTCTTATTAAAGGCAAGTAAATTGATATACATACTCTTTGCAGGAATTACATTCATTTAGCTAACAGTTTACGAGAAAAACAGATAGTATACTCAACAATAAATTGATCATAACTTTCTAACTAAATGTTCAAAGTATATGAAAAAAAATGTTAAATAGAAAAAAGAGCTCATAAATAATATACCTTTGTTAAGTAAAAAAAAGTAGCATATGTTGCTGATTTTTTTTTTTTTTAGGCGTCGCAATTCTTAGCGTCGTTAAGACATATTTTTTATTATTGCCTTAATTTTGAATGAAGGTGAATACAAGTGTTTTTTTCTTTCACAAAAAAAAAGTTTCTGAGAAAATTTCACTTCCAATGATGAACCGATCACCCTGTACATATTTATTTATTTATTAATTAGTATGCAGACAATTAATTAATTATTAAAATATGCTTGTAGTAATATGTTGTCTATCCTAGCCATCTCGAATAGCCACCACTAACCCTGAATGATGTAAAATACGAGACTTAAATTTACAGTAATGTAACTATATTCATCAAAAAAGACCATCTCATTCAAGTGTCGAGAAAATTTTAGTTTCGTTCAAGTGTTAATAGCTGATGGACATACAGTTTCATCAGGGAGGAATATCTTAAACCACTGCCCTTATGCAAAGCAGCTAAATAATACGCAACACTGATTAGCGAAATGAGTCAAACGAATATGCATCTATGTAATAGCTTATCAAGAATTATTTTTAATTACAGCGTACTTGTAAAGAATAATTTAAAAATCGTGTAACCAATTAATTACTGCGTCAAAGGGTGGTGGAAAATATTGTTTTGATTCACTATGTCATCTCTGATAAGAGTGAATCATGGGAAATAAACTTTGTTCGCCGACTAACATCAAAGATTGACGAATAATCGAGGTTACTCTCTAGGTCTATGATAAACAGAAGTCAAGGTAGTCCGTTGTGTTCAGTTCGAGTTACTTAATGCTTAATAATATCCGCCTTTGAAACCATAAAAAAAGACACAAAAAATAATAAATGTAAAATATCATTTCTATTATGGAATAAACCCTTCATTAACTCTTACTGATATCGGTGGTAAGTTATACAAATAAAGGTGGTGAGCTAGTTGTTAGAAACCAAACGGTAATCTAGATTAGCATTATTAGTAATTAATAGCTAGATTAATAAATCTATCGGATGCTCTTTCGTTCCTGGTAAGACATGCGCCACGTTGTCCCAATATCAAAACGAGGAAATAATTAACTGCAGGGCTAAAAAAACGCCTAATTACTAAAATAGGTACCCATTTATCGTCAAATATCTTGTACCAGTTTATTAATGTCACTGTGTTGATCGCTGTCACGTACCACACTTCAGCCTAACACAGTCATCATAATACTTAAGTTCATGATAACCGTTAATTTAAAGTTATTTATCTGTCGTCGATAACAATGAAAATAACTAGGTACTAACAGACGTAAATGCGTCAATACGTAATTGGATTACTGGTATCGACCGTATCCTTAATGACCCACATGAGGTGTCTAATTATTCGGCAATTTGAGACAATTAGTATCGTGCCACTGGATGGGAATGTACGATTAAATTAATATGATATACGAAGAAAATTCAGAATAAACCATGTTAAAGTTTCCAGTTACGATAAATGGTTCATGTGCATAGGGTGCATTTAAAATTAGGCAAAAAATTCCAACTAGGGTAAGTTATTGGATAAGTCCCTAAGATCCGGTCTGTTGAAGTACATCCAACAGAGACAACTAGTGTATGGTGGAGTAGTGTCGCCATCCTCTGAATATCAGTAAATTCGAGACCCATTTCAGGCTTAACAAGGCATAAGTGTATCCTAATTCCACAGTGAGTATATCAGAGGTTAATGAAAGAGTTTAATATTTTCCCTGCAATAACAAAGGCAATAAAATTACATAGTAACCTAAATTTTCTATTCCATTGACCAAATAGATCCTAATTGGTTTAAAACCAATAGATCAATGTTTATTAACACCTAATTTTAAGTTCAAAATTTATGGTAATTGTGCATCTACTTATATAGAATTAGAGATCTATACAGGGTGATTGATCGAAACCATTCGTTAAAAGTATTAGGGTTTGTAGAAATAATATTATTGAAAACTTAAAAGTTAACTAATAGACCTATGAATCTGGGATAAAAAAGGTACCATTCTATTTAAAATAAGGGAAGTTGATACCGACTTATGGTATAACCAGAAGTACAGCCTCTCAAATATTTACAAATCAACCTTACACATATTTTCAAATTTTCAAAAAGACCAACTTTTCAAAAATCAAGCCCCAAAAATTTCTACAAGCCCCAATACTACTAACAAATGGTTTCGATCAATCACCCTATATTTTGGATTTTTTGGACATATGTAGTCTTTTTGGATTTATGAATTGTATTGATAATTATCAACCAGTCAATTGACTCGTTGATTGATTACGAGATTTAGAAAAATCTTGCTGTCACTGTGGATCCAACGTAATAGAAAAAAAGTAGTTGTTGTTTTTTCATACATAATTTAAGTAATCGTAATAACTTTGAACTGAAATGAATACAAGTTTCTTATTTAATCAAATAGAACTAAGGTATAAACATATTTAGTCCCAAATTGCGAAATCGACTCTCATACATTGATTGGATATTAAATTATCTACATTAAAAAAAAAATGATTAGATTCAGTAAAAATTGAGGTCTCTAGAGAAGTATCCGGAATACCCCCACGGTGTGGTGTGAGGAGTAAATAAAATTAAAATTGTTGACAAAGTGTCATATTGGCATTATGAACAGACCACACATATCTCATAGATGCTGTCATTCCAGCTAAAAAAATATCATATGTACATGTAACAAAATAGGTACATTAAATAGTATAATTTGACTCTATGAAATATACCACATATAAATAACAGCAGAAATTCCCTGACACCTTTTAGATTTTTAAGGTACATTTATTACATTTATTTATTACCATTGTCATTTGTTTTACGATATCGACGAATAATTTATTTGATTATTCGTAGAACAATCTGAAACTACCATTAATTACCTGCTTGACAAAGTAATATACGCAATAGCATGTTTACAGTTTAAAGGCCCACGGCAGACGACCGACTATCGGTCACCTACAATTTTGTCTGTATGAATGCCAAGGGCGTAGCCAGGGGGAAGGGCGATGGGGGCGATGGAGGCGATCGCCCCCCCCCCCCAAAGGGTCAAGTAAAAACCAAAATACTCGGGGGAATGCGGTTGCCGTTACCTCTACTGACCTTTTTTTTTTGCTTTTTTGTTTAATCTGCATTGGGCCCCCCCCCCCCCAAAATAAATACTGGCTACGCCCTTGATGAATGCAACGTATACGTTTAAATGAGACACCGCAGACGACAGACTAAAAAAGACGGCCCGACTAAAAAATTGGAATCTGTTCCATTTTTGTCACCGACTCGATTGTCTGTGACGAGTCGGTAACAAATGGAATAAGTGAACTCTTATGAGGTAACGCACACGAACTACAATTTAATCGGCACTGGGCGAAATATAATGCGTGGTCAGCGTACCACATACTCACAATCCGGTGTTGAATACAAGATCATCAAATGGTGTATGAAACTTTCATTTCAATAAACTTTGACTAGGGTAAATAAAACATCGTAAAACAAATATTATTTCTTCTTTTTCTACGTTTTAGTAATATTAATCTTTGCACATGCATCGCCCATGGTCTATCTAAACGCGCCATCGACTATCTGTACGTATGCGAGTTATCTCCGATTTCTCACCTACAATCGGTCGGTCTGCGGTGTCTTCCAACAAAATAGTCGCTGACCGACTGTCTGTCGTGTGCGGTGGGTCTAAATGTTATTTGATGTGAAATTTTCCAGCACTATGTATGCAAAAAAAACTATAAAAAGACAAAATCTGGCCATTTGTAGATATACTGCTTCTTTCTCATAGTTACAGGTTGTATTAAGTAGTTCGTTTTCCTATTTTTACCAAAAGAATTTATTTAATCTCTAAGCTCCTCCAATTTTCTCGTAAACCTTGAAACTTTGTCTAAACATGGAAAATGTTTTCGGTATGACCATAGTTTCAGTGATAGGTGCTTGTTTCTATATGAAAATGAGCGAGGCTATAAATAATTAAAAAAATATTTAACGGTTCCATGGCAATTTTCTAATAAATGGTGCCATAAAAAATTATAATACAAAAATCAATTATTGACAATACTTTATTGACGGCAAAATCGATCAAAGTGCCTCTAAAATCGGACAAATGGCTAATAAATATATTTTGTTGCAAGTAATTAGCATTAAAAGTGATAACAAATTAGTTACATTTCAACTATCTAATTGAAAAGACGCATATGTATATTGTAAAAAAATTATCAATCCTTTTTTATGTAGTTACATCTTATAAAACTTTCCGGTCTCCAAAAACGTTCAATATGTAACAAACGTGAGGGGGGGAACTTCTATCAGAAACATATTCACAATATATGCTAAAACTAATCCATTAACAGTATTAATAGCAATTGTTATTTACTTGAAAAACCATTTGAAGAAGTGACTTATATGTTTTATGTTGTGTGCATGTACAGAGTTAGTTTTATAAATGAACCCCGCTTTATGCTTTTAATTCAGAAGATGATATGTCGATTGTGAGAAAAATATCGCTACAAAAGTAAAATTGGGATGTTTTCAAAAAATATCAGAATCCATCTGACTAACTGATCTATTTTGGATTTTTTTCTAGACATGAAACATTTCTAATGTTCAACTTAAAATATCATAGAATATAACATTAATTAAAGCAACAAGCTGAGAAATAAAAATCACATTCTTGTTCCAACTTGCCGTTTGAATGTTTTCTGTGGTGACGTCCCTTGAGGCGATCTCGGGAAGAGAAAAGAGTCATAATAACTCAAGCCAGGCGAATAAGCAGGCTGAGGAGCCAGAGAAATGGTTTTGCTAGCTAAAAACTCGTTTACTGAAATGACTGTGTGACAAGGCGCATTGTCGTGATGCAACATCCAGTTGTTCTTGATGTTTGGTCTCACATGCATGACCATTTTTCGAAGTTCTTCAAGAACTTCTATGTAAAAGTGTTGATTTACTGATTGGTCTGGAGGCACAAACACTTTGTAGACAGCTTCTACCAAAAAAGCAAATCAGCATGCATTTGATTTTCTATTTACCCGTTCTTGCTTTTTTGGGTCTTGGAGAGCTTGAACTCTCATCACCAGTAATGACACGTTCTGTAAAATGGAGATCATTTTCAACCGATTCCAAAAAGTCAAACCACGTTTCTCTCCTGATATCCTTTTGTTCCTGCGAAAGGTTTTTTGGAACCATTTTTGCGCTGATTTTTGTCATCTCCAATTCGTTAGTCAAAATCTGATGAACACCAGTGGCGAAGCGTGAGATTTTTTTCTTGGGTAGACATTGGGAATAATAAATAAAAATTGGACAAACGTCTTAGTTATATTGTGTGAAAGTATCTAAAGCAAAGTCCAACTGCCGTTTTATTACTAGAGACATTATAAAATCCAAGAAATCTCTCAACTATTTCGTTTTTGTAAATGTACCTTAGAATTATGCTAAATTGCGCTCAGCATGAAACATCTGTTGTCTCGTCTGCTTGAACAGAAACAAAATCAGTATTTTTCAGTTCGTCCAAAATTATTTGGTGAACTACGTATTTCACATATTCAATAAAAGGTCATTTTGAATGTCACTCGATGTTCCTTTGAAAACTAAACTGCTTTCCAAGTGGTCTTTCATAGCAGACTCTTCCATAGCAAGTAGATCTTGTATTTCCAAATAATTTCCTAAAAAAATAGGTATTTGTTTAATATCGTATGATACGCGATATGTTTAGCAAAAAAAAAACCTACAATATATACCTTTATTTTTTGAATCAGCAGTCCCGTGATGTCCTCTAAATGCAAGTTCTTGTTTCGCCAAAAAACACACCACATCAATTAATCGTCCAACAATGTGCCTATTTTTTGCAACTTTTTCATTATGTTGCAAAGCGTGTATTGTTGTTGCTTAAATGAGAACATGATCTATGCGCACCTTTCCCAGCATATAAAAAAATCGTTGCAGGTAATATGACTTTTTGAGGTAGCATGTTTGTTAGCTTTTTGAACCAAATTTTTTATAATATTCACACCATATTTTGCCCAGACTTCCTCTCCACCAAAAAAGAACATAAGGAAAACAGCATTCGTGCTTACACTTCCAGTCAACCAAGTAAAAGATTTATACCAACATATTTGGAATTTACGAACGGTTTTTTCTGTCTTTTTGCGATATATTCAAGTCATGTCGCTTTTGGAAATTTTTTAAATTCAACTTTTCTTTTAGAGATAGCGAAGAAAAACCATGTTCTTTAACGTAAACGATAGGATCTTCTTTGTTTGTCATTTTATTACCTATTTTCAATATTTATTAGTTATTATACAACGCACAACGAAACAATTAAAGCAATGACCAATTTAAAACACAACCCAGAATAAATAGAAAATTAAAATATAATATAATAAGAATAAGCTACAAACTCAAATGGGTGCGCGGTGAGCGGAGGAGCGGAGTATTGCAATAATTGCAGTTGACCACATGCATTCGCGCATTCGCATACGTCCAATTCCGCCGTATACAGACGGGACAGCAGCGCAATACTTAGCTCGTCGACTACAGTAGACAAATTATGTTTTGTCTTTGATACCCGCATATCGGCCCAATTTCCGCGGATATACCACCGCGGTGTGCTACGTGCAATCGCCTGCCACTGGCAAATAGGATAGACAAATTCGGAAATGTTTACCCGGCTATTACTTATTGTCGCGTCGGACTAGATTAGTTACTGAGAATTTAGAGAATTAAGAGAACAGATAACAGGACATTGAAATAACATGATATAATATAATATTATGTAATTTCGGTCGGTCGGCATCAGGAAATTAATTTGAATACAATAATTGGAAAATGAAAATACATAAATATTTTTATTCAAAAAAGGAAAATAATTTTGGGTAGACAATGTCTACCTTGTCTACCCGTACGCTTCGCCACTGATGAACACTAGTGTGATTCAAATTTAACTCTTCCCCGATCATTCTTGTCGTCAACCGACGATCTGAACGCACAAGATCCCGTATTCTATCGACATTTTCATCGCTTCATGAAGATGAAGGCCTTCCGCTGCGTGGTTCAGCTTCAATCGAATCTCTTCCTTCTGAGAATGCCTTATCACCGTAAAACCTGGGCTCTTGAAGAAACACTGTCTCTGTAGGCATGTTGAAGTTTTGCAAAAATATCCGTTGCGCTGTGTCCAAGTCTGTCATTCATTTATGTCAAAATTAATGTCACTCATTTTTAAAGCACACTTGAAAAACCCGGTTTACGAAAATAGGCACACAGAACAAATATAAAACGCCCTTCCAAGTCCCGTTGGTTGCTAAATCGGGCGCTACATTGCCAGTCTCAGTATTTAATTTGCACACCTCGTATGTATATTATCGTGGTAATTGGTAGATTACATAGAATTTGCCTATAGAAATAGCCTACAGAGTATTTATGTGCCACAATGGCAGTATTAACGATCTGCTGTGACAAAAATTCGAAACCTTGGGAATTGAAAAAAAACACGTCATAATTGTCATAATGACGTATGAATACAATTGCAATAACTTTAACGTAAAAAATTTACGATTCCTGATATAAAATGTATTTATAGGTAAGTGTTCTGTGAAGATTGTTATTGCGTGTGAAAGATATCTTTGGCATGGTCATGGTATATTGAAATGTGACCGCAAACAATTAAAAAAATGGTTAGCGATTCCGTGTATTAAAATGGTAATACCATAAATTGAAATCAATTACATGATCTTACCTAAATCAATTATTGGCCATACTTTGTAAGGAGGCAAAAGCTATCAAACTATTTTTAAACGCACAAATGGATAATAAAAATATTTTATTGCCAGTAATCAATATTAAAAAAAAAAAACTGTGAAAACCATTGAAATTATTTAATAAATATATTTCCACTGACGAATAGCCTCAGTTACATTTTAACAATTTCAGATTATTTATAGGTGGCTCAGAAAATTATGCAAATTCTACATTCAGCCCTTTTGGTTTGAAATAATTTACAGGAGACAACAAAAATGTGTCTAAAGAAGAACCGTTGAAGATAGATCTTTTTGCATATTAAATTATTTTTTTAGAGTTATTTATTTATTTATTGTTAAGTTATTAAGTAGTAGCCAAATTGGAATTAAAACCATTTATGTACTAACAAAATAAAGTTTAATAAAAATAACAGATGAAAAACAATGAGTGATTTTTTTGTAAATTGGAAAATAATCCAGACAGTACCTTTTCTTCGATCCAAATAATTCGAAGAATATCAATAATCTTCAAAACCAACGATACATATGAATATTATTAGCACAGTATGCATTGCAATGGCAGACTATATACTGCTTTGAAGCGTTTTAAATGTTTTCAGATCAGTCCGTTACGGGAGTGAATCAAAAACTTTGAAAATACAAAATTTTTTGGATATCAAAATGAATGCTCAAAATCGGCATATAGGCGTAAAATTTCATTAGGAACATTTTTTAGTGACATTTTTCGAAATATTAACAATTTCAATGCCATTTTCTAGTTTTTTTTTTTAGGAAATCACAAAGTTGCCAGATGTTAGCTGTCAACTTTGAACTGGTATATTTTAAGTTATTTTGGAAGCAGAAGTGATCGTCACCAAAAGTTTTTTTTAAACTCTGATATTAAAAAAAAATCCCATATTGTTCCAACTTTATGGCAGACACTGTATATCTCGGGTATGGTCGTACTACCCCGACTACATCCGTTCTACGCATTTCGCGGGCAAAGCTATTCTGGGTGTACTGTACATACATACATATTTTTGTGTACAGGCTGATTGATTGTGATTTAGCGGAGGTAAAGGGAGGCTACATCAGTTAATATTACAATAAATTATCACAATACAACACCTTCAAATATTTTTTTAAATATCTCAAGAAAGCCGTTACCTAAAAAGTCCAAATTTGACACAACGACAAACCATCTTCTAATAACAAAAAACACAACGTTCGAGAGACAGGAGAAATTTTAGAACATTTTAAATCCATGTAGATAAAAATGTTTTTCACCGTTTCTATATTCTCCCCACTACATGGACAAAAAAAGTGCATTTTTAAAATAGTTGGTCATAAAACAGTATTGTTTTATAAACATCCAATTATCCATTTTGGAACAACAACTTAAATGCCTTTGGTACGCTAAAGTATAAATGACTCATGATTTCTACGCTAATAAAATAAATGTAATTACTTTGTTTGTATGTACCTGTATTTATTTACAATAACAATTCTGACACATTCAGTGGACTTGTATCAAGAAGATCTCATTATTATTGTTTTTAGATTGTTTACCGCTTGTTAATGTATGTACGGGATATTATTCATTTTCTACCTACATAAGAATTCAGAAAAAAAATATTTCACAGATATAGAGATGCGTTACAAGAAGAAACAAGAAAAAGTGAGGACCTTCAAAATCAACTGTATGAAGTTGCCCTCAGTTGAAATAGAATGCAATATGTCGTGAATTAAAGATCATGTGTATGTTGCAAACAGCCTGGTGTATCATTTACTCCAGCATAAGTACCCGAAATAGATGAAATACTATTTCATCTTTGATTATTCTAAAAATCTGTCCTCAGCATCTTGTATGTGTTTCACGACTTCATGGCACTGGATGAAATCAACTGGCTAGCTTTATCACAGTGGCGGCTCGTGGGTGTGTTACATGGGTGGGCACAGGGTGTGTCAGTAGGATTACTTATTAGCTACCAATGGCGCTGCAGGCGAAAATTTTTTAAATTTTCAAGGTCATTTCAGAACTTGACAGACTTCAAGACAATGAAAAATTCTTCCTGTTTGATTGACTTCTTGAGTTGATTTACTGTTTGGCCATAAACTCTTTGTGAGCAATTCCTTGGCTATCAAAAAACCAAATCAGCATGCATTTGATCTTCGACTTGCTCATTCTTGCTTTTTTGAGACTTTTTGAGACCATTACATGCGTTGGCGCTTGGTTTTTGGGTCACTTTTAATCGATTCCAAAAAGTCAATACACCTTTCTCTTCTGATGTCCTTTTGTTCCTGAATAAGGTTTTTTGGAACCATTTTTACGAATACTTTTCTCATCCCCAATCGTTAGTCAAGAATCTGAGGAACAGTGGTGTGATTCAAATTTAACTCTTTCCCGAGCATTCTTGTCGTCGACCGACGATCTGAACGCACAAGATCCCGCATTCTATCGACATTTTCATCGATTCTTGAAGATGAACCCTTCCGCTGCGTGATTCATCTTCAATCGACTCTCTTCCTTCTAAGAATGTCTTAAACCACCGAAAAACCTAGGCTGTTGAAAAAACCCTGTCTCCGTAGGCGTACTGAAGTTTTGCACAAGTATCCGTTGCGCTGTGTCCAAGTCTGAAGCAAAACCTGATAGCACACCGTTGCTCTAAATTAATGTCACTCACCTTTAAAACGCACTAGAAAAAAAACCGTTTACGAAAACAATCACACGGAACAAACAAATGACTCTGACAAGTTCAAACTTGTCCTGAAGGCGCATTACATGTTAACCTACCACCCTTCCAAGTCCCGTCTCCGCAGTGTTGCTAGATCTACGTTGCTAGGCGCTACGTTGTCAGTCTCATTACTTAATTTACACACTTCGTACACTTTATATGAAACGACTGATACGTGTTGTGTTCGCTTAAATACCTAATAGTAATTTTGCTTCTAATATTTGTGTAAAAAAAATTAAACATCCGTTCTCCAAGTGTACTATTACGCAATCAGTATTGTTTGGTTTGTCATATGGCAGTTTTCAAATTCCAAGGTTTGTAACAATATCTAGGCTTGTCTTGAACAAACATATCCCCAAGAAAAACGAATACAGGAAATCCTGTATTCTTTGCTCTCATCCAAATAACCAGCGATGCTATTAGTTAGTTATTTTTAATGGGAGTTGGGGAATTTTTGTCACTACTGGGAATAAAAATCGGATGAAAAATAAAAAAGAGCAGAGTGTGTTTATAATTTCTAAGTGTACTGGGAAAAAAGACTTAAAACTTTAATTGATGTACAAGTAAACATAATCGTTATTGATAATGTTTACAAAATTGATTAACAATTTTTGCCTTTACTCATACAGTTATTGAGGATGAACAAGGATTCACTTTTTTTGAAACCAAAGAATATTTTTCGTCTAGATGAAAACCACTATTCGTTGTTAGAGCAAGCAAAATTCAGTTTTCTTAGTAGAGGAAGTAGAAAACTTGTAACGTTCATTCATATGGAATCTTTATTCATTGCGACCAAAGTTGGAGGCCTATATTAAACCTCAAGAATTAAGAAAAAAATCTCAACATTTGTGTAACCAGCAAAATCCAAACTTTGTACGCAAAATGTGCTCACTATGGCTCTTGTATGATAGGTTGTCTCATAAAATGAAGGGAGTATACAGATTTGTTGCCCGATTGTCTTTTTTCTTTTCTGTTTTCGATTGTCGTTTTGAAACATTATTGTTGTTGTGTACTACTTTAAATGTAAAAAAACACACTTTAGAATCATTAAGAGGAAAAAAACCTCAGGCATCATTACAGGTACCGGTACAGATCAAATATCACTTACAAAAACGAACACACTCCTTTTAATTTGTGACAAATATTTGTAATTTAATTAATTATCGTTTTCGCTTAACGATAAGTTAATGCAGTTTTAATTGTGTTAACGTTAACAATATATTACTGCTATTATTTGATGGATAGTGGTTTGAAAGCAAATCGCATAGCCGTGTTTGTACTTACAGCCATTTAGTTCATTAGACATTAGGTACCTGTTCTAGGCAAAGTTTACACTTTGGTGTACTTTTATTGATTTGAATTAATGATGTTTTGGGTAGAGGATACGTTGTTACGTGCTAACAGTTTAATTTCTCCCCATGTTTTATTCATTATCTGAGCCTCCTCAAGTATAGTTCTCCGCCAGGTATTCCTAGGTCTGCCTCTTTTTCTTGTGCCGTGGGGGTTCCAATCAAGTGCTTTCCTAGCTATGCTGTCTTCCTTACGAAGTGTGTGGCCCAGCCAATTCCACTTCCGTCGTCTTATTTCCAGGTCAATCTTCTTCTACTTTGTTCTTCTCCACATGGTTTCGTTGGTGATTGTGTTAGGCCAGAATATACGCAAAATTTTGCGTAAGCATTTATTTATAAATACTTGAAGCCTGTTAGCGATTGCCTTGGTTATTTTCCATGTTTCGCTGCCATAGAGTACTGATCTAACGCAAGCGTCAAAAATCCTAATTTTTGTTTCGTCCTTGTAGGCTCTGGATCCCCAAATTGGAATAAGTAATACAAAGGACGTTCGGGCCTTTATAATTCTTTGACGAACATCCTGCTCTGTTCCCCCTGTGTGATCCACTATGCTCCCAAGATATGTAAATTGACCAGTTCTTGGAATTGGTTGGTTATTTATAACTAGGTCTCTGTGAGTATGGGGTGTTAATTCTCATTTCCTCAGTTTTGCTGATATTAATCTTAAGTCCTACTCTTCGGGCTTCTTTTTCTAGGCGTTCTAGTTTTCGATCCATATCCTGGTATGTGTGTGATATCAGACAAATGCCATCGGCGTTTTTACACAAACAATGTCATAAACAGTACGAATGTCATAGAACTCAACTTTTATGTGGCATAAAAATACATATTATATAGGTTGTCTCCTTAGTAATCTGATTGAAAAATTGTAGAAGATACTTCCTCAAGATTATGGCGCTAATGAACAAAATTATAAATACATATGTATTTATATTGTATATATGTATTTACATACATATGGGACATTCCGTGTCAACCGGGATGGTGGTTTGCCCAAAATTATGGTCAAAAATGATTAAAACACCAAAAATCCCAAAAAAAAATGGTCAAATATTGGCCTTATCTCATCATATTTTGATTTTTGAATTTTAAGAACTAAAAAATCGAATTTGCAGTGTCGATAAACAGAAAAATAGTTACTCTGAGACAAAGAATATTTGTTGAACTGAAAATTATGGTCAAAAAAGGGTGAAATATTGGCCCTATCTCATGGCCCTAGATGATCAATCTGCTTGATCAAACGATTGAGTCAATCGATTGACGCACGCTTCAATCAACCTCAATCAGCCCTTCAATCTTTTGATGAAAACCCCTAACCAGTGGAAGTCGTGAAGTGGAGTAGTGCACACCTGTTGTTTGTTCTAACCTGTTGTTGATTTTGGCGGTGAACAATGGTTTCGAATACAGATTTGGGCTTCCTCGCCTTAACACTGGTTGCCCTTAAAAAACAACAAACGATGGTGGTTACAAAATGAGTGAGTGGTACAAAATGAGAAACCGCTTCACTCATGAACATTTAGTCAATTTTCTTGGTGATTCGGAACCAGAGAACTACAGGAACTTTTTGAGAATGAACCAAGAAAGTTTTGATTACCTACTGGAGTTAGTACGCCCCGACATCGAGAAGAAGGATACAAATATGCGTGAAGCGATTTCTGCAAGTCAGAGATTGTCTATCACATTGAGGTACCGCATCTGGCATAGATTTAGAAGACCTGAAATTCACGTGCGCCATTGCTCCTCAGACTCTGGAGTTCATCATAATGAAAACTTCTCAGCAATTCAAGCATGAGGAAAACATTCAGGTAATTATTTTCCAAGTAAACCTCTAATATTTTAGGTTTCCACCGAGTGACTGGCGCAATGCTTGACGGAAATTGCCCTAGACGATCAAGCACCCTCTTCAACCGCTTGAGTCATTCAAACTTTCTATCAATCACCGTCAGTGCTTGCCTCAAGCGTCAAACGGGTTTCTAAACGGTCAATCACGCTTGATACAATTGATTGACTCAAACTTTTGATCAAAATGATTGATCGTCTAGAGCGTCCTTAAGATATATTAAACTCTGGACTCCAAATATAGAATTCAACGCACCTAAAAAACTTTACAGTAATATGTTGAAAAAATGGCAAAAAAAAACAGTGAAAAAACGGCCGTTACTCATTTCTCGACCACTTTCAGACTTTGAGACTCAAAATTTGGGTTCAGCGGATCATAAAACGTAGAGCTTGTTAATATTTGCAAGTAAAATGCCTCATAGACAGCGGTCTATATGCCGGGGATTGAGCCATTTCTTGAAATATCTACATATGTGTAGGCGCCATTTTATGCTCGCCATATTGAATTAAAACTCGAAAACGGCCAGTTTACATTTGAAAGCTCTTGAGCATACGTACATGTTGACACCTTAAAAACGTTTTTTTGCTGCGCTTATTTTTGGACAGACCACAGTCCCGATTGACATTGAATGTCCCATATACGGTGAGTAACGTAAAAACCAAAGGATTTTTTTTTAGAAAAACGTTCAGATACGTCATATAAATTTTTTTATTTGCCGACATTTTGATGTAGGTACTTCGTTTGTTTTTTTTTATTGACAGCTGTCAAAGATATGACGTCATCGATATTTTTTTTAATGACAACATATGGTTTGAATACATCGTTTGAAAGCTACTACTTGACACAGTCTGTTCCTAAATTTTGGCGTGATTCTATTAAACCATTTTAAAATGGCCATCGTTCAAAAGTTAACATTCGGTAATAAACGAAAGAAAGTTTATTTAAAAAATCACTCGGACACGAGAGGTTCTACAGCTATTTGCTCGGCTATTTGACATAACACACTCTCAACAGTTATCTAGAATTCCAGAAATTGAAAATAAATAATATAAAGGGCATTCTTAAATATTTTTATTTAACCTATTTATTAAAAACAGAACTCTAAAAATAAAAATAACACAATTAAAACTATCCTAATCTGGTCTTTAATAAATATTCAAACTGTGCTCCGTTGACTTCTTGACAGTAACCAAGCCTCGATTCAAATTCTTCAAGCATGTTACGTACCATTTCAGAGTGTATTTTGCGAATTTCGTATCATTCTATTTTTTAAGTCATCTATACTAATAGGCTTATTTACATACACGCTATGTTTCAAATAACACAAAGAGATATCCATGTGGGTTAGGTCAGGCGACCTAGGAGGAAACTCGAATTAAATATCAATTTAAATAATTAATTTAATTTAAATATTTGAGAATGCGCTTTATATTATTTATTCTCCATTTCTGGAATTCTGGATAACTGTTGACAGTGTATTATGTCCAATAACCGAGCAAATAGCTGTAGAACCTCTCGTGTCCGAGTGATTTTTTAAATAAACTTTCCTTCATTTTTTTATCGAATTTTATGTTTTGATTTAGGAGCATACTGCGTGAAATAAGAGCTTTCAAATGATATATAAAAAAAAAAAAAAAAAAAAAAAAAAATTAAAAAAAAAAGAAAAAGGTTTTTTTTTTTTTTTTTTAAAAAAAAATATGATGTGGTGAGGTGGGGGGGGGGGGGGGGGGGGGGGGGGGGGGGGGGGGGGGGAAGGGCCCAGCGCGGGGAGAGCGGGTGCCGAGGCGTATGGGGGGGAAAGAGAGAAAAAAAAAAAAAAAAGGAGAGAGAGAGGGGGAGGGGGGGGGGGGGGAGAGGAGAGGGGGGAGGGGGGAGGAGGGGAAAGTTTTTTTTTTTTTTTTGTGGGTTTTTTTTTTTTTTTTATATAAGTGGGGAGATGTTTTATTTTTTTTTTAAATTTTTTGGGGGGGGGGGGGGGGGGGGGGGGGGGGGGGGGGGGGGGAAAAAAGTGAAAAAAAAGAGAAAGGGAGGGAGGGGGGGGGGGGGGGGGGGGGGGGGGGGGGGGGGGGGGGGGGGGGGGGGGGGGGGGGGGGGGGGGGGGGGGGGGGGGGGGGGGGGGGGGGGGGGGGGGGGGGGGGGGGGGGGGGGGGGGGGGGGAGAAAAAAAGAATAACAGAGGCAAAGACTCTCATATGAGATAATGGAATGGTGGGATAGGGTGAAATGGGAAGGGATGGGAGAGAGTGGTTGGGGGGGGGGGGGGGGGGGGGGGGGGGGGGGGGGGGGGGGGGGGGGGGGGGGGGGGGGGGGGGAGGGGAGGGAAAGCCCGAGGAGAGGGGGGGAAAAGGAAAAGAGGGAAAAAAAAAAAAAACACACCGAATATGAGAAAATAAATTTTTTGGGGGGGGGGGGGGGGGGGGGGGGGGGGGGAGGGGAGGAGAGTTTGGAAAGGGTGGTGGGGGGGGGGGCCGGGGCCCGCAAAGCAACAGCCCACCCAAGGCCCGGGTACCGCCCCGCCGGGGGGCGGGGGGGGGGGGGGGGGCGGGGGGGGGGGGGAGGGGTGGGGGGGTTTTTTTTTTTTAAAAAAGTTTATTTTTTTGGAAAAAAGGGGGGTGGGGGGGGAAAGGGGGGAGAAGAAAAGAAGGGAGGAGGGGAAAAAGAGGGGGGGGAGGGGGGGGGGGGGGGGGGGGGGGGGGGGGGGGGGGGGAGAGGGGGGGGGGGGGGGAGGAGGGGGGGGGGGGGGGGGGGGGGAGGAGAAGAGAAAAAGTGGAGAGAAAGAGAGGGGGGGGGGGGGGGGGCCCGGGGAGGGAAAGGAGGAGGGGGCGGGGGGGGGGGGGGGGGGGGGGGGGGAGCCGGCGGGAAGGAAACAGAGGGGGGGGGGGGAGGAAGGGATAGAAAAAAAAAAAAAAGAAAAAAAAAAAAAATGTAGGGGGGGGGGAGGGGAGGGGGGGGGGGGGGGGGGGGGGGGGGGGGGGGGGGGGGGGGGGGGGGGGGGGGGGGGTGGGGGTGTATGAAAAAAAAAGAAATAGGGAGGGGGGCGTGGGCCGCCGGGGGGGGGGGAGGGGGGAACAGAGGCGGCGCCGGGGGGGGGGGGGGGGGGGGGGGGAAAGAGGGGGGGGGGGGGGGGGGGGAGGGGGGGGAGTATGGGGGATGGTAAAGAAACGGGGGGGGGGGGGGGGGGGGGGGGGGGGGGGGGGGGGGGGGGGAGGGGGGGGGGGGGGGGGGGGGGGGGGGGGGGGCGGGGGGGGGGGGGGGGGGGGGGGGGGGGGGGAGGGGGGAGGTGGGAGGGGGGGGGGAGGGGGGGAGGAAAAGAAGGGGGGGGAGAGGGGAAAAGAAGGAGAAAAGAGAGAAAAAAAAAAAAAAAACCACCAAAATAGAAAATAAATAAAAAGAAAAGAATAAAGAAGAAAGGGAGGAGAGAGAGAAAAAAAAAGACAACAAAGAAACGAAAACCAACGAAAAAAAAAAAAAAAAAGAACAAAAAAGAGGAAAAAAAAAAAAAAAGGAAAAAACAGGGAAAGGAGGGGGGGGGAGGGGGGGGGGGGGGGGGTGTTAATATTAAGTTATTTTGGTTTGGGGGGGGGGGGGGGGGGTGGGGGGTTGGATTGAATTTGGGACCATTTTATAATATATATGCCAAAAAAAAGAAGAGAAGTTTTAAAAAAATTATTTTTGAAAGGTTGGAAAGGGGGGGTGTTGTTAAAATTTAAAAGGGGGGGGGGGGGGGGTGGGGGTATTTTTTTTTAATTATTATGAGGGGGGGGGGGGGTTTTTTTTTTAAAAGAAAAAGGGATATTGGGGGGGGGAGAGGGGGGGGGGGGGGGGGTGTTGTGAAGGAAGGGGTGTTGGGATTTTTTTTTTTATTTTATGGGGGGGGGGGGGGGAAAAAAAAAAAAAAAAAAAAGAAAGAAAAAAAAAAAAAAAAAAAGAAGAAAAAAAAAAAAGAAAAAAAAAAAATAAAGAAGAGGGAGGAGGGGGGGGGGTTTGGGGGGGGAAAGGGGGTTTGTGGGGGGGGGGAAAAAAAAGGGAGGGTGGGGGGGGGGGAAGGGAGGGGGGGGGGGGGGGGGAAAAAGAGGAGGTGGGGGGGGGGGGGGGGGGGGTTAAAAAAAAAAGGGGGGGGGGGAGGAGGGGGGGGGGGAGAGAAAAAAAAACAAAAAAGGAGAGCAAGGGGGGGGGGGGGGGGGGGGGGGGGGGGAATTAATAAAAGAAAAAAAAAAAAAAAATATGAAGAAAAAATAAAAAAAAAAAGGGAGGAGGAAGGAAAAAAAAAAAAAATAAAAAAAAAAAAAAAAAAAAAAATAAAAAAAAAAAAGGGGAGAGAATATGGAAAAGAGAAGGAGGGGGGGGGGGGAGGAAGCGAGGGGAGGGGGGGGGGGGGGGGGGGGAGAGAAAAAGCAAAAAACCAGCCCCACAAAGACAAAAAAACACAAAAAGGGAAAAAAAAGAAAGAAAAAAAAAAAAAAAAAGGAATTAAAAAAAAAAGGGGGTGAAAAAAGAAACGCACCCCCCCCCCCCGGCGGAATAATATGAAAGGAGGGGGGGGGAGGGAGGGGGGGGGAGTATTTGGGGGTGTGGGGGAGTACCCAGCGAAACAAAGAAAAAAAAAAAAAAAAAAAAAAAAAAAAAAAAAAAAAAAAAAAAAAAAGAAAAAAGAGGGGGAGAGAGAGGGAGAGAAAAAAAAAAAAAGGGGGGGGGTGAAAGGGGGGAGAGAGGGGGAGAAGAAAAAAAATAAGGAGGAAAAAAAAAAAAAAAAAAAAAAAAAAAAAAAAAAAAAAAAAAAAAAAAAAAAAAAAAAAAAAAAAAAAAAAAAAAAAAAAAAAAAAAAAAAAAAAAAAAAAAAAAAAAAAAAAAAAAAAAAAAAAAAAAAAAAAAAAAAAAAAAAAAAAAAGAAAAAAAAAAAGAGGGAGAGAAAAAGGGGGGGAGGGAAGAGGAAGAAAAAAAAAAAAAAAAAAAAAAAAAAAAAAAAAAAAAAAAAAATAATATAAAAAAAAAAAAGAGAAAAAAAAAAGGAGGGAGAGGGGAGAGGGGTGGGGGGTGGAAGGGGGAGGAGGAGTGTATATTTTAAAAAACCAAAACGAGGCGGGGGCACACCCCCCCGGGACCCGGGGCGGGCCCCCCCGGGCCGGTTTTTAAAAAAGGGGTTGTCCCAAGGAGGCGCCCCCTTTTTATAAATATATTGTGGGGGGGGGTGGACCGATGTTTTTGAGTTTTTTTTTAAAAGGGTAAAATACCCCAAAAATAAAAAGAAAAGAAGGGAAACAAAAAGGGGGGGGGGGGGGGGGTTTTATGGGGGAAAAATAAAAAAAAAAAAAAAAAATTAAAAAAAAAAAAGAAGGGGAGTTTTTTAAAATTTAAAAAAAAAAAAAAAAAAAAAAAATAACAACAGGAAAAACCACCACCACCCACCCCACCAATTAAAAAAAAAAAAAAATAATTTTTTTTTTTTTGGGGGGGGGGGAAATATTTTCTTTTTTTTAAAAAAAAAAAAATTTTAATTATAGGGGGAAATATCCCCCCAAAAAAACCCCCCAAAATATAGGGGTTTAAAAAATTTTAAAAAAAAATTTTTAAAAAAGGGGGGGAAAAAAAAGGGGGGGGGGGTTTTAAAGTTTTGGGGGGTTAATCAACAAAAAAAAAAAAAGGGGGGGGGGGGGGGGGACCCCCCTTTTTTTATTTTTTGGGGGGGGGGAGGCATTCCAAAAAAAAAAAAAAAAAAAAAAGCGGGGGAAAAAAAAAGGGGGGAAACCCTCCAAAAGAAATAAAGTAATAGGGGGGGCCAACAAAAAGGGGGGGGGGGGGGGGGGAAACCCCCCCCCCCAAGGGGGAAAAACAAAAAAAATTCCCCTTTGTTTTTTTTTTATTTTTTTTTAGGGTTTTTTTAAAAAAAAACCGGGGGGTTTGGGGGGGGGGGGGCAACACGTGTGTTACTCGAGCCACATACCACACCACAAACCATATGTTGTCAGTGTTGTCATAAGCCGAAGTTGAAGGCGGTATGTCGATTGTGTGAAAATATATCGATAAAAAAGTAAAATTTCAATGTTTTCAAAGAAACGTAAATAACTTCGAAAATAGTAAATCCCTTTCGAAGTTGTTGGATTCGTATTAAAGGGAAATATTCCGTGTATCTATTTGACTAACTGAGTCAGTTTGAAAAAATTTTTCCTAGACATGAATAAAATCTAAAGTTGAACCAAAAATATCACGAAAATTCAAAATTCTACCATCCTTAGTATCGTTTTCGTAAAAATCACTGTTCCTGAAATTTTAATAAAACAGAGAGATCTAGAGGGATATTAATCCTAAATTTTTGTTGGAGTAGTGTATGGCGTACAGGGCTTTTTTGAATTTTCGTGATTTCGTGATAAAAAATAAATGCTGTAATAGAAAAATTATCAGAATTTAAGCAAACTTCAAAAAGTGGGTGTATGATAACTTTCGTTGCTTACTGTACATATATTTGAGTTACTTTTGTACAGATCGTACTTATTGTATTTTTTAAATGCATTTTTTTAGTTGGGACAAAACCGGTTGTGTTATTCAGATGCCTGATTGTGTTAAAATAACCCAACTTAGGTCTAGTCAAGACATTCCAAACTTCAACATTTTATTTTCAAAACCTAAAAAAAAAATAGCAAACTGATATTATGATCTCGTTAAAACCCATTATAGTCCCTTGTCCTCCTAACTATCTATATATACTTAAAAAAACTGAACCAAAAAAAGTAAACGAAAGCACTTGGACATAATGCAGAACTGTTGTATTTCCATTGTGGATAGCTTATTTCTTATTCTTTATATTCATCAAGGATATGCCTAACAAATATTTTCAAACATGTATTGTTTAAACAATGTAAATTCTACTGAGAAAAAATGGATTCCTGTAGTTTTATGAGTGCGTCTTGGAATGGTTCTCCTTTCAGCTGATGATGTATCCTAACCTAAATGTTAATAAATGCTAGAAATAACTACAAAATACAATTTAAAATATTTTTCAAATGGTTCCTAAGAAAAATTACAATTAAATATCTGGACTTGTTGAACATTTATTATCATTTATTTGACAAAAGTAAGTGTATTATCGTAAATTATTTTTAATGTTACACTAAATTATGTTAATGATTCGGCTGTCGTTTTTGAAAATTTAAAATGATGTCATGCCTACTAGTGACCATTTTTTTACATTTCTATTAGCACTTAGTTTTAATTATAATTGTGTCAAAATTTTATGTGGTTATGCTATGTCATAGCTATGTTCGAGTTAAACTTCATTGAAATAAGTTTTTCTAAGAAATCCGTCCTCATTATATGCGTCATACTATGTTTATTAGCATACTGTTAAGTTTATTAAAAGAAAACATTATTATACGAGTAGAGAAAAAATATACCCAATTTTTTTTAGTTTAAATTTAACATAAATGTTATCCTAAAGCTTGCCTGGAGCTTTAAGCGAATGACAGCTATTAAAATTAATTTCTACATCATCTAAATCTAAAATGTTCTAAATTATTTCCTACTGACGAGACAAAAGACAGAGTAACCGGATAAGGTAGAGGACAATTTAGCTGGTTTTAACAGGTAATTAAGTGTAATACAATCAATTACTGGCATCTTAAAAGAAATGTACGTGATTAACTTAAGAACAACATATACGACTTATGTAATTTTTAGGGCCAATTTTGAAATGTACAGGGTGATCCATTTATCATAGGAAGTGAGTTTTTCTCAGAAATAGCTGAGAGAAATTAATTTTTGTGAAAGGCAAATCACTTTTACTTACCTTCACTCAAAATTAAGGCAAGGATAAAGAAATATGTCTTAACGACGCGTGAGTATTATTATTATTTCATTAAAATTGAGCTAAATCTTAACGATCTTCTACAGGGTGGACAAATCAATAAAAATCATCGTTAAAAAATTTATCGTTTAAACATCAAGTTTATTTCACTTTTTTCGCTGTTAACCACACATCTGAAAAATTTAAGGCCACACGATGAAAAATTTAAGGAAATCAAAATAAGTGTTCACAACACATCTTCAAATACATTAGCCAGATTTTCTAGAATATATCGAAATCGATCAATTATTTTATTAATTACAGCGATTCAAAATTGGGTCTAAAAATTGCGTGAGTCAAACCTATTGACGAGAATTTTATTGCTTATTATCCAAAATTAATTATATTTAATTAATCTTATTATCCAAAAAAAAATTATCGAAATAATATGGCATTTTACCGGCTATAGCCGGATTTATAAAAATATTTAAGAGATGAACGCATATGTTAAACTTTTTTATAGTGATATACCGTACCGAATTAAACTGTATTAAAAAAATAAGTACATATTTTCTCTAAAGTACATATTTTGACATTCATTTGTCTAAGCTTTATTAGGTTTGACATTTGAATTGAATTTAAATTGCTGTGATCAGTAGGTCGTAAAATCATGTAGGTAATACTGCTTAATAAAAAAAAGAATATATTTACATAAAAATGTTGCCTACCATAGACTAGTAACCATTAAGCTTATAATTTATTATTTTAAGACGAAACAGTTGTTCATTCTGATGTTATATGTATGAGTTCCAGAAATTCGAAATCCAAATATCTGGTATGGTAGCTTCATTATATTTTGTAAATTACGATAAAGACAAAATTATTTTTTTATTTATTACCAATTATTAAATCATTATATTCCATTTATATAACATCACTAAAATATACACATGTATAGTTTTTGTATACACATGTACATAATGTGTAGATAGTTTTTTAATACACATGTACATAGTATTGTTTTAATATTTTTTAATAAAATCTATTTTTTTTCTTAGGTTGCACAAACAAACAAAAATACATAATATGAGTAATTGAGATTAATTCCATTAATCTAAAATCAAATGTATTTATTTAATGTTTATACTATGCCCTAAATTCGATGCTCACAATACGGACCTCGGTTATTGTAAGTGTTGTAAGTAAAATGTTTCGTTAATATCATGAAAACTATTGGTTTGACATATATCAAAATGTGACATTATAAATGCACTTTCTTATGACAATTTTTTTATTCACTAGCAGACCAGAACTGTCGATCGTCTTTTGTTTTTGAGATAATCACAGTAATTTAAATTTTTATTATGGGCGCAACCGTTTTGATTTTCTATTTTGTTTGATATCCGAGGTGTGTAAATTAAGTAATGACACCGATTTTTTTTATTTTCTTTATTCGAATAGAATTACAAATCAGTATTATCGCCTTCAAAATAACTTCCTTGGGAAGCCACACAGCGCTGGAACTCAAATACTGGAATAGCCTTCAGCTAGTCGGTTACAGCCGTTTAAATGTTTTTTACGGTGTAACGAAATTTTAGTTAATTTCGTTACACTCACCGTTATCAGGTGTGTATTATGCTTTAAAAGGAAAAGGGTAAGCATCGGTCTGAATCCGTTGTCTCACTTCAGCTGGTACGTGCTTCTATAGATTAATATACTTCATGATGTGCCTTCTACACATACTTTTGGCAAGTCAGCATTGTAAAACGGCAGACATTTGAGTTGAGAGACGACCGTTCAAAGGGTAAGTGGATGATTTAATGATATCTTTGGTTTGATGAATGTTATGGTAATCTGACTTTATTTTCGGTAATCATTAGATATTTGGTTATTTCTGTTGAGAAATATTTGGTAGAATAACGAATTCTAGCTGTATATGATAATATTTTTTGGTATCTTTATTTTATTAATTTAGGAATTACACGGTGGATACGAGGTGCATTTTGAGTTTTTTCAAAGGACGTTCGTGTGCCTAATTTTCATGTTTATTACTTTATAGAACGTATATTTTGTATGTAGAATTTTGTAGGAACCTGCTAGACACTAATATATCCACCTGTAGCACGAGTGATAGAGGCGATAGACTTCCATATCGGATTCGCCGCTGTAAAGGGCCATTTTGGTTTTCCAAGAACAGGAAAATTTTGCAAGCAGCCACGAGGTCACCGAATTCCAAGTTCAGGTAAGGTTCATTGTTTTTTCTGGTTTACATACCGTTGATTTAATCAAAATTTGTAAAACAATTCAAAACCTTACCTGAATTTACTTTAATATTCTGTGTATATTTTGAGTGAATTTTTTTGCATTTTTGTTTTTACACAGCTTGAATTTTGACTAGATTTTCTCCACAGAGATCCACAAGTTTTGTTTTTTGGTTTATCTTATTGTTGAATCAACCGCTGACTGGGAACTATACTGCTGTCGTGGACAGAGGTGTAGTTGTGCCCTGAACGTTCGTGTCGGACTCAAATTCTCTTTTATATCAGAATTTTCTCTTGTTAAACTAAATTTTGGCTTAATTTTTAACTTTGGTACTCTGGTTTCATATACCAGGTGTCCTCTGTAATTTTGGTGTCCTAATAGTATTTGAATTTTAATGTAATTAGTATCTTAGATATATAGGTTTCCACTGATTAATTTTAAATTAAGATTTTATACTAGTATGCTGTGTTTGCAAAATTTGTAAGTTTTCCTGCTATATTTTTGTAACTAAACCTCAAGTCTAGCTCTGTTACTATTTCTTGTTTGAACTTTTCATGCCACCTTGCTGAGCCATTGACCTTAGAAGGAAGGAGTGCCCGTGGAAGCTGTAAGAGATTGAGTCTGTGGATCCCCTCGTTTGACGAAGGTATTGTTGACCAGCTGACTCGTGTAGTCACCAAGCCGTGCACGTGTAGTCACCAAGTCGTGGGCATAAGTCATGGACAGACCACCAGAAAACAGACCACCAAATCTCATCTCCCCCGGAAACAAGGGTAAATTCCTTCCGTACTTAAGTTCTAGCCAGAAGAAGTGCTTTATCTACCGTTCAAAATTTTTGTTAATCAGAGCTAGATATTATTGTCTATAGTATTGAAGTTACCAGTTGTACACGATTTTTTGCAGCTCTTTTATTTGTACCTTACTTTTTAAATATATTAATTTTATTTTAACCTAATAGTCGTGTTGTCTTTTCATTAGCTGGCGCCCAATAATTTTTTTTTTCAGGTTACGGTTGTTAGATAAAAACTAGAAAATCACGTACTCACTACTCCCCTGAGCTAACTGGAGCTACGTTCTGTAAGCTCTAGGGGTAGTTGCCAATACAAACCCTCAGGGTTACATTGCAATGGTCAAATGTCTCTTGAGGTGATTTTTCAATCTCGGGAAAAGAAAAATGTCAGAAAGACTCAAGTCAGGAGAATAAGGAGGCTGAGGAGCTGTTTTTAGTGGCAAAAAATCGTTTACTGAAATGGCTGTGGGAGAAGTCACATTGCCGTGATGCAACATCCAGTTGTGCTTGATGTTTGGTCTCACACGCATGACCCATTTTCGAAGTTTTTCAACAACTTTTCTGTAAAAGTGTTGATATAACAGCTTTCGCTGCTTTCAATCGACTATCTTCCGTCTGAGAATGGTTTAAACCACCGAAAAACCTGGGGTCTTGAAAAAACAGTCTCCGTAAGCTGGTCGAAGTTTTGCAAAAGTATCCGTTGCGCACGGTATTTGTAGGTATACCGTGTACACACCTCGTATGTAGCTCGAAATGACATAATAATTAAACGTCCGGTTAGCGGTTTAACCATACGAACGTATTTTTCTTGGTCCTGACTAGATTAACCGAGTTTTAATTGTGGGCGTGTCCTTTACAAAATTTAACTGTTTATGAAATGGTGATTTATAACTATTTTACTATACAACGACCGTGGATTGCTAAATTTTTTATGTTATTATTAGTACGTAATTATTTTTTCTTATTATAAATTGTTTACACATGGACCCGGTGTTCAAATTAATTTGAGGATGAGGACGAAGAAAGCATGTTGTCGATTTTTGGCAAATATAAGAACCTCCACTACAGTGGCGGCTGGTCGAACTTGAAGTTCTCGTATTTCCGTAAGGAAGCATGATACCTACATTATATTTTAGGTGATTACAAGACCTAAGAATGTCCTAAGAATTTGTGAGAGATTAAAAAAATGTGTTCCCCACCAGAAAATCTTGGAAACGACTTGCAAAATATTTGCAATTATTTTTTCACAATTATCAAGTGAATATAAAAACTTATTTACGCAATATTTAAATTAAATTTTGCGTAAAGACACAACTATTATAATATACCAAAAACGAAATGAAAATGAAATAAAAATCCAAATTACCATAAAATTTACAGATTATGTACCTTCACTCAGAAATACTTGAAGAATGGAACGACAATAAATTTTTTTATCGTTTCAGGTTCTCAAAAAAATGTTATTAAATAAAAATTCCTCATTTAAGTTTTTCATTTTCCTGTATAACAAAAAAAGCTTATATAAATGTGTCTTTAAACATCGTATAGAAAATAAAACGTGATTTTCTCCAGTTTTTGTAGGATGAGTCGAGTTTTGATGATCTTGAAATTTTATTTGAGGTTACAATTTTTTTTTGAGGTTACAATCTTCAAGTCAATTGCCAAATAATTGCGGCTATGTTCCTAGTGTAAAATTTAAACCACCTCGCATTCATTAACAGATGGTTAGCTAATCGCGTACTTATTTTTTTGTAAAAATACACACATTCTGTTAACTATATGTGATTACCCTCTATAATTAAAGAAACCAGTGATTAGTTAGGTAACCATACAAATAACCAGTTGCAAAAAGTACTAAGCCTAAATGATACATCATATTTCCACAAAACATTCATATTTAATGGAACAGTTTAGACAAAATATTTTCCTAGACTGTAATTTTCTGCAATATTACATCACTTTTGCCTAATTATATTTATCTCCACATTTCTTATCAATTATTCAATGTGTTTTATCATATAAAATTGGATATCACGCGCAAACTTTGAAACGTATATTTAAAAGAAAAAATGTTGGGATATGTTTTCAATATGTTCTCAACTCCATGCCAATTTTTATAATAATTCTCATGGATTTTATCAAAATCCTGCAACATTTACATTGTATTTTTCATTTACCTACATCGCTTTCTTCACCACTTCTTTACTAATAATCTTTACTAAAAATCTGCTTCCATGTATGTCATTGGCATATTGTTGACAGCAGAAGCAGTTTATAAATAATTCATTGCCTCATTATACCTAACCTAATCGTTAATCTAATATCTTACCTAATCAGTGAACCTAATCGTTATTAAATGTGCCGTTTAACCAAAAATAGCATATTGATTTCGTTTTTTTTTATCATCGAGCTTTTTTTGAATTAAGGGGGCTTTCGCGCTTTTTTCGCTGAAAAAAAAAAAGGTTTTTTTTGGAATTTTTTTGTTCAGAAAGTATAAAATGGATTGAAACAATTTTTTTTAATTGAAAGATAGAGCTATGGAGGTTACATTTATTTGCTTATTTATTTTTTTACCCAAAATGGCGGCCGTCGATCCTTGTTCCAATGCAGCTCCTTCAGGCGGACATGTCTCATGTAAATGAGAATTTTCTACGACGCTATTCATCTGAAATCAAAAAATCAAACATTTTTATAAAATATAGGGTTCTTGTTAGTGTTTATCATAGGGGTTTTTTGAAATTCAAATTTTACGCGATTTTGTGCAACCGTGAAAAAAAAAGTACGACTTTCACCTTAAATTTCTACTATTAAATTGTTATTAAAAATTGAATTTTTGCAATATCAAAAAAATCCTATGTTGATCACTAATGGCATCATTTGTGAACATTTTAAAAGCAAAATCATAAAAATGGGTTCATTAGTGCTCGAGAGAATTCTCATTCCAATTTCAAAAACGTTGTTTTTAAGAAAAACGCGTTTAAGGTTTTTTTTCCTTTTTTTTTCATACAACTATGAAATTTTTTAACTTACATATCGTCATTAATCCCGGCCCGTACAGGACACCCTCCTCTGCCTCACAGGACACCCTCCTAGACCTCATTTTGGCTTCACGTGAGATAGCGTCACGCAATTTCTCCACTGAATCCGCATTTCGCCGAATGGCCAGACCGTAATAAGTTATCAATTCGCCTATTACTTTGATGGTTAGTTTTCCTGGACCTCCTCTTCCCCAGAGCCCCTTGTTTGCTTTCTTCGCATTACGGAGCCTGGTTCCCGTGCGTTTTTCTCCACGTGACCGACGCATTCCTTTTTCATTATTTTCTGATCATTGTTGTACGGGTCCAAATCCAAAATCGCCTTGAAAGTCTTACTGCCCTCGTTGCCAATATACTGAGCATATTTTACATTATGCTTTTCTTCGGATCGTTGAAACACTTCCTTTACATTGTTCACGAGCCGAAAATGGAAAATTCAAGCGCCGCGCCGTGACCATCGTCACAAATCTTGTTGTTATCTCGAAATCTAATATGCAGACCACTTTAAAATTTCAGGACAATAAATTTAAATGTATAATTCATCGATTTCCGCAAAAATAAAAAAAAAAACGATTTTTTGAAACCGAAAAGCGGGAAAGCCCCCTTAAGGTAATTATTCATTTAAACCTTGGGATTTCTTCCGGATTTGTTAAGAGTGACAGTTATCTCGCAAATTAATTTTCTACGAAAATAGCTGTTGTAGTCGTAAATGTTTTTGATGCTTTAATAAGAATTTCTCAGCAAATGAGAATGTCAATCATTACTAGGGTCCGAAAAGTGTGCTACAACGCAGGGTCGGACTCGTCATCCGTCATACGATTGATACCTATCAAACCTATCGCTTGTGTCATTCAGAAATACCGACTGTCTGCATTGCTTGAGCGTACATTACCACAACCAGTAGTGTTTCTGCATTTCTTCTTGAAGTTAAAGGTGCAAATTCAGGAATTTGGCACAGTTGTTTGTATCACTAGAGGCGGGATTCCACCGAGGCAACATTGAACGACATGAGGCATGATACATGGTTCCTAGTGTTGCCTGATTATAGGTGTGCGACTATGTGCCACAAAATTCAATAATGTCGAATGCGGAATTTGTATCCTCACATCGCATGCGCTTTGTCGTCTATGTTTGTAGCATGAATCAAAACGATTCCATTCAGGCAACTTCAGTTTGGTGCATCATGTCTTTACGAAAAGTCGCGGCAGCTGCATATTTGGTAATAGCTTTGAGTCGTAAAAAAAAGATCTCCACGGTGGTGGAGAAGAGAACTATATGTTGGTGTTGAAGAAACATAATATAATTTATACAACAAATCTCAGAAACAGTACAATTATATTTAATAGCCAACTCCTTTAACTTGTCATTTTTTATTCTATTGTCTTTATATTCACTAATTTTATTATTCCACAATGCGGGTGAATTATGGTAATCTTCAATGAATGTTGTTGTTCTTTCATTATTCCACTCCATGTCGCACACTACAAGTCGCCCGATCCGATTGGTGTTGGATAGCGACGACACTGTTCGACACGTTCAATCTTGTCGAGAGGTGACGCATGCGTGCCGGCAACAACACTCGACACGTAGCATGCCACAAATAGACATGTTTCTTGTGGCATCGTGTTACTTCAATGGAAAGACTTGTGTAGCATACGTCAATGCCGCATGCTATATGTTGCCTAAAAAGTTGCCTCAGTGGAATCCCGCCTTAACAGTTGTTTGTTGTCACTAACATCAGTACATTATTGTTTACATCTACAGAGGACAATGCACGTGTTAATATTATTTCCATACTTTTAGCCGTTGTTTGCAAAACACGTTTACTAGTTATCAATATCGCGGGCGAAATATCTGAAACCACCTCAAAAATCTGTTGTTTCGTCCACTGTCAGCCACAGAAATTTATTGCGTATTTCTTCTTTGATATTTCCCATGACACGTTGATATGTCTTCTGTAAATATGTTCTGTAAAGTGAATATTGTCGACCATGTTCCACGAAACGGTATCAGTAATATTTTGTTGATGGATATTTGAATCTAAATGTCTTTCACACTCTCGTCGTCTAAGAAATATATATCGACGATTGCAAGGAATACATAAAATATGTGATCCGTCTATTGTAAAATATTCGTAACGTTCAACCACCTTTTTCAGTCTATTCACTAATGGTAACGACTTGCGTAAAAACTCCTATGTCCCACAATGGGATTTACCTAGCGCAATGTACGAGTATCCGTCAACAATTTGCACTAAAGGTTCTTAAATGAATATGATCAACAGTAAAAAATAAATACGTCTATGACACGTACTCGTATGTATAGTTCTTCTAATTTTAATTGAAAATGATAAATACGCCTGGAGAACAAAAAAAGCGGTGCAACTTTATGATTCCATGGGCGTGCATATATCTTTTATAAATTCGAAAATTGTGAAATAATTTTTTTCATTCAGATCAATATAGGAGATTAAAATTAGCCTGCATACAAAACTCTTAATATATGTAATATAATTTGCTGTAAATAATGCTCATTTAGCCAGACAATCTCAAAAAATTGTCTGTGTTAATAAACCTAGCTGAAATACACGTCACTGGCGCCTTAAACACGTAGAATTTCTAAAGTCGTAAATCATTTTAACGATGTCGTAAAAATTTTATGGCACAGTGGACCGAATAAGTATTTGGATGTATTACATATAAAGCAATCCTATAGTATAATGGTCGGCATTTGCTGATGCATTCGCGGCATCGCGTTGCTGGCTCTTCAAAATTTTCTTAAGTATTTATAATTATTTTTTTCCAGCAATTTTAAACGCTTTATTTTAATGCTAACTAAGAAATTTATATCTATGTATTTTTTTTAAATATTTCCAAACTAGCTTTCTAAGAACGTCACGAACTAACAGTTTACTGAAGTATGAAGTATACTTGTATAGTGAGCTTAGCAATTTTAGAAAATATATCTGACAACCTTGCTTTTTTCTACCTATTTTCAATTTAGAATGGAAATAGAGTACTGAAGTACGAAAATTTTAAAAAAAACTATGTATGTATGTACAGTATGAGTTCATGAGAAATCTCACCCCCCTTTTCTTCGTTATTTTTATACTAACGAAAACGATTTTTTTAGAAGAGTAACTTAATGTCATATTAAGACGTTGTACACAGAAAGACTAGCGGAATTCAACAAATAAAACAAATACAGTGTGTTCTATTTAAAAAAATATTGTTGGTTATGATTAAACAGCTGCTACATTTTTCTTTCAATCGTTTTTATGACAGCATTTTAAATTTCAGAAAAATTAAAGTTAGGTACACCTGTAAAAAAGATTTTCACAGCTCAGGAGAAAAATTAACTAGCTAACGGAGAAAAAAATTAGAAATTCTCACAAACTCGCCCTGTATACATATGTATGTATACATATATAATACATGTTTTTAGTGTTGCTAGGTAGTGTTTTTTAAATATATTTTTTTCGTATGTCTCACAGTGATCACTAAAATTGTGGTCACTTGTATAATTTTAGTGCCTCTTTTACATTCTACCATTCTCTTGTTGAACGGGTAACTGAAAACAAGCTGAAATATTCAACCTACGCATATTTTCAACCTACGCAACAATGAAGGGGACTATTCGTTTCTTTAAGTTAAATTTACTTTAGTTCATCTAGTAACCAGACACTCCATCGTATTATTATTTAATGCTTATTTAATTTTTATAATTGATTATGTCATCGTCAATGTAAAAACCAGATGATGTACATTTGCATGACATAGGGACATAATAAAAAAATGGTCGCTGACGTTTTAAAAGAAAATGACAATAATTCTGATTTTCTGGCCTTACTGTGACGCTACATCGGATTGCGCACGTTGCTGTTGACAAATAAGATCATTAGACTTATTTGTATCTTTTTTTGTTCATTGACCCAGGATGTATGTGAGTTTCCTCAGTTGATTTCTTGATATCAATTAAGTTTAAAATAGTTGGTATGAATAAAGGAATATATATGACCCAAAAAAAGGTATATTGTGAATATTGCGTTCTAATTTTTCAAGTAGAACTATTAATTTACACAAAATGGATATTGTCGATAATTAATATTAGCTAAGACACTTTGGGTCGTTGATTCAAGGAACTACATCCAAGTAAATAACCGAAAAAATCCAGATCTTTGGGACTTGAAGAAACAAAAATGCTTATGTGGTTTTTAACATGCTTGTTTAATATGCTTGCTTGTGGCTGGTAGAATCTGAAATTCCTATATTTTTGTAAGGTAGCACGGGACTCACACCAACGTTTAGGGTGTTACCAATAGACTCAAATTGAAGGGTAGAATAGCAAAAAAAAACTTCAAATGAAACTTGAAAACTGTTTTTTTCAGAACAATCGAGGTATTATCACTGTATGACTTTCATTTGCGAAATGTTAAAACAGTTAAACAGCTGCTGCCAAGAGTTAGTAGCATATTTGATACGCTATTTTGAAAAAGAACGAATAATAGAATGAATAAGAATGAATAATAGTCTATTGCTACCCTTAACAGCTTTTAGAAAGGCAATTTAAATAGAAATTTAAAATATTAATTGAAACTACAGCCAATATATTATTTTAGTGTATAGCAGCAGCCCTAAACTTAAATGTTTAGGGCTGCTGCTTAAAAGTTTAATTCTTTTCATTTAATTTAATTTCACAAGAAGCAAAACACAATGAACTCATCTAGAAAGTTTAAACTTACTAAGAGGGTTACAAATACTGTAGCAATGAATACAAGTGCTATTCGTAACATTTATTATAATTGCTATTTTTGTACAAAAAACTACATTGCACTATTTATAATCGAATGGTGTTTGTGAGAAGATCTTTAATTTTTTTATGTATATCTAATCTCGAACAAGCGGGATTCAATAAAAACAAAAAAAATCAGAGTATCCCATTAAAAAAAAATTAATTAAATAGCTGCTACATTTTTGTTTCTACTGTTTTTCTGACAGCATATTCTGAAATTTTAGAGAAAATAAGTTGCCCTTTCGAGAATTTTTTTCGTAGCTCTAAAAATAAAGGAGGAAATGGGGGGTGAGAATTCTCACAAACTCACCCTGTACCTTTGTACCCTCATGAAATTTTTCAGTATACAACTCTATGATAGTTAAAGTATAAACCATATTTTTTAAGCAATTTGTCAATTTTATACGCGTGTATTTCTTGCACGTGCATACGTACGGCACTGACCGATCCTGCGCCGATACTCGCGTATGCGATGAAGTACGTCGGTCCCGTTGTGGGAGCGCTGAATAGTTAATGCAATTTACCGTGCGTTAGAGCAAACTTTCCCGACCCTACTCATAACTAATAATTGAATAGATCGTTGCCAGTACTGAGTGCCCAAACTGACATGGGCAAACATTGCGTAATTTATTCTACTACTGTTTTCTTTTTTTTAAGATACCTACCAGAAGTACAATAGGCATAGAACGTTCAACCAATAAATAAATGTCATATTATTCATACCATTTACAATGATCCCATCACTTTCCAACAAAGACGGTACGAAATACAGAAGTTTTTTACGCAGAATTACGTGTGGACAGGAATTGTAATGACAACTTTGCGACAAAAAATTTTATGTATAACCCCTGGAGGAACTGGTTTGTTTCATTATTTCATCCGGTTGTCACCTGCGTGTACAACTTATCATAAGACCTTGAGGACAAAAGAATAAATATATCTGCACTTGTGTTTTGCTAATGCAGGCCCATTAATTATTATTATCTTAATTTGACGACAAATTTCTAACGTTAATGTCAACAGGCAACTAATATTTGCTGTCGACCATCCCATTTTACGCGAATCTTTATTGTGTGAAAAAAAAACTGCAAAAATAATTAACAGGAATAAAAACCGTATGTAATTTGATAACACATAAAATGTAAAAATTGTTAATCAATAGCGGTATGAAATTCCGCAAAATTGAATCATTTTTTTTTCACAAACTCCTCTTAAAAAATCAGATTTTGAATGTAAGTTGAATCTTAGTGACTGTATTTGAATTAAGCGTGACAATTTTGAAAACAAATGAGTATGCCACAATACCATGTTGATGAACTGGAACGTTACACAAGTGTCAGTGCCGATCCTAGACTATTAGCTGCCCGCGTACCAGAATTAAAACGGAACCTAAATTAGAACCCGAGTACCTAAACTAAACTAAATTAGTTGGACTTGCGGTTTTTCATTTTCGGTAGCCTACAGGGTTGATTTCAATGTCCCCTTTATATGTATACAAGTAGATATACAGTGCGTGTCAAAAGTTACGGGACGGCTGGATAACTCGAGAAATACGCCTCCTAGAGAAATATGACCTGCATAAAAGTTGTAGGATTTTTCCCAGAAATGAAAACAGCGGAAAATTTTACAATCGATTGTGACCTTGACCAACTCCTGGGATTTGAGTTTCCAAGGTCGAATATATATGAGACGTTAAAGTTTAATACTCCGTATCCCAGAGAAAAATGACATTCATGAAAGTTGTAGAATTTTTCCCTGACAATTTAATTGTGACCTTGACCATGACCTTGAATATGGTCGTAACCTTGTTATGGTCGTACGTACTCAATTTTAGTACTCAGTTTTTGTGGAGTTATATCAAAGGTAGGGTGTACAAAACTAAGCTGCAAAATTTATAAAAATTACGGCAACGCATACTAGACCAATGTGTTGACAAGACATCCCAGCTGAGTATTTCATGAACGCAATCAACAGTTTTAATAATCGATTGGCTTACTGTCAAGAAGTTAACGGAGCACAGTTTGATTACTTATTCTAATAATTAAGATTGTTTGAACTAGTCTTGCCTTAGCTGGCTGGACAGTAAAGAGTTTTTCCCTTAGATGGCTAGATAGGTCTTTTATTTGGTCAACTTTTTTCCATAATGCGTATTTATCAAGCCTCAATAACTCAATTGTATTTGATCTTGAAGGTCAAATCCCAAGAGTTGGTCAAGATCATAATCGATTGTAAAATTTTCCGCTCTTTTCATTTCCGGTGTCAAAAATAGGGGGTCCCAATTGTTAAAACGGATTTGACCTTGACATAGCCTTGAAGGATATGGTCAAGGTCAAATCCAAGGTAACCATTGGATTTCCAGGGAAAAATCCTACAACTTTTATACAGGTCATTTTTTTCTAGGAGGCGTATTTCTCGAGTTATCCAGGCGTCTAGGAACTTTTGACACGCACTGTATAAATAGACATCCCACGCAGCCTCCTACATGGACGGAACCGAGGGGGTGCTTGAGGTGTTAAAGGGTGAAAGTGAGTTGTGGCACCCCTCACCAATTTATTAGGCAGCATTAGAATCAATGGATTCGCCTGACAGAGGTCAAACCACGCAAAATGCTGTGTAAATGCAAAGGGGTGGCTTAGGGGGGGTGAAAATGGATTGAAGGGATGGGACAGCGACCAAATACACAAAACTTATTGAGGCGGTCTTAGTGTGTGCCGGGATGGAGTTTTTACCCAACAGCGTTCTTCTTAGTCGATCCTGTAGGTCTCTGAAATTGGCGTCAAAATCTTGCAAATTCATATTTCGACATGGGGTTGCTTTTTGGGGTGAGGACGGCGAACTGTTTAAATCACAACGCTAATCTAAAAAGTGTTACGCTAATTTTGACAAGCAGTTTATTAGGTTTTTTTTTTAAGTCAGGACGTTTATCTACAGCCAAAAACACCCTAGAAAATTCATAGCAATGTAGGTATGTTTAACTGTAAAAAACAATCCTGATGTGTATGGCTAAAACTAAGGCCAGATTTGGTTGCAGTGGGGAAAATTCATGGGAATAGAATGTTCCAGTCTGATACCCAGAATATTTTTTGTGGGGCTGTGTTTAGTTATTTAGGTATAGCCAAAATGTTACTAAAAAAATTAAAAAAGTGAATAATTCAGACTAAATTTGGTACACATCCACTCAGTGAAGTATTCAGTATTCACTTTTTGTATTAAGGCCAGTTTCTCATCTAGCGACCTAAAAATGACACGATTTTCTCGAATTTTTTTCCATGGAAGGAAATAAATGAGGTACTCAATGGTTTGGTACTTATTTAATAGGTCTTAAAGTATGGAAAAACATTTTTTATATTGAAAAATAATGTAATAATTATTGTTTATTTGTACGGAAACGTGGCAGCCTCAAAAAAGAGTATCCAAGCGGGCGGCACTCTGGCGCTCGTTCCTATCATGTGAAATCAAAAAACCAAATATTTTTATTAAATATATTATTTTTGTTGGAGGTTGTACCTATAAAACCAACAAAAAGTCAAAAATTGAAAAAATGGCGGACATGTGTCGCGTTTTCGCGCTTTTTTTACTCTTCAAAGTGCTGTAAAAAATATAAATATAATAAATTTAATCATTTTTTAGGTTCATCCTCAAGTAAATTTAATCTAATTTGAAATGAAAAAAATATATATAGCGATATATTCCGTAGTTTTTGAGATATCGTGCCGCCCAGTTTGAAAAACACGACTTTTAGGAAACGTTGTAGAATTCTATTACACGAATAGTATTCTAGTACACGAATATATTCTGACATCGCGGCGGCACTTGAGGTAGCTACACTTACCATGGACACCCATGGTATGGTCGTAAAGGTGGGAAATTCAAAAATATTACGGAATGCACGCGCTACTGCATAAATTCAATTTTCTCGTAAAAAAGGTGGTTCCAATTTTTTCGCTATAACTTAAAAAAAAAAATTTCGTAGAAATCCTTCTGGAAATATATTCTACACTTAGCTATGAAAAAAATGCAAAAAAAAATCGATTTTTTTAAACCTCTTGATGAGAACCTGGCCTTAAAACCACAAACCGCTGATATAATTTCTTGAAATTCAGGCACTGAAAACTTAAAATTTCTACGATCCAGAATATGTCGGCCTATTACACTATTTTTCCTACAATTTACAATTTGTTTTTAGTCCTCTACGACACTCTGCGTGGATATCGAGTGTGGAAATAATGTAGACGCCGACTTATTGAAATATTAGTTTCCTTATCAAATTTCAAAAGAACCCTTTTTTGGAAAAAAAATTTTTCACATTTTTTTTTTTTTTTCAAAGTTGCGAGCCATGAAACGTAAGTAATTTTTTTATGACTAAATTGCTGTTGTGCAAAATGAAGAAAAATGTTCCGTCATACATTTTTACTATCAACCCGGCAAATAAGAATTAATTCAGGCAACAAACTCGAATTCAACGTGCGCTGTAATTTCAATAAAAATACGTTAACTTTTGGTGGGCAAGGTCACTTTCATTTCGGTACTTCACCGCATCAGGTATTCACATTATTAAAATAAAATGTTGTTAAATGTTAATGTAAAACGTTTTTCAAGCAGTAAAATATGTTTTCTTTCAGTCCCTGTTTTTTATGCATTCTATTCGTTCTGTATCATTTAGTAGGTTATTTCTTGTAACATTTTGACTCTTTTTCTCTAATAAAAATGTCACAAAGCCAAGTTGTTATACATCGTTGGATTCAGAAAATAAATCTCACAATAGTAAATAAAAATTGTCAAAAAAATTTACTTTATATTGTCATTTAAAAAAAGTTGACTAGGTACCGCCTTTAAATAATAATAAAATGAATATAAATTAAAATAATAATAATAATAATATGGCTCCTTCTACATGTATTTAGAGCAATTTCATTTTTTCTAATTAGATTATAACTGAGTTTAAGCTTAGGGCGTTTTTTTAGGAAACTAGGGTAGTTTAATAGAGAAAAATTATAATAAGAGATAAATTAGAGAATACGTACTGTTGATTAGATCCAATGTCGATATAATTTTATTGTAATAATCCCATTTCTGTTTTACTATTAATTTATTTTCTAAAAGTTACAATAGATGGTAACCTTTTTATACCCCTTTTTGTAGATGCTTAAGACAGGGAGGGGCATAGTAGACCCAAATGTGTGATTGATTTAACGATTCAAAATGATCTTGTCTCCTTGATCGGGAACACAGCTCTTAGTGTCCTACACCATTCAGATTAAAAAATTACCCATTTTGCGCAAGTTTTTTCATATAAAAAAATAAAATGTTTGGAATTTTCAAAATAATCCCAAAAAGTGTTTTTTTTAACTTAGAACTAACCTAATAAAAACGATTGTTTTTGCCTAATAGAGAGCCTCATACAATGCTTATATCCGATAATTATTTATTTATACTTTACTTGTAATTCACAAGACCTGTTTGTATAGCGAGTACCCAACTATTACATGCAATTAAGTTGATACATGTATTTTAATGTGATAAGTGGTGCAATAAAAGTTAATAATCCTTGAACCCTTTGTGTGTGAACAAAGTAGGAAATACATTTGACCATTAACCGGTTTCGTTTGGGTTTTTCGCAGAGTTGTAAAAATGTCATTTGCGTGTAAATTATAAATGTGTAAATATTTTATTTTACGAGAGAGAAAACGAGTTCTCAGTTTGTTAATAATTTTATTCGATACCAAAATATTCTGTACCGGTGATATTATGCTTTATGTACTATCTTTTTGTTTTCTATACGTTTTGGAAAATACATTTATGACTAGAACTCGGAAGTTAATAATATATGCGTACTTTACCAGGGACGGCTCCGGGATATCAATACTAACAAGGAAGGTACTCGAACCCGAACTCTCCAATTTCAATGACTTTTATATATGTTGTAGAACATGAATGTAATTTTTACAGTAATGATAATCATGAAATCGGGAGCGAGTTATTTGCCAAACTAGACACTTTAACAAACATTTTCGTGAAAGAATCATAGCGTAGCAACGCGTAGCGAAAAACTTAGCTCCAATTGAATTAAGAAAAAAAGTGCATTTATGGGAATTGCAGTGTAATTTCCATTAATAATGGGAGTTAACAAATACAAGTTATTGCGTCAATTCAACTAGATATTATTATTCTTCATAGCTTCACGATCAATATCCATTTGGAAGCATTCAGATCGGACATTTTGTTAACAAAATATTGACGTTTAAAGTTTACTTATTAAAAAGGTTGCCCGAGCATCACACGTGCACGTGGTCGAGCACTAACTTTGAAATGATGTAGACTAAACTAACATGGAAATTCAAAAGTTCGATTTTCGACTTTTGGCCAGCGAAACCGGCCTATCGCCCCACTGTGCGACGCTTCGTTTTCGAGATACGTAGGGAAGGGATATTTCGGGTTTTTAGGCTACGGAGCGCGCAAAACTGGTTTTGGCGCGCCACAACATAACCTAACCCATTGACGTAACTTAAGGGGGGAAAAGGGTCGGAAAATCGATTTTTTTCGGATACTACAACTTATAAAAAATATTGTCAGAAAATTTGAAGTCATTAGGAGCAAAACTTTTCGAGTTATAAACAACTGAGTCTCCGGGCGCTCGGTCTCCCTTGACCGTCATTATGCTCGGCGCGGCAAGTGGTTTGTAGCAGCTGCTCTTTTCTGTTTCTCTCCTTCTAATTTCTATAGGCATGAATAGACTCGATTGTTGTTATATTTTTAAAAATATACCTGTATTTAAAAGGGTCTTTTTGAAAGACTAAGCCGAGTTAGTTTGGCATCGTTGGCATCATTGTTCATGTATCAAACTTTAACTGCGTTTTTCTCAAAACTTTTGTTTTAAGTCGGCAGTCAAAATTTCTCGAAAACCTTTAGACCGATTTCGCCTAAACATTGCACATTTCTTTTACATACTAAATACTCGGTTCTGAACGAAGGATTTCTTTTTTTTTTTTCAATTACAACTTATTTTTTTAATTAAACAGAAAGAGCAGTTTTTTGATTGCATCTTTACCAAGAATTCAAAAAGGAATATTTCGATAATTCCTTCGTTCAAATCCAAGATAAACTTATGTACTAAAGAAATCTTTTTGGTTTTTTAATTTCGGCAATCATGAGTTATCCTGACTACCGCATAGAAACTTTTTTTTTTGAGGTGACTCGGTTCTCACAGCTACCACTGGCTTCTTTTTCAATATTTTTTATGAAAATTTATCAGAATATTCTTAGAATGATGCTTAATAATGTAAAAAAAATTAAAAATATTAATAAAGAAGGTACTCTGAAAAAAAATATCACAAACATATGCTTTTTCTATTTCCCCTTTTCCCCCCTTAACCAGTGGCGGTAGGCTATAAGGTGCGCTGGCGCGCGCGCACTACCAACAATTTAGCATTAATAATTTTATTTAGTAATTAATGGATGCATTCTTAATTTATCGCCTTGCCGCATCCCTAGCGTTAATACCATCTGAATATTATTTGGCCGCAGCGTTACGAATCCACTAGACGCTAGGTCTCTATCTCCAACGCCACTGGTTTCCGATCGCGGCGCGGGGTCGAAACGCGCAATACGAAAAAGCGGCACGACGATCATGCTTCCGTGCAATACGAAAAAGTGCAAATTAAAACTCTAGGTAGCCCACTCCACAAATTAATTTAAAATTAGCCGTGAAAGGAAAAAGTAAACAATTTTGTAAGAACATTTAATAATGACTTATTTAAAAAACATTTGTGGTTAAGTGGATGCGATGTATTGAACGCAGTGTTTTTGTTTGGCGGAGAAACACCTTGGACCAAAACTGGAGTAACGGATTTAAATCACATAAACGAGGAAATAAAAAAAAAACATGCAAATTCTGCTGGACACATGAATATTGTTTTGAATTTAGCCATGCTAGGCACTGCAAATATTGCGACAATGCTCGATTCTGCTCATCGACAGCAGTGGCAGCATACAATGAAGCGGTTTCAAAAAACAGGTATGTTTTAAACATTATTATTAACTGTATTCGTTTTTGTGGAAAATGTCTATTTAAAACGAATAAAGACATTTTTGCGCAACACCATGTGCCAGGAAAGACTGTCGGCTTTGGCTATGCTCTCCATTGCAAAAGACTTTATTACAAATATCGAAAATTTTAACAACAAAGTAATTGAAAAATTTGCACAATGTAAAAATCGCAGAATTGAGCTCATTTACAAAGAAAATTAGGTAAGTTTTCAAATTAATAGAGTTAATAAGAATAACCTCAATATGAGATAAATATTTATCTCATATTAGGGATATTCTGATTACTTATGATTATCGTTATTTTTATGCATTATATACATTATTGACCCCAATCTTAGGATCACGCACCGCCACTGCCCTTAACCTAACCTAACCTAAACTAAAAAAGTGGAAAAGTCTAGATTATGGGAAACACAGTTTTGACAAAATTTTAGTTAATCTAGGCTAATTAGGAAGTGCTGAACACGATGCAGTTGGTCCCGTCTTACGACGACGCTTCGTTTTCAAGATACGTAGGGAAGGGATATTTCGAGTTTTTAGGCTATAGAGCGCGCAAAACTGGTTTTCGCGGGGCAAAGTGCGCCTCAACATAACCTAACCCATTGACGTCACTTAACCTAACCTAACCTAAACCCCCAACCGTGTTCTTCTTCCGAAAACAATCTTTTTAGACATTGAGAGCAATTCTTCTTAGCAGGGAAAAGTTCCTGCTGAGTGATACGTGACATGTTTGTAAACAACTGGACCACGCTGTAGATATTATACGTTAATATACCTGTAATTATACACGTGGATTAAAAACCGGTTTTCCCAAATATTAACCTTTGACCCCGAAAAACGCGCCCCTTATGTATCTTGAAAACGAAGCGTCGTCGTAATACGGGACCAACTGCATCGTGTTCAGCACCTTTTTTATTAGTCTAGAAAACTAAATATTTTATCAAAACCTTGTGTCCCATAATCTAGCCTTGTGTCATAACGAATATTCGCAAAAACTACCAGAAATTACCTGTGACTGATATCTAATTGTGAAATTAATGGTTACCGCCGCAACAACAAATTTTTATTTACTTTTTTAAGGCAGGTTTCTCGATTTTCCGAACATTTAGTTGTCAGCATTTTTAGTAAATTTTTATATTTTTAGCCATAAATTCATAACAAATCCAAGCTAATAATAATTTTCAGCATAATATTATCTTTCAAATGTATTTAATTTTGTATATATTAGGTTTTTAAAGCGTGGCGTGGTTGTAAATTTTTGCACGGCATTGAATTTTTTTTTTTTTTTTAAAAATGCGTTTGTCCGAACATATAGTTGTCAGGGCTCGTATACAGTAAGCGGCAGCCTAATGCGTACATAGGTGGATATTAAATACATATTAAATGATAACTTTTTATGTCATAGTTTAGGGAATTTACTATGTACTAGCGTCTAGCCAGCACCAGGTCACGGGCGATCCGACCAATCAGGCCGAAAAAGAAAAACGCGCATGCTTCTAGACAATTTTACTGCTGAGAAATAAAATAAAACCGTAAATCCTTTAATCAATTTTCATTAAATAATAAGACAATTTTTGTCTGTATTTCCTTAAAAACTAAATTTTAATATCAAAAAAAGAATCAAGCTAAGTTAGTAAGGTGATTTGATACCTTTCATATCAAAGTTTTGTGACTTACTGACTTCAAGTTTGCCGCCTTCACCGCGTTACACAGGTATTTCTCATTGGCCAGGATCACCCGTGACATGGTACGGGCTAGACGCTAGTCGTTTGTTGTACTTGTCATTTGGTTAATTTATATTTTATATTAGTATGCGAATAGTTGTTCGAAGGAGATGTGCTGGTGTATGTGTTTTAGCTTACACACATATGTAAAATCATTTGCAAATGACAATATTGATTTATGATACGCACTTCTCTAATCAGGCAGTAGACCAGAATAAAATATAAAATGGATTTCAAATTTTAACTCAAACAGCCCAACGGACAAACCGGATGCCTTTCATACGCCTGCGCTAGCGATTGGTTCTCACCTCATGTTTACATCTACTGAACAAAGAAGTTAAATTAGCAATTGCCCTTCATTAGGCTATGTACGCATTAGGGTGCCGCTTATTGTATACAAGAGTTGGCTATGTACTTTATTAACGTGGCATATACCTATAACAGTATTCCAGTCACGTTAAAACCAGTCCTGGAATCTATTATTAACCTGCGGGCTCCATTTATGACTATTTCTATTGTTTTTACAGAAGTCTTTTTTACAGCCTTTATATTTGTATTCACTTGTTTTTAGTTTTATTAATCTGGCATAGAAATGATTTGATTCGAAAATAATTAGTAGTAATTTGATCGGAAAACACACTACACTGTAACTGCTGTTTTTTTTTAATATGTGGCATATCTACTAAATGTTAATATTCAAAGAGCAATGCACAAATGTTTCTTTATTTTTTCTTCGTTGTCATTTTGACAAAATGCAGAAACAAGGCGATACAGATACACATACACTCATACAATATGTGTCGATAGTACTAATAATTTATCTGTAATACTTGGAATAATTACCACGCAGAGAATGTGTTTTCTCAAAAACACAAAACTTTTACGCTCGAATCCTATAATTCAGAAATGGGTGAAAAGTAGAAAGCGATAGAAGTAATCAATGAAACGTTGTTTAGAAGAGTTTCGCAGTGAATTTGATGATATAATGTTAAATTACAATACCGAATGGCTATTAAATAACCGAACTGCTGTCAACACTTTTTATTCGTTATCAATTACAGTAGCAACTTTTTCGCCTTCAATGTACTCCCCTTGCGATCTCTAGATCGCTCCATACGACTTTACCATTGTTGAAAGCGGTGCTGGAAGTCCGCTTCTGTCAGCTGGTTCAGAACCTCCGTCGCTTTTGCTTTAACCGCTTCCACACTTTCGAATCTTGTCCACTTCAGTGTCACCGTGTCTAACAAGCCTGGATCAGTGTCAATGTTTAGAATGTCGGTGCAAATGTTCATTCCTGATTCCTTTTGCTCGGGAGTGAGGAGTTTTAGCACTATTTTTGCGCAAACTTTGTTGAACGATTCATGCAAAATCTGGCGAACACATTCTTAGTCGATTCCTGTTTTTTTCAGCAAGCCCTCGGATGCTTAGACGACAATCTTCGCGGATTAATTTACCAATTTTTTCAATGTTTTCGTCCAGTTTTGACGTTGAGGGCCGTCCGGGAGCGGATCGTCTTCGGTCGTTTCACGTCCCTCTTTAAACCATTTAAACCATTAAAAAACTTGTGTGCGGGATAAACATTAATTCCCGCACACTTCTGTTAACATTGCATAAGCTTCTGTAAAAGTTTTCCCCAATTTAACAAGAAATTTGAGATTAACCCATTGCTTCATCTGAAGACTTAACATTTTTCGACGCGTCACTGGTGCGCGTAGACTAATTCAAACGACTGCTACAGTCAAACTGAGCGACCCACTGGCTTATACAGCGAGCTCAGGCTGGGAAAAGTATCACCAGACACAGTTCTGTTCAAACTTGTCGCGACACGCTCGCGGCGCGCTGGTAGCAGCATCAGTTCGGTTATTTAATAGCCACACCTCGTAGTTTTCAGTCTGTAGTGCAACATTGTGTGAACGTTTCTCGAAAAACAGGAAATGTAGGAATAAAAAGAAGGAAGTGGCCGACCAAGAAAATGTACTCACGAGTTACTAGAAAACATCCGAAAATTGTGGAAAACTCTCCCAGAACTTCAGTTCGTGTTGTGTCTTAATTAACTGTATCTGTTAGTACTTGCGATACACCATTTAAGTAGCTTGTCACCAAGAACTTCTAGAAGTTGATAGTCAACGCAGGGCTGCACTATGCGAGTAATATTTAAACAATATTAATAAAGAGCATTCTAATAAATTATTTGTTCGTGATGAAGCCTGGTTTCACCTAAATGGGTACGTGAACTCTCAAAACATGAGAATGTGGAGTTTAGTGAAGCCGGATTTTTTTTTATTAGTTTTTTTGATTTAATACATCTCCACACTAGGGTTACAGAAAAAAATTATGAAACAAATGACCATTCTCATATCTTTCAATGTTTTCAATTCGAACAGAAAAAGACAACCAGATTTGTATGGACCAAGGTGGTGGACATATTCAGCAAATGCTTTGTTTTTATAAATGTTAACTCTTGTTGACTTTATCGGGACATGGTTGGGTTCAGTTTTAATTATCAAATAGGTACTCTCAATGTTTACTTGCTTCTCAAGAAATATATATTACTTAAAATAAAAGGTAGGTAGTTCAACTACATAGTTCAGTACATCAACTACACAGGGTAAATACCTCGGCAGGTTTTATTTGAAAACCGGCAGTGGTTTGTTTATCTTGTAACAAAGCTGTGAAAATACAAGTACTTCGACGCCACTAATTAATCTACGTCTCAAGAGCGACTGTGTGCACATTTTATGACTTCCTTCGAATTGGCGACAGAAAAAATAATTCGGTAAAATTCCGTTTGTCAATAATACTCGGAGTTTTTTTTTACAAATTGTTGTCGGTTGAGATCAATTTGTTAAGTGACAAAAGCCATAAAATCTTGTTAATGGAAACATTTTATGGCCAATACTGTACTTATCCCACGTAAAGGCTTCGTTTGTGTGAAAGCATTTTCTGAATATGTCTACCACCTTGATCCAAACAAAACCGGCATATCTTTCTGATCAAATTGAAAACATTGTGTAAGATATAAGGGTGATCAATGTGATGATTTATTTAATTATCTTTTTCTGTAATCCTGGCTGCATAAAATCAGGAATAATAATTTGAACAACTGTGTTTTTAAGATGTAGCCATAAAAAGAAGTCATATGGAGTAGATCTTTATGAAAACACTGATTTTTTGATTTTCGAAAAATGCTGAAATGAATGTTTACAGCAGTACACAGAATGAACAGTTTCTAATGTGTCAAAATACTAACCATTATACCCCCTCCTTACTGAAGGAAAACAGGTAAAAATAATAATTATATGTATGGAGAACATTTCACGACCTCAACTTAAAACTATTTAAATTTAGCAAACATTTAGACTTCTTAGATCTTTTCAGATCAGTGTGTCACATCTTATATTTTTACACTTTCGTAGTGTTGTTGCTGAACCCTTGTATCTACATATCGTCACCCCGGAAGAAAAGTGACATCTCAAAAAAGGCTATTTCCAGTAAATTACACTTAAAAATTACACATTTTAAAATTCATGCTGAATATTATTTGTAATTACAATGCTGTTAATTTTTTGAGAGCAAATGGTTATTACCAAATTATGTTGAGTACAATCCTTAGATTTTGGAACAACAGACACATCTCAACTGAGGTTGCATAGGCGGATCCAGAAGGCTTCTCAGGGGGGGGGGGGCTTTTAGGAATAAAGCAACATATGATCCGCGAGAACCCATATTGCCCCCGCAGACAAAAACTGAAAATTTTCAAGGTTACGCGTTTTCCTGGAACTTCAGAATGTCAATGAAAAATCCATTTATACAAAAATACCGACTATCAGAAGAATACTTTTTGGAATTTCTAAGGGTGCCAAGGGGGGGGGGGCATGGTCCTATGCCCCCCCCCCCCTGGATCCACCAGTGTGAGGTTGTGATATTATTTCAGTTTCACAGTCCCAGTTTATGGTGAGGGAAAAAGCGACACATCATCACTTTGATGTCAAACTTGAAGCATTTAAGTTTCAATTTTTTAATGAAAACTATAGGGTATTTGCAATCTTTTTAAAAATATATTTTTTGAGTTATGTCACTTTTTTCCCGGGTGACGACATGTCTATAAACAACTTGCCATGTCAGTTCATCATCAGTTCATCGTCATTGCCGTGTTAGTTTCTAAAGCCTAAAAGCTTAAATCTAAATATTTTTAAATTGAGATTTTGAAACATTATGCATATGTAATAATCTTAAATAACAGTTGGAATATTGGCCGTGTTCTAGGATGTCGAAACGTTTTGCGTCGAAACGGTAGCCATTTTTGTTGTGCGTGGTTGTGCATTTATGAACACCGTGCACAGCAGCGAAACGATTTGTGTTTTGCTGTTTAGAAATTAAGTAGGCATATAATAATAAAACTTAATATATTTATCATATTCAACCTGGATGAAAAAGTACTGCTCCACCAACTTCTCCATCGTCCAGTATTTCGAGTTCCAAAATGTTTTGCACTACATTATCCATTTTTCATCACCTACTTTGTCCCATCAAAACACGCCATGACGACTATGGCAGTCTTTAGCAATATGACCGACCATTTCGCGAAATGCAAAACGTTTCGACATCCTAGAACACAGCCATTAATTTGATGGAATCATTTAAACCTTTCTTTTTTCCCGAAAAAATGTTCAATTCAGGTTATAAAGGTATGGGTGTAATATTTAAAACAATTATTTGCTTACCTTACTTAATTATATATATATTTTCCAGTATAAAACAAATACCAGCTATGATATGCACAAATTATTTTACATTTCAATTCATTTAAACACATCTAAGTCTTACTGGTGTAAGAACATTGTAAACTTATTTTAATTTTCTATTTACCTCCTCAGAAGTCAGAATAAAACATCAAATATTTCATTTCTTTGTGCTTCCTTAGCTACAAATATATAATAATAAATAATAATAAAATACACCCAAGTAGGTTCCGTTTACTTACCTACTCGTTTATTTTGTACTGACAAATAAATTAAAATAAATAAATGTTCACTGGTCAGAAAAATTCCAATATAACATTCTATTGTATGAAGGCAACTTGTATTTTAAATTGATAACCTTATATATTACAAATTAATCCATGACTGAAATACTTGGTACATTTTTTTTACTGAGTACTAACAGCCGGCTTACTTTTATTTTGTATAGGAAGAAACAGTTTGAATTCCGCGGGAAGTTCGTCTTCAGAATACAACCTATCCGAGAAATACACCCTCCTTATTCTACAGTTCGCGTGCACTTGTACCCGAAGCGTTTCCACATAATTTGTACCATAGGCCCGCCTCGTGAAATCCGCTACATTAAACTGAATCTGATTCCAGCCCTCATCTAGCCTCATCGGCATGGTACAAATGAACGGTTTTACTCTCGTCGTGGACTGATAGTTGCTTGCACGAAATCTCCGACGCACATTTTTGTCATCTAGTATCTATAACAAAGTTAATGACCACAGAGAACTTTCAAGTTTGATCAATACTGACAAAAGGTCACTTACCTGGATTTCAAATGTGAAATACTTTTTTAAATTCTTAACGATCATAACGAGATAAGGCAATTTAATTCCTAACGTTTTCTTTGGATCTGCAGGGCAGGTTATGTATGTTGTGCTTACATTACAGCCGATAAGTTCTAGGACAAGGGACTGAATATCCTCGTCTGTAATTCGCTTTATGTGACCGTTTTTGTACTTCTTATCCCAAATTTGGAGCGGTTTGCTCCCTATACTGTAGAGTATCGATAAAAAACCACTCTGGAACGTATTCTTAAACATATTTACAAATAATTTATGTTTACTTTCTACACATGTCGCAAACAAACTGTTAGGTTAGAAAATAACAATTTTTGATACATGGAGAAATGACTGATATAAAATTTATATGTCGACCGCTAGATGGACAATAAGAAGATTTCTGTAAGTATAAAAACAAATAAAGTGTTTCTGAGATTTATTTAATATTTTTATAACATACATTATGATAATACTTGATTATCAAATATGATTTTTTTAATACAATATACAATAAAACAATACTGTATATTGAAAAATAAAAGACTTTAGAATTGTAAACTGTATTACAATTCTCTCTCCATGTTAGCTAGTTATTACCAGATCTCACTAGATGGCGTCAAAAAATTCCCATGGAATAAAAACAAAAAGTACAATGTATGTACATATGTATGTATGTACATACACTCAACATCCACATATCCGAACTCCAAATTTCCGAACTCACGATATTTCCGAACTTTTTCCTCACGATATTTCCGAACTTGTACTTCCACATAACCTGAACTTGTCGCTGATTGGTTGACGACAAAAAACCGCGAAATTTGAAATGAGAAAAAATGTACACAATAATGCGATTGTTATCAAACATTTCGATTGTCACAGAATTCAGCAAAGGAAATCGCCCTCCCTCAGCAGCGCACCTGAGACAAAGAGTTCTTCTTTGTACAAACCAGTGAAAAACACTTCTTTCAAATGGCGTATCATAAGTACCGGTGCACTTTATTGTGTCAATCCGTCCACTCAATTTTCGTCTTTTTTTCAGTTTTTTCAAAGTAAATTTCTTTTTTTTCAAGAATTTCTGCCACTGACGATTTACAAATATTGTACATCTTACATAAATCAACATTTTTAACACCATTTTTTGCGTGATTTATCAAATCAGCTTTTGCTCCAAGGTTAGCCTCTTAGCAGGCTCTTTTCTCTGCAAATAAACAGTACAATAATGTTTTTGTATCACGGTTTTCTTGAAAATACATATTTTCTCATAATTTTTCATTTCAGTTTTAAATTATTATAGGTTACGTCAACAAAAATGATCAATAAAACAAACCTTTACTTTGAATTACAAAATAATTACCTGCATCACTCTCTCCTTTGCACCTGACATTTTTTTGTTTAGAAAAACGTTCTTTTATTAACATGTACACATGTATGTATGTATGTATTACATTTGCATAAAAACCTCGAAAAACAAAGAAAAGTACAGGAATGAGCCAGAAAAACCCTTTGCGCATGCGCCAGCAGTTCGGTTATCCCGAGGTGACGAGGTTCGGAAATGTGGAAGTCTGCGGAACTTAAAAGTTCGGAAATGTGGATGTTGAGTGTATTTCGATTATGTACATATTTATAACATCGGATTATGCGCATCACTAAAGTGATTTCTTGCCTTAATATTATTGGCGCCATCTAATGAGGTTTGGTCACAATTTAGATTAATCAGTCATTTCTCTCAGCTTTTAGCAATTAACCCGTGTTTCATCTGCCTAGTATGACATATCGCCAAAAGATGACCCAACGAATCAAGACCGTTCTTTTATAAAATAATTACATATTTAGAACGATTGTGTGCAAACATTGTGCAAGATATGTGATGTGCAGAGGCTCTACATTGCATTTGCTATGTGTATAATTTGTCATTGATTGTAAAAATGATAAAATGAGGGACCTGAGTTGTGCTATGACATCTGTCCGGTGCTAGCCGTACTAATAGTAAAGAACAAACTGTCTCGAGAAAAATTCTTTAGTCGACAACATTTATTATATAAAAAATGTCGACAAGGTACCAAAGCTCAAAAACTAAATTGAGGTACGAGTTGTGTAGAACAGGTGGCGCCACATGACATAGTCTCTGATAGAGTATATCAGAAAGAATAATGTTAAAAAAATGGATTTTTTTGGCCCCTCAAGACAAAAAGCATGAAACAAGTATTTTTATACTAATTTTTGGGTGCTAAATACGAATATGTGTTGTAAGTTTTGGGTGCTGTATATGAATATTTGGGTGCTGAATGAAAAATTTTGACTCTGTTCCTTCTGAGAATGCCTTAAACCACCGAAAATCCTGGGCTCTTGAAAAGACACTGTCTCCGTCGGCTTGTTGAAATTTTGCAAAAGTATTCGTTGCGTTGTGTCCAAATCTAAAGCAAAACCTGATAACACACCGTTGCTCAAAATTAATATCACTCGTTTTTAAAACGCGTTAGAAAAAAACGCGTTTATGACAACAGTCGCAAAGAACAGACACATAACTCTAACAAGTTCAAAATTGTACTGAACGTACATTACATGTTAACCTACCGCCCTTCCAAGTTCCGTCTCCGCAGTTTTGCTAGATCGGGCGCTACGTTGCTAGTCTCATTACTTAATTTACACACCTCGTGTATGTAAATGTATCTGTATAATCGTGTAAACATATGTGTATAAAAAAAATAAATACACTCAACATCCACATATCCGAACTCCAAATTTCCGAACTCACGATATTTCCGAACTTTTTCTCACGATATTTCCGAACTTGTACTTCCACATAACCGAACTTGTCGCTGATTGGTTGACGACAAAAAACCGCGAAATTTGAAATGAGAACAAAAATGTAAACACAATAATGCGTTTGTATTCAAACATTTCGATTGTCACAGAATTCAGCAAAGAGGAAATCGCCCTCCCTCAGCAGCACACCTGAGACAAGAGTTCTTCTTTGTACAAACCAGTGAAAAACACTCTTTCAAATGGCGTATCATAAGTACCGGTGCACTTTATTGTGTCAATCCGTCCACTCAATTTTCGTCTTTTTTTCAGTTTTTTCAAAGTAAATTTCTTTTTTTCCAAGAATTTCTGCCACTGACGATTTACGAATATTGTACATCTTTCATAGATCAACATTTTTCACACCATTTTTTTACGTGATTTATCAAATCCAGCTATTGCTCCAAGGTTAGCCTCTTAGCAGGCTCTTTTCTCTGCAAATAAACAGTACAATAATGTTTGTTTTGTATCACGGTTTTCTTAAAAATACATATTTTCTCATAATTTTTCATTTCAGTTTGAAATTATTATAGGTTACGTCAACAAAATGTTCAATAAAACAAACCTTTACTTTGAATTACAAAATAATTACCTGCATCACTCTCTCCTTTGCACCTGACATTTTTTTGTTTAGAAAAACGTTCTTTTATTAACATGTACACATGCATGTATGTATTACATTTGCATAAAAACCTCGAAAAACAAAGAAAAGTACTAGAATGAGCCAGAAAAACCCTCTGCGCATGCGCCAGCAGTTCGGTAATCCCGAGGTGACGAGAGTTCGGAAATGTGGAAGTCTGCGGAACGTAAAAGTTCTGAAATGTGGATGTTGAGTGTAATGAGATTGTAATAAGAGTTTCTGCAGTCTGATGAGGATTTGCGAAAATAATTACAGACACAGATAGGCTAGTTTATATTTTCCTTTTTGACATAAACAGTATCACAATAAAACATCTAATTATTTTATTACACAATAATGATATTATCGATTTATAAAATCAGTAGATATGGCGCCTTTTATAATATATTAACGTTCGTATTACATATGCTTTACATCAGGCTGAAAATGATAGATTTGATGATAAAAACAAATTTTTATACTTAAAACATCTGAGGCCGGGTCTAGACAGTAAATAACAACGTGACACGTATTGTGTTGTAACTTAATACATAACGTAACGTCTAATGTTATGCATATTTTAGTACAATCTGCTTGGTGGACATATCATCCGAGTAGAATAGTTGAATATGTTAACATAAAGTAAAACACATCGCATTTTGTTGAACATCTTCTCTTTTCTCTATTTTTGAAGAAAAATTTGCATACACAGTTTCAGCATCATATTATATTCATAATAATAAATATGACATGATAACTATAATAATTATTAAACAATGTTTATACTTCACATTTGTTGTGTTTAGACCCAGCCTAATCAAATATCTAGCTAGCAATGCTAGCAACATAACGTTCTAAACACAAAGAACATTGTTGATTGGCTGGCATTTTTTAATATGTATCACAGAACAACTAGGTTACATAAAATCTACCACTGTGTAAAAACGTCTTTGTTTCAAACCAGATAGGACATTCCTGTTTATGTGCAAACTACTAATATCTACAAGTTACCTACTAAATTAATAATACCAGCAGACACTGTACTTTTAATTCAAGATAATATGTTTCATTTAAAAAACGATTTATACAGGAAGATTTAAATTAGAGTCCTATATCGTTTTTGATAACCATTTCTAGAGGTCTTCATAATTTTGTAGTGTTAAAAATTAATCTACGAAAAAGGTATGGCACAAATATTAACAGGAGTTGTCAGTTTCAACCCCATGCGGGTGCAATTGGAAAATAAAAATGTTACCCCAAGATGTCCTTCTGTTAGGAAAAGACATACCAAATCTCAAATTCTTTCGTTATTCCATTACTGAGATAAAAAATAAAAAATGTATTTTTGGGTCGCCCTGTATGTACGAATAACTTCACAGGCAGGGCTCCAATCTATTCCATGTTTATATGAAAAATTCTTAAATCCCTTTAAATTCATCTATAGAATACATCCTGTAAAATGAATAACATTTTGGTGACTAGTTAATACATAACTACAAAATATTGGTGGGGTATTTAAAATAGGGGATGTATTACGATTAAGGACAGCAACCATTAACTGTATTAAGTGAGGATTCAATTTTAAAGAAATCTTCCTGTATTTATTAAACTTAAAAGTACATAATGTAATCAATATAAATCCAATGGAGTAGTTTCCTTGACTCGAAAGATATGGAATATCTTTGATGACACCGTGGTTACTCAACAAAATTCTTAGAAAAATCCTTGTATTTGGTTTGGTTTCAAGTCAAAGTATTTTTAATTATTTATCTACTCTAGAGAGGTACGTTTCTGATTTTGAATTTTTTGTCTTACATAAAACGTGGGAAACTACCCCAATAAGTTTGTTAATTAATCCAGATACCTGTGATACCGGTTGTGTGGCTTGTCGGCCATCCAATAGATAACAACATTTATAACAATAAATAGTACTTTGGACTAAATCTAATAGTATGGACAAGATATACTGTGCGGGCATCACTGCAAAGTGACAACGAATTGACACGACTAGAGAAACGACTAGATAAAATTATGTAGTAAGCCAAGAAGTACATCGAGTGTAAAATATTTTAACGCTATTTATACACGTTTTTACATTCTTTTCGCGATTCTCTGTAAGATTCCTCTATTACAGTTAATATGGCACTAAATGTGGATTATTTTGAACTGTATTTTATGACTACAATGCAGTAAGATATTGGAAAAATCTAAACTAAGACTAAAAGCAAATATAATCAACTGAGTCTTAGTAAAGTTTGAACATTTTGTTAAACCCAGATAGTCCAGTAGGCAGGGAGCTAAAATCATCAAAAAGCATTCTTGAAATATATAGGGCTAGTTTTGACGGTTCCCTATGTATTTTTTTTGCGTAGAACACAATGCGCGGGGTCTGTAGAGTTAAAACCGTCTGCTAATTTTTTAATTAATAATTTGTGACAAAAAAACGTCTTTTTTTCATATTTTCGCTTATATCTCCGTTCATTGGCATATTTGATAGCATATGCATTTAAGAAGTTGTAGCCTATTGAATTTCCAAAACTTTAAGCTCAACCCGAAGTCTCCAAGTGCTATTGTTAACTTGCAAATGACTGCTGAAGTTGAAAAGGTGCTTTTTTTTACTACTTTTTTTACTTCGAAAGTGGAGCGACTATGATCATGAAATCTCTTGGAGGGACTGCTACTTGTAGTATGAAGCTATAAAAAAAAATTCAGCTCGATCCTTTAATAAATTTTCGGGTAATTAACGATCGATTTTTTTTTGCAAGCTTTAATTAAAATGACGCCATTTCTTTGTTATTGTAAGGTATTGTCCGGGTTGGGCTAAAAAAATCATAAATATCTTCAAGTTTGCGAGACTTTCTGAGATTTTTGAAAAATATTAATTTGGGTCAGTTTTATAACGTTGTCTACGCGATTACCTTTTTTTGACGCGACGGCGACGTATATATTGTTTTAGCGTTGCCGCTTCGAAGTTCTCGGAATTGTGACTATAATATTTTCAAAGTACACTTCAAGACGCGTATTTTAAAAAAATGGGCGTCAAGATATTGTGATCACAATTACAAGAATTTTGAAGCGGCAAGGCTAAAATGTAGTCGCGTAGAACACATTATAAATCTGACCCAAATTAATATTTTTCAAGTCTCGCAAACTTGAAGAGATTTATGATTTTTCTAGCCCAACCCGGTCAATATCATACAATAAACAAAGAAATGGCGTCATTGTTAATTAAGGCTTGCAAAAAACATCGTTAATTACTCGAAAAGTTATTAACGGATCGAGCTGATTTTGTTTTTTGTAACTTGATACCACAAATAGCAGTTTCTTCAAGAAATTTCATGATCATAGTCGCCTACTTTCGAAGTAAAAAAAAATAGTGAAAAAAAAGCACTTTTTCAAATTCAGTAGGTAGTCATTAGCACTTGGAGACTTCGGGTTGGGCTTAAAATTTTGGAAATTCAATAGGCTACAACTTATTAAATGCATATGGTATATAAAATATGCCAAGGAATGGAGATATAAGCGGGAATGTGAAAAAAAGACTTTTTTTTACAAATTGTTAATTTAAAAAATTAGCGGACGGTTTCACCTCTACGGACCTCGCGCATTGTGTTCTACGCAAAAAAAATACATAGGACACCGTCAAAACTAGCCCTATATGTTTCAAGCACACATAAAACTATCTGCCTACTGGACTGAGAATGGAATAGTGATTATTAAGAAAGTTTTAATAATCGAATACTCGTAAATCGAAAACACGTGTTTTTTTTAGATACTTTTAAAAATATACGCTTTATTCACATATTTATGTATATAACGTGTATACACCAAGGAAACAACTTCTTTAATAATTCTAATAAACATTTTTCTGTCAAAAGACTATTTCTTTTTTTAATAATGATACCCCGAATTCCAAAATGCTCTGATTTGATTGAAGTTTTAGCATGATACACTTGTCAAACGGTTTTATTATAAATTTTGCTATAAAACGCAATTAATAAATAAGTTATTAAAGCAACATATATTCCGGGTTTAAAATTATGCTCTATGACAGTTCAATCTATAACATACTGATACGAAATAAACATGTGTGACTACGGAAATTTAAAGCTTTGCCAGCAATAAGTCAAGTAGAAAAACAACGGTCTGTAGTACTGTGTAACTTAGACTAAGGGTAACATATTTTAATATATTCCTGTACATATTTATGTATTCAGATTTCTACATGGAAAAAATATCTTCTTTCATATTGCTAATACACGACTTTCCTAATCTATATACAAAAAAAATCTTTTAAAGCTACATATACTACAATACACTTAGATCTATAAGGCTTAAAAAAATACAGCGACTTGTACACTAGAGGAATAACAAAAGTGGTGTTTGTATAAACATCATATAGAGTTACACATAAGTTTGCAAGTTACGATGGGCTTTTTTAATATTGTACAGGATGTCCCGATATAATGTCACACTGCCGATATGTTCAAAACTTTAGGGTATGCATAATTTTTCAAAGAATAACTTCAGCTTTTGAATTTTCTTTCTAGTTGAAAAATAACTGAAATATCGAATTCCAATGAAACGTTCAATTAGGACACCCTATAGGTACATTGTAGTGAAATCCAGTAAACAAGGATTAAACAACGGCCATGATTTATCAACAATTTTTTTTATAGTATTTATATATATATAGATTTTATAAATAAAATATAAACCCTATCCATTTGTTAATACTTAAGTCGTAATATCACCTTGTGAATTATTTTTACGTTTTTTTTTTGTTGGCTTAAATATTTCCTAAACTATCTAGGAACATAATCCAAGAGGTTTTATTGAGGGGGAATTTTTAAATAGTTCAAAAAGTGAAACTACATCGCTATTTTGTAGGTATTTAAAACGCCTTTGAGTGCGATACCGTTTTGGTCCTTTTCCTTTTCTCGATCTAAACTGTGGAGCCCGTTTACGAAAAATTGAGCAAAGATGAGTTGCTGACACGATGCTGAAGCGGACATTACGAAAGCTTTAATGCACTCATCTAGTCGATGGCACCAAAAAGTATCTCTAGTGGGAAAACTATGCTTGATATTGCCACATATCTAGCTGTGATATATGGAATTATACAACTCAGCTTTGGAATTATGCAAGTTATAAAGCTTTTAGCCTTAACAATTGGACTAAATTGTTACAATTTCTGCTTTGAAGCTGACGAGACGCGCACGAAGCTATCTGAGCGTTCGCTCACAAAAGAGGCCAAACAAGCTCGTAAAGCTGCAACATCTTTCAGAAAGGATGACGACCAAGAAAATCTTAAACTAGAAGGCCAGTTGTATGGTGCAGGCATCGCAGATTAAAGGTAAACCGTAAATTTCATTACATTTATACTACTTGAAGCTTTAAACGCGTTTATCCCAAAACCATGTTTTTTCGAGATCGCCGTACCACTAGCTCCTTCAATTTTCAACCGATTGACTTGAAAATTCAACTGGAGCTTCATAATAAAATTATCTAGTGAAGAGCGTGAAGGATTCTTTTGTTTAATTAAAAATTACCTATTTTTTGACTGATTGTAGATCGAATTTTTCGAAAAATAAAAAAACCTTTTGTTTCAAATCGACGCCAATTTTTTAAAATCGAGTCTTCGAAAAAAAACCCCACGCCCTTCACTCGGTTTTGGGCCATATTTTCATAAAAAAAAAATAGGATTTCTGTTCCAGATGCCGAATTGTGACCTACAGAAGTACGGCAGGTGATGTCAATCGATAAAAATGGATTTGTTTCAAGGAGTCCTAGTGTTGTTTTTTAAAAATTCATAAAAAAATATTTTCATTACTTTGAGACATGTACTTAAATTAAAAAAAAAAGATATCAATAAATCGTTTCGTTTCTTTTATATAGCTTCGAGAACGTTACCCTTCATTTCGTGAATACAAGGTGATATTACTGCTTAAGTAAAATTACAGCATTTTTTTGACCACGGTTGATACTAAGATGTAAAATTAGAATTTAAAAAATGTTCCAACAGCACACTGTTGTTATTCTCCCATGGTGCATGTTTTTACAACATCGACAAATAATTACATGATATGTTTAGTTACCTTACGTCTATGTATGTATATGTTTTGTGTTTTCAACAGATATATAATACAAGTGAGACTTATCATTACTCTATTTTCGAAGTTTCTCGATGATATACCGGGATTCCGGGATTATCCATCTACAAGTTGAATTTTGAGCGTATAAATCATAAACTATAATATATTATAGCACCATTTTATAATACTATTTTCTACACCGCCATTCGAAAATAGGTAATTTCTTTACTTAGATTGACAGTTGTAGTGATATGCCATTTGAAGGCCATTAGTTAGTTTATTTAAATAATTATTGTTTTTACAGCTATAATGTTGAGTGTAAAATCAATTTTCTAACATAAAAGACAACAAATAGCTTATACAATACACGTGCACCTCGCAAATTTTACAGAGGATTACTTTCAGGTCCATATTAAATAATACTGATTTGAAGTAAATTAGTTAATAATTTTATTTTATTTTATTATTATGGTTTTTGTTTTAGTTGTAGGTTAATTGAGAGTAGCCTTGGCTAAACGTCGCCTATTTGTATTTTGTTTATTTTTTCAATAAAGACGATATTATTACTATGTATGTATTTAATTCAAATACATATATAGGGTGATTCAAAAATATGGGATCAAAAATTATTGGCAGATACTACATGAAAAAATAAACCGCAAAAACTGGTTGAATGATTTTCGCATATTCACCCTAAATTAAAAAAATAATAATAATAAGTTGGCCAGGAAAACAATGCTATATATATTTCCAAATTTGACAGTTGCTAATAAAAACTTTTTTATTTAATCATTTTGTGTAAGAAGCTAATCGTACGTATAACATATTCATACGTTTTTATTATTTTCGTCCCAAATTTTTAAATCACCCTGTATGTATAATTTTTATTTACTGAGTACCTTTATTAGTTAACGAATAATTTTTAACAAAATTAACTCAAACGGTTCAGAAATCAGGTGAGCAAAATTTTAAGGAATAACTTTTTGTTTCTTCAGTTTTTTTAAATATAGATTTCAAAATTCATTTATAGTTGGAAAATATATATACGCCATAAATCAAAAAAATATCGACTAGCTGAGAGTAATCCTGCATCTATTAAAACAACAACAATTATAATAGTAAGATGAACAACAACAAATCTTCTAAATAGTAATTGTTAACATGACATAAAATGTGTAAATTTTCAATAAATTGTGTACAATAGTAAAAGGTGGTAAGCGTCCTATTATATAAATAATTATCGATTTTATAGTCATTTTTAAATTCGCACACATATATGATGTATATATAAAACATCTAACAGCATGCCGAAGGCATTTAAAAAACTTTTCATGTTTACTGTCTTGCAAACAATGTGTCGAGAAATAAATATACAATATACAGTTGTGTGTAGCTATACAAATTATAAATATACGTATTCTAAGAAATCACAGACATAAATGACGATTAACAACAGCACTTAACTTCAAAATAATACAACAATACTAAAGGATATACATACATCTGAAGCGATCAATTTTTGTTCCTAAAACAAGAGATTATTATTTAATATTAAGAGAAATTAATATTTTAATCTTCAAAACCTGTTTTATTTTTTTTTTGCGGAAATTCAATGGTCAAAAAGTTAATTTCAAAAAGAGATTTGGTCTAAATGCAGAAATCATTGAGTTTGCGAAGTATTACTTGTGACTTATTGTTAAGAATTTTTACTTTTACTTTAAGAATTATGACTTATTGTTAAGAATTTTTAGAAAATCATAAAAAGACAGTGTTCAAGTTGGAACAAAAAATTGCCCATCGTCACAGAAATGCTTACACTTTAAAATGTGTAAATGTATGTGGTTTATACATATATCTTATGACTTCAAATTAGGCCAGTCAAGTAAAAAATGAACAACAATATATAAACTTTCAGTATTCTCAATTATTTTACATAATCAATAAATCAACCAATACTAATCCAACAGTACAGGTTTAATATACATATAATTCATTTAAAGCAGATTCAACAGTCATTCATTTTTTAAAGTATATTAGGTCGTTTGTGTCAGATTTTAGATACAGAACGAATTAAATTTAATGGTTTGCCTTTTACCTAATTAACCTTTTAATAGAGTTAGACAATGCAGTTCTTCACTTCCAACAATTATTTTCAAAGACGTTTTCTTCAGATGCCTCCTTGCCTTACCCTTAATTTGTCAACCATCGTCACAAATTCTATAATTTTTTTCAAGATCAGGAAAGGTTTTATTTTTGAGTTTTTCAAAGGCTGTATTGTTTAGTGAATAAAAAATTTTATCTAATCATTAAAATTGTATAATTATAATATGAATGATATTTATGTGGCCAAATAGTATATTCGACTCAGATCAAAAGCATAGCAATAAAAGTCAAACGACAGGGTGTGTGATTGGTACATGAATGAGTTGACAGCACCAGTCTATTGAAATACGTTGGGCACTGACACCTAACGGACGGTAGCAGAGTATGACAATCTCATTCATTCAGCGAACCATTATTAGCAGGTTCGCGATCTGTCTAAGAAAAATGTTAGACAGATCATCCAAAAAATAAGATGAATAATTCCGAGAATTTTATAAAATCGTTTTGCATCCAAAAAAAAGCCAAAAACTCTCATATACTGAACGTGCTACAAAACTGATATCAGACATTTCATTTATCATTCCCCTTGTTAATCCAAGAATCTTTATGAAATGTTAGTAACCCCTCTCAATAAACGCTTAAGTTGGTCTAGTCAGCAAGGCCTGCATGATATTCAAGCTTTCCTCTAGAGACTGCGCGAACCTGGAGGTACTGCTCATCTCGGAGGACCAAAAAGCAGAAAGACAAAATATTATGGAGCTTCCTTTCGGATTGTACGAGGCACCGTAACCATCGGGTTCCACGGGACCGTAACCCATAAAGCTATCGGTCGAGGTGGCGACCTGACTGGTGGTCAGAAGGAATTTATTGGCTATTCTATAAGATGGATCGGTGAATAAGTCGGGCAGTGGCGTGGCAGCGGTGGGGGAGGTCTCTCTAGCGGCCTCCCTTAATCCTAAGATATGTATGTCGATACCCTGACCTAGGATGTTCTCCACCATCTCGTTGGTTTGGGCTATGACAGCTTCGTTCCACAATAGGAGCTTCTTTTCGTCGCTTACCAAGTGGAAAGTTACCTATCGATAAAGATAAAGATTATATGATATATTGTAATTATAATCAAGGTTTAGTCCATTGTAAGTATTAGTGTATTTTACAATTTCCGGTGTACCTTCAGGATTCGTATTAGGGCCCCTGATGTTCACATCATTAAAGTGATTAGTATTTTTTTTACGATAAGTGAAACTAATTGGCAAAACATATTTGTTATATAAAAAATAACGCATTATTAAATGCAAGGTAATGTTGTGCATCTAGTGGGACAAAAATGCGTTCCTTGCTATATATCACTTGTGCGGAAAAAATGTAACTGGCTCTGTAGAAATTTAATATCGACAACTTTCAGACTCAGTTAAAAAAAATTCTTTTAAACATCCCACTTTTACTTAAATTGTTTTCGCTCAAAAATTTCACCCGTTTTACTATTTTTTTTTTTCAGATTTCAAATAATACACAGACATGCTTCCAGGGTGACTAAAATGAAAAATAAATGATATGATGAAGCTGAAAATAAACCTTAACACATGACCATACTGCGTCATCTGCGTCTCAATGGAGAACAACAAATTGTTATATATTGTTAATAGGTACCACCCTTTCCATCACCACGCATATCTAACGAAAAAAATAGTGTATCATTCTTTTTCACCAATACGTGAATGAATGGTGAATATTATTGGTTTATATTCATTAGAAACCTCCAAGTCTCAGGGTGTCCAAAAAGTACCGGGGCGGTCGAGTTATCTCAAAACCAATGCGAGAAAACGAAAAAAAATTACCTCAACAAAAGTTGTTTGATTGAAAAAAAAAACGAGTTCAATAGTCACCTTGACTTTGACCTTGGTCGTGACCTTGATGGTTTTTTTCAAGGTCAATATGAAAAAGTCAAATAGAACTCCATTTTTTCGTATTTTTAATGAAAAGTGACCTCAACAAAAGTTATTTGATCAATAAAGCGAGTCTAATGGCGACCTTGACCTTGGCCGTACCTTGATGGCTTTTTCAAGGTCAACTTGAAACAGAGTCAAATAGAACCCCATATTTCTGACCTGATTGCCAGATTCTTACGGAGCGCGAAATTCTACGTTCAGCTGTGTATCCATGTCTTATATGAACATGACCTCTAGAGGACATTTTGAGGTCAAATACGTTTTTAGTCCAGCACAGCCTGGAAATAGTATTTTAAGAAAAATGACCTCAATAAAAGTTGTTGGATCAATAAAGCGAATCTAATGGGGACCTTGACCTTCAAGTACTTATTTTCACTTGAATTGTGATATTGAATGCAAGTGGTAGAGTTCCATTTAGCTTTTATCTTTAAGCTAAGCTTATTAGTGAATGAACAATATTTTCGGAATTTACTAATTACATACATACATGTTACTATATTTAAATGAATAAAATTTACCCCCTTATTGATTTATTTAATACGTTCATTCAACTTACTTTTTCGTATCACGACGTACATCTTAATGGAATTTCGGTTAACGAAAAACATGCAGATGATTAATACAGATTAACTCCGATTATTCCGAAGTTATTCTGTGTACATGAAAATTTCAAAAGCTATCGAGCTTACTTCCTTCTCTTTTCATTCCAAGGATATTTTATTAATTTCCGGATTTAGGATTTTTCGGAGACATGTACTCTTGTTAGAGTCGATTTTTAGTCTTGTAGGAGCGAAAGGATTAAAGATAAACATGGAACTCTACCACTTGCATTCAGTATCACAATTCAACTGAAAATAAGTACTCGAAGGTCAAGGTCACCATTGGCCTCGCTTCATTGATCCAACAACTTTTATTGAGGACATTTTTCATTAAAAATACGATTTCCAGGCTGTGCTGGATTAAAAACGTATTTGACCTCAAAATGACCTTTAGAGATCATGTTCATATAAGACGTGGATACACATCTGAACGTAGAATTTCGCGCTCTGTAAGAATCTGGGTTCAAAAATATAGGGTTCTATTTGGATTTATCAAGTTGACCTTGAAAAAGTCTTCAAGGTCACAGCCAAGGTCAAGGTAAAGGTCATTTTTTCGTTTTCTCACATTGGTTTTGAGATAATCGACCGTCTCAGTACTTTTTGGACACCCGTATATTTGGTCATAGTTATTACATACAACAAAGTGATACCTTCTTGATACATACCTTCTTGTTGCCGACGTCGTCTTCCTTGGGCTGCGCCATCGCAGTGACCCAAGCCAGAGCTTCGGGCGTGGCCGACCTGATGCAATCCACCCTACCCAGTCGAAATCTCCTGGTCGACGCGCTCTCGTAGGTGGCAGTCAGTCTTCCGTACAGTCTGTAGTAAGCCAGCTGCAGAGCCAGCTGAATGAAAACGTCGGGACTCACATTGCAAGACTTGATGAAATCCTTGCCGTAACCCGTGAATCTGAACACGTGAAAGTCGAGGTCTTTGATCAAATTGTCCAAGACGGAGGCCGCCTCCTCGATCCGCTTGTGATCGATGGACTCCAGCATCCACTCCAATCGCTCAGGCGGGGGCAGGTGACCGCCGCAGGTCGCGGGAACCTCGGAGGAAGAGGGGAGTGAGTCGGCGTGTCTCCACAGCTTCTCCACGAGCTGGATCACCGCCACTCCTTCTGCGTTGGAGTGTTCGTAGCAGAGTCCGCAAGCGCCGTCTCCTGATATTACGAGCTGCATGGTCTTGTCGAACCATCTGTTGGCGGAGTTGTGAACGCTTCCGCCACCGTGGATCATGTGGTGGGCCAGGTTGGTCTCGTCGCGGGCTCCTGCCGTGTGACCTTTTCCTCCTGGTATTCAAGACGGTATTTTGAACAACGCATATTTGATTAAGTAAAGAAATAAACATGCGAAATTCTCGTTGCTATGTGTTCTATGTTTAAGCTTAAAATTAAACTTACTTATGATAAGTTTGGGCAAATATAGGACATACAGAAAATAGGAAAAATTTAGTTCTTTGCCAGACATTCCAATTCTTCTATCTTTTATTTGCCAAATAGATTGCAATAAATACAAACGAGGCAATGGTATGCGAGGTGTGGCTATTAAATAAGGGAACTGCTGTCATAACACTTTTTATTCGTTACCAATTATAGTAGCAACTTTTTCGTCTTCAATGTACTCCCATTGGCGATCTCTACACCGCTCAGTATGGTGAATGTTCTAACAGAGTAATACAGTATTTTGCAAAAAAAACGCCTTCACAGACAAAGCAGAATGGGTCGATGCATTGTCGTGGTGAATCTTCCATGATTTGGTCTTCCACAAATCGGATTTTCGTACGAAGGGCCGTCAGAACCTCGATGTAATAATGTTGATTGACCGCCAGGGACCCAGAGAACGTAAACAATGCCTCGAATGTCAAAAAAGGCGATCATCATCGCTTTGAATTTAGATTTACTCAGCCTGGTCTTTTTTTGCCTTTGCAAGTTCGGGCTCTTCCAGTGCATGGATTGATGCTTTGTTTTGGGGTCGTAAGTAAGAAACTGCGATTTATCACAAGTAATCACCGTATCTAACAAGGAACAGTGTCAATGTTGTTTAGAATGTCAGCGGAAATGTTCATTCTTGATTCCTTTTGCTCGGGACTTTGGCACAATTTTTGCGCAAACTTTGCGCATGTAGAACGATTCATGCAAAGTCGAAAACATTCTTTGTCGATTCATATTATCAGCAAACCCTCGGATACTTAGACGACGATCTTCGCGGATTAATTTACAAATTCAATTCGTCTGTTTTTGACGTTGAAGGCCGTCCGGGGCGCGGTTCGTCTTCGGTCGTTTCACGTCCCTCTTTAAACCGTTTAAACAATTCAGAAACTTGTATGCGTTATAAACATTCATTCCCGTTCACTTCCTTTAACATTACATAAGCTTCTATAAAAGTTTTCCCCATTTTAACAAGAAACTTGAGATTAACCGGTTGCTCCATCTGAACACTTAACATTTCTTCGACGCGTCACTGGTGCGTAGACTAATACAAACGACTGCTACAGTCAAACTGAGTGACCCATTGGCTTGTCTAGTGAGCTCAGGGCGGGGAAAATATGACCAGGCACAGTTATGTTCAAACTTGTCGCGACACGCTCGCAGCGTCAGTTCAGTTATTTGAGGGGTAACGCCACTCTAGAATTTTCAAAAAATCGTTTTTTATTTTTTTTGGCTTAAACAACGCTTTAGGCCCTTAAAAAATGATATCCTATTGGTCTTATGGTGAAAAAAAATTTTTTAATGGGTTAGTTTTTGATTTTGCCTCAGCGTCTCTGAGCGTGCGTTGGGCGCTGCGGTAAGGTCCAGGTGGCACGCTCGCTTTTATCCTACTTTCACTTTTCAAAAGGTGTTCCAGAGTCCCTCAGGAGTCCACTAGAGTGCGTAATTATATAATAAACGTGTATGTATGAGTCAGTACTGCTGTAAAAATTTAAGAATTTTAGTGCACGTAAAACTTTAAACGCGTTTTTTCTCGAAATCACTTTTTAAAAACTGGGCGAAAACAGAACTCGAGTAATAATGCATATATTTACTTGAAATTTTAACTGAAGCTATAAAATTACATTTTCTAGACAAGTACGTAGCCGTTTTGTGATTGAAAATATTTTTTTTTATAAACAAATTAAGGTGTATTTTTTGGGTCGAAAAATCGATTTGTTTTTTCAAAAGAGCACCATTTTTACAATTTAAAAATAAATTCCTACGTACTTTGCTAGTTTATTGTATGAAGATTATAAAAGTTTTTTGTTTTTTGTTCCATGCCTCATAGTTTCGGAGGAATCTTCGCCCGCCAAGGCCTTTTTGAAAAACGAGATTTCGGAGAATTGTTATATAGCCGCCATTTTGTATCCAAATATCAATAAAAAAAATTTTTTCAGTGTTCAATACATGCTTAATAAATTGTTTAAAAAAATTTCAATCCATTTCACCAAACTCCCACAATTAATTATCAAAAATGGACCTCTTTTTTGGCCTCTAGAGTGGCGTTACCTCTTAATAGCCACATCCCGTAGGTTGTATAGGTTGCAGAACTCTTAAATCATTTTACCAAAAATCGCCTATATACAAATTGTAAAAGATGAAATGAATGAGATATTAAAGAAGGAATAAAAAATTACGTTTAAAGCCGAGCAAAATGGTGATAAATCACTACGATGTTTTGAGTGTGTTTCCTGCACGCTCCACGGACCTAACTCCCTGCGATTCTTTTTTTTTTTGGAGTTATCTAAAACACTTCGCAATATCGAAAAAAAAAAAAAAAAAAGGGGAGAAGGGAGAAAAAACCAGGGGGGAAAAAAAACCCCCCCGGGGGGGGGAAATTTATGGGGGAGGAAGAGGGGGGGGGGGGGGGGGGGGAGAAGGGGGGGGGGGGGGAGAGAGGGGGGGGGGAAAAACCAACAACCTTAAAAAAAAAAGGGGGGGGGGAGGGGGGGGGGGGGGGGGGGGGTGGGAGCAGGGGGGACCCCCCCCCCCCCCCCCCGGGGGGGGGGGGGGGGGGGGGGGGGGGGGGGGGGGGGGGGAAGGAGGGGGGCGGGCGGCGGGGGGGGGGGGGGGGGGGGGCCCCGGGGGGGCCGGGCCGCGCTCCGGGGGGGGGGGGGGGAGGGGGGGGGGGGGGGGGGGGGGGGGGGGGGGGGGGGGGGGGGGGGGGGGGGGGGGGGGGGGGGGAGGGGCCGGGGGGGGGGGGGGCCGGGCCTGGGGGGGCCTTGGCCCGCCGGGCCCCCCCGGCCGCCCGGGTCCCCCCGCCCCCCCGGGCCGGCGGGGAGGGGGGGGCGGCGGGCCCCGCCGGGCCGGGCCCCCCCCCCCCCCCCCCGCCCCCGGCCAGGGGGAACCGGGCCGGCCCTTTTGGACCCTGGAGCCGGTGGAAACGCGGGGTGAGAATCGCGCGCCAGATATCTCAAAATCCTGGAAGCTTCACCACGACAATGCGCCTTCGCACACCTGCTTCCTCGTGGCCGATTACCTCGTCAAGGCAGGCATCACCGTTGTTCCCCAGCCTTCCTATAGCCCCGATGTAGCCCCCCCCAGACTTTTTCTGTTTCCGCGCCTCAAAACCCCAATGAAAGGACAGCATTTTGGGTCGGTGAAAAACATTCAGAAGGCTTGCACCGACGCTTTAAAGGCGATTCCGGAAAACGACTACCGTACGGCTTTTGATGCGTGGAAGACCCGGTGGAACCGATGTGTAGACGCAGGAGGAATGTATTTTGAAAGTTTCTAAATATTTGTACACATAGAACCAATAAAAATCATTTTTCAAAGCTCACTGACATTACTTTCCGGACAAACCCTGTAAATTGTACAAGTTGACCTTCAATTTATTGGAATACGTGTAAAACAGAAATTGCGCCCAATTTATTGCCCACAATAAATTGTACAATAAATTGTAGAATTTAGAACTTGATCTAATTTCCTGGCCAATTTTAGGGATATTTAGTAACTTTAGTTTATTTCATTGTACCAACCTAATAATGAGATACACGATTTCTCTTAGGACAAACCTGTGATAACTCTTAGGTTTTAGTCATTAAGAGTTGGCAGTGTTGAAATTGGCCAATAAATTGTTACAAATATTGCAAATCGTAAACAGTTGGGTAAAAATATCCAAAATTGGACAATTTATTGAAAAATAAATTCTATGTCTTTAGAATTGTTTTTATAACTTTTTATTTATTTGTTAGTATCTCCATTATTTCGAATCTCTTATACAGGCTATTTTTGGTAAAATTATTGAACCTGTTAAAATAAATGACTCAACTTTGAGAATAACTGTCTATTTGGTCGCCTTATGTCAATTTATCGCATGAAAACTACTTGGCTTTGATTTACTATATTGAAGCTTCCCATATTTGACAATTATTGAAGCGAAACAAGATTTAACTATAGGTTAAATCATAACTGTCTTGGTTAAATACATCAATTATAAATTTATAACATGTTTAAATACAGTAACTTCAGCAAAGAGAAGACAGTGGAATTTTTTATCTGAGTGACTATGTCACTTTAAAAAAACATGTGTTTTTGAAGCTACCGAAATGAAAGCCCGATATGAAAGACAAAATGCGAAATGCTCATTGCAACTTTGAACAATCTAACATTTTATTTATTTTTAGTATTTCCATTATTAGAAAACTTTTATACAGGTGACTTTTGGTATTTTATTTATTTTTAAGAGTTCTGCAACCTGTTAAAATGAATGACTCACCTTTGAGAACAACTGTCTATTTGGTAACCTTATACCAACTTATCACTTGAAAACTACCTGGTTTGATTCACTATATTGAAACTCATATTTTTTAATATTGAAGCGAAACCCGATTTAACTGTTGGTTAAATCATAACTGTCTTGGTTAAACACAAGATAGTGACATTTTTTATCTGAATCACTATATCACTAAAAAAGCATTCATTTTTGAAGATACCGAAATCAAAGTAACATATCAAAAATAAGATAATTCTGAATACCTCTCTGTAGTCTGCAGTTAAAAGTCGACGGTAAGCCTTCGTCCAGACACACCACAAGCAGAGATTTAGTTATCAGGTCCAGATTCCTTCTGTTTCTTTCTTCTTTCATTAAATCAGCTCTTGCTTCCGCCCACAGGGATCTCTTCCATCCGGTGAGCAGTCCCACTGGTGGAGGATTGGATAAACAGGGTGCATCGTCCAGAACGTACAACAGCTGAGCGCAAATCTCGTCTTCCGTAAGTCTTCCACGGTCGCCTGAAATTTTTGAGGAATTTCTGCAAACTAAAGGTATTCTAGATTTTTTTTCAAAATTTTGTCCACAAAAAATTACCTTAACTATCAGTAATTGTTCCAGTATTAAATCTGTTATTTGGTAAACAAACGGTGCTTTCATTTCATATAAAATTATATTACAGTTACAAAGCAACTATAATGATTTTAGTGCCAGTTGCATTTTGCATGAAATTGCAAAATATATACATACTCTTATACCAAATTTGGCATTAATCTATTGATTTTTTGACAATCTCGTCCACCATGTTGGATTCGCCATCTTGAATTTTTAAAATATGACAGATTCGTGATCAGCGTCCTCGGAAGCCCCCATTAACCAAACTTTGCAGAAATCTATTCATTTTTTTACAAATCTTGATTTCTGACTGCTTTTTTTTGAGGTTACAAAAAACTGGGACCCGCTAGATCAACTTTGATGGATGATTTGGATTCATATCCAAGTCAAAATACCATAGAACATGTTGGTCTGGCCAAAAAAATATGTTTTTTTTAACAATATTTGCCAAAAAGGCCTAATTTTTATGTGCGACGTCTTGATAAGGACATCATTGAGGTTATGTTTGATAATGAACTATGCCATTGTAGCTGTTTGGTACACAAGCTTTCACCAGCTGCACTTTTTGGCAACATTTTTACTCTGGCAATTTTTCTTCTAAAGGTAACACAAAAAAATAATAATTTAAACAACCGCAGACAATGTTCTTTGGTGCATAGACCTACATCAGTTTAGTGTAGCTAAAATGTGATGAATGAAAATGGAAAAATAAAGGGCAGAACGTATATATAAAGACAGACTCCTTAGCCATTGTACAGTGCAGCAACAATAACTTTGCCTTTGCCGTTGGATACAGTAAACAAAACCTGAAATTGTGCTCATTTTTTTTGCAGCTGCAGTCGTGAACGTTTTGAGAAGTATAGTCTGTTATTGTTTGTTTGCGGGTAACTCATATATCTGGGGTATGGTCATACTACGTGCACTTTGCGCAATTCGCGGGCAAAGATATTCTGGTTGTACTGTACTTCTATTTTTTCTTTTAGAAACAGATTTTGAAAACTCCTACAAAATAGGTTATCCTTTAATAAGTCATGTTATCTCTTTCCAGCTAACCTGCCTGCACGGGAACGCAATACAGCTGACTCCTGCAGATGACGATGACGTGTTCGGAGACTTGCTCTCCGTTCTTCGGCAGCGGCGCTACGCGCTGCGAGTCCCGCTTTCTCCCGGGGATCCTGGAGGCTCCCAGTATCCTGTAGTACTGTGCCATGCAGAGCGGCTGACCAGGTTCTCTAGAGGTGGCACGCTCCAACGGTAACGCTTTACGATTCAGCACATCCTTGTGGTCTAGAGCGGCGTCTATTAGCCTGGCGGTGAACCGTGCCACGTCCAAAATGGTGGTGAACTTCCTGGGAGGAAAGACCATGCCGGGATTGGAGTTGATCACGATCGATTCTCGATAGTTTAGGTACATGTCGTTGAGCCAGTACTCGTACGCCTGGAATTAAAGGAAAATAATTAGTAAGTCTAATAAGTAAGCAAAGGTTTATCTTAAAAAATAAAACTTTTTGTTCATACATCATTTTGTAATTGGAAACAAAATAAAATACAGTTGTAAGTTTCAAATTTCAGCGTATTAACTTTTTCAAAATTTGGCGAAGGTGCCGGTAAGGAATTAAAAATATACACAATGGTTACACCAGACATTGGGCGGTTGTGAAAATGGACAAATTCTACACTTCTCGTTCTAGCGGCTAGCGCAGATGGTGAGGGACCGTCTTATTCCTTCCCTACCTTCGATGCGTAAGTTGTTGTTTCTTATCTGTCGCCTCACTTTTGTCCTTCTTCATAACTGGCCGATGTTTGTTATACAGATACTGTATAATCCTACGGTTTTTTTCGAAGACCTGTGTAAACATTGCCTATAAAAAGGCAATTGTTTGTAAATAGATAATTCTGTCTACAGTCATTGAAGTGGTGTTGATCCAAATTTAAAATTGCGAAAAATTAGGTTTTTTTAATTTTAATTAAGAAGTTATTTATATAAATAGATCTTATATACAAGGGGCCTACTTTTATCTATCTATAAATCCAGACTATCTTCATTTTTCAAAATGTTTAAAAAAAAACTTATTTTTTATATTAAAACTTCATCGATTCTGCTTCTTCTGACCCTACTGTCGCTTCGCCCCATGGCCTGCAATGATTTGTTTTTGTAGCAGAAAGTACGACCATTTAGCGATATTTTTTATTATTATTTATCATCTAAATCCATAACTTTGTTCAGGACTATAGTTAACTAGTGGGATGAGGTCAAATGCTTAAAAAAAAAAACTATTTTTCACTTAGTCTACGTTTTGCTAGATTTATTTGCATCCTCAGGACTAATTGAACAAATCTTTTGATGTCATTTGTACCGATGCACGTACGTTATGTGTAAAAGTACGTCGTAATTTATTATTTTTATAAATGTATATCTATGTTTCATTCATATTTATTTTTTACAAATGACATCAAAAGGCTTATTCAATTGGTCCTAAGGATGCAAATAAATTTTGCGAAACGCCGACTAAGTGAAAAATAGTTGTTTTTTTTTTGGAAGCATTTGACCTAAAAAAATTTGAAAGTCGTCAGATAAGTCAAGTGTGCCATGGAATTACGTCAAAACAGTTTAATGTTATCTGTAATCACGTAATCTTAATTTTGACTCAACGATAGTAGACAAAAAAGTATTTTTTTTTGTGTGTACAGTTTTTTTTTCTTGGAGAGGAAAAGATCTTCCTGCGAATTCATTGCTTTTATTTTTACAGAAACAGCTGACAATTATTAATCTAACGATCAAAATGGGTCATAATTTTCTGGACGTCAAAAACACGGAAGATTGCAGCTTTTATTTGGTGTAAACAGATATAGGATGTTGCATTTAAAATAGTAGCGAATTTTGATATCGAATTTGACCATATTTCAAAAATACCCTGTAGGACAAGTAACAAGTATTTAATATAGTACGAAAAAAACTTTTTGAAACACTAAATTGACTGGAGAAAATTGGGACTGGGAAATTAATGAATTCACTCAATAAAAACCACTTATCCTAATGTTTGCGAATGTGATATTTCGATTTCCGGGGTCAGAATTGTGATTAAATGCTATAGAAAAACAATATGGCTGACTTTATGGAGAAAAGTACTGAAAATTTGGGGATTATTTTTTTATATAATTTTTTTTAGTCCAAAAAGTACTCTAACCTACTCCGGATTGTGGAGGGAGGTGGAGGCAATAGTTGGAGTTGATGATAGATTTTTTTTTACCGACCTCAACTGACTAATCTTTTCTAAAAATAGCGGATATTGCATATAATCTCATGGAATATGAATTTTTCTCTAGTATTAACGAGAAAATAATGTTATTGTGAGTTTTTCTTGATCCACAGTCATTTTCTTCAATCAAATCAATACTACATAATATATTTGACTAAATTTTCAATTTTCAATGATGGCGGATTCAAAATGGCGGCCGGACTTCTCAAGAAATGGCGCGTTTTTCATTATAAAAAAGTAAATAGGAGTTTGTAATTATACTTTTCCTATGTCATCTCTGGGACACCCGGTACATGACATTACATATTAAATAAAAGTAGATTAGAAAAGCGCAATTTTACTCAAATTTGCGTATTCTCCAAAATATATTCTACAACGCCTCTCACGAGTACAACTAGGAATCGCAACCGCCGACGTCACTGGCGCGGAAGAATTCGATTATCTCCCCCATTGTCTTAGTTAGCCGCGAGGTTGATAGGATTGGCGATCGGGTAGTGATAGGACGCGTGCGTGCGTGCCGTTCCCCCTGATTGGTTACCACCCCGAGCTACGGCCGTTATCCGGACCGACGGTTTTTATGTTTATTCCTCCTCGAAGGATTTTTTGCGGTTGCATCTTTATGCTACGGCGTTCGAGGAATTTATCGGGGGTTTTGTCCTTTTGTTCCTTTGTCCGACTATTCTTGATATTTCCGACTGGTGTTTTCGTTGTGTTTACTGAATGTCGATACTTAACTGACAATGGAAGCGTAAAAATCTGCCAAGACTGTCAAAAAATACAAATAATTTATTATACATAATAAATTAAATACAATTAGACGGGCTAAAATTACGCATTAAAAAACATTTTTTTACCAAGACGGTATTATTTAATCGTTACAAAACTTTGTATGTTTGTTAAGATAAGAATGAAGAATACAAAAAATTTTTTTATTTCTCAAAACAAAATGGTGGCTGCACGCTGGTGCAAAGTGGAAGTACAAAAAAAAACGGCAACCACTCTGGACGTCGTAATTTTCATCTGTAACAGTCCAGGAAATAAAATTATGTTAAAAATACATATAATTTGTCGGTAAACCTCACAAAATAAAAAAATTCTACGTTTGGCAGGAGTTTTTCGAGAAAATCGGCGATTTTCCGTATTTTTTTCAGACACTTTTGCATTTATAATTAAATTTTGCAAAAATTCCAAAACATTTAGGTTTACAGACAAGCTAAGAGTAGAAAGAATAAACCCTAAAGTTTCAATCAAATCGGCAGACTAGTTTTTGAGTAATCGTGGTTGCCAATTTTGAAAATGTTGTTTTGAGTAAAATCGTTTAAAGTTTCGAATACCGAAAAATGGTACGACTCATACATGCGATTCTAGAGGCGTACAAAAGGCCAATCTCTTCGAACATGCTGTTATTCATCTGTTGTAGTTCTTTGTGAGCCTTACAGCCTTGGGTATGTCAAAGTAAGATACAATAGATAAAACTTTCACTAGGGCCGACCGCCCTCGTATATCTGCTGCGCGCTGAAAAAGGCGTTGTCGAAAAATGACGAAAAAAAATATAAGGAGTTCGAATTTCGCTCTGGAACTTTCACGAGCGTATTCTTCGGGAAATTTCGTAACTCTTTAGAAAAAAAATCGATTTCTTTGACCACCTAATTGTATTTGTCCCCTTAAATCAGATATTATTTACACGAGGAAAAATATTGCTTCGTTTAACACACTTTTAATTTTTTATACACTTAACATACTTCAATACTTATTTAACCAAACAGTTCCGAAGGTATTAATTAAAACTAGATTTGCAACTAAACATAATAAACATAAATGAATGACAATTCTAAGAATTCTGAGCCTAAAACAATTTTATTTACCATTTTTTTTAATATATGAAAATAGATAATTATCTTAACAAAATGGAGTTTTTTTGTGTCATAAATATGTACCTAAAAAAATGTTTAATAAATACATAACATATAAACTGCTCGTCAAAATTAGGTTAAAAAACACTTTTTTAGATTAGCGCCAATTGGGTTCTATTCGAGTTAGAAACTTTCGGTTTTCACATTTCGATAGCCTATATGGTTTACTTTAATTTCTCGAAGTCCCAAAGTGGCTTAAACGGTTTGTCGTCCACACCCCAAAAACCAACCCCATGTCGAAATTTGATTTCACAATATTTTGACGACAATTTCAAAAACCTACAGGATGAACTGAGAAGGACACTGTGATGTAAAAATCCCATTCTGGCACACACTGTGACTTTTCCAACAAGTTATGAGCGTTTGGTCACTGTCCCATCCTTTCAACTCTTTTCCACACACCGTGAGCCACCCCTCTGTATTTACGCTGGGCATTGCGTGGTTTGACCTCTGTTGGGCAATTCTATTGATCCTAAGGCTGCCAAATAAATGGATGTGGGTGCCATAACTCAGAGTCACTCTTTGACAACTCCAGCACCCCTCAAGACCACCCCGTATACTAACCCCCCATCCATCCCCTTTGGTTCTGCCCCCTATTGAAGGCAGCGTGGGATGTCGTTTTGTCTCAAAATCACATCATGGCATTACTTAAAGGTTCTCGAAGTTAACGAGGCCCACTGCGGACGGCCAATTGAAGGCCAAGAGTGAAATTTCACCTCCAACCCACTCCCCGAAAATTTGAAGCGCTGAGGGGTTGTAAGCAGGGTTTTGCTGCGTGGGGTGACTCAGAAAGTCTTCCTGAGGATGCTCTAACCCTTTTCGACCCACCTCGAGTCGTCCGTCTCCTACAAATCCGCTTTTACGTCCCATCTTTTTTTATTCCCTCCAAAAAATGTTTGAGTGAGTGGAAATTCCTGGAAGAAGGCTCGTTGGCTAGGTGGCATGTACCAAGACATGTTTGGTACATGCGGTAAGTGTTCACTGTGACTTGGGCTGACCAACCAAACAACACCTGAGCAAGATCACCTCATGTGGACCCCCTATTTCCCACTTGATCATGAAATTCAAGTACAACTAGTTTATTGTGAAGTATTCACTATTCGAGGACTTTTAATTAAAAAATAGATTCCGAACCAACCGAGAGAGATAAATGAATGAAATTTTCAGGATTTATTGTTAAAGATCTATATTTTGTTAAAATACTCAAAACTAATAATTATTTATTTATTATCATATTGTTAATTAACTTTTAAATAAACAAATGAAAATTTGTTGACTTGATTTCTCCCTCAAACATTGAAATTTTTTTTCATTGGTTTCATGCATTATACATTTAAGTTCGATAATCTAAAAAGAAAATTTCACTCCTCCCAATTAATTTAAACAATATAAATTTATGCGCGGCGAGCTCTGCCGGTACAGCGCGCTGCCGGGAGACGTGGACTTCACTTTAACTCCGGTCAGTCGTAATTAACAATAACGATTATAAATAATGTTATTCAACGAATTTTATTTTTTTAAACATAGTATAGTGTACAAATAGATAAAATAATTTCTTATTCTTAAACTAAGGCAGAGAGAACTAACAAATAATTAAATATTATTTTATTTACTTTTTAAAAACTTTGTTATTTATTGATAACTTTTTCATCTTGTACGAAACAAGCTTACAATGCAGTGATACACCATCTAAAGGTTTGTAATAGTGAAACTGGAGAGTATTTTTTATTGTAACAGATTTTTTAAAACGTTGCCTGTACTTTTGTTCATGCGGTCATGATCTTCTTGAGAACAGAAACCAAAATTATTTTTTTTAAAAGAACTTTTCGCCCACTCGAATAACGAAAGTGCTGTTGTTATATGCTTATCATTGTCACGTTGAAGGTTAGCACGATAAGCCTGCCTTTTTACACTTCGTCCTAAGCCATCACACGTTCCTTTGCCATGGAATGTGGCGAAGAAGTTCCATTCCGCTTCAACAGCAAACTCGTTCTTGTGATTGATTAGGTTGGCAAAATTATATTTATTTTTATATTGTGAAACCGCTCCGTCCGAAAAATATGAGATTTTTTTTAATGTTATTGGCACCAAATTTATTTTTCAAGATTTCAATTAATTTAAAATTAAATAGATGAACCGAACTTGCGTCGTGACTCATTTTTTCGGAAATCACTAGAGAATTTTCATGCTTCATTTCTCTGTATCACTACAGTGTAAGCTTGTTTCACAAGATGAAAAAGTTATCACTAACAAACTTTTTAAACAGTAAATAAACTAACGCGTTGCTGTAAAATTTATATTTAATTATTTGTTAGTTATCTCTGTCTTGTACAAGGTTGAGAAAATCTTGTAACAGCCAAAACGAAGCCAGGTCTACCGGCAGCGCTCACCGCGCGGTGATAAATAAATTTATATTGTTTAAATTAATAACGAGCAGTGAAATTTTCTTTTAGGATATCAAACTTTAATGTATAATGCATGTAACCAATGACAAAAAAATCAATGTTTGAGGGAGAAGTCATTGAAATGTTCATTTGTTTATTTAAAAGTTAATTAACAATATGATAATAAATAAATAATTAGTTTTGGGTATTTTAACAAAATATAGGTATTTAACAATAAATTCGGAAAATTTCATTCATTTATCTCTGTCGGTTGGTTCGGAATCTATTTTTTAATTAATAGTCCTCGAAATTTTCATTATAAAAAAAAATTGTTGTTAAAATGAAAATTTTGAAAAACTGTTCCAGAGTCTAATTATTGGTAGTGAATACTTCACAATAAAATAGTTGTACTTGAATTTCATGATCAAGTGGGAAATAGGGGGTCCACTTGAGGTGATCTTGCTCACCTGTTTCTTCTAATTTTATGAGCGAAAGCATGTTTGGGTGGCCTTTTACAAAGTGCAGAGGAAGGTTACGCTTACCCAACAAGCCCCTTTTCAGGAATTTTCACCCACTCGAATTTTTTTTTTTGAGTCAAATTCACAAATTTCAAAAAGTCAAAAAAAGAGATCGATGGGACGAAAAAGAGGATTTGAAGGAGACGGGCGACTCGGGGGTGGGCCAAAAACTGTTTTAGCATCCCCGGGAGGGCATTCTGAATCACCCCACGCATAAAGACCTGCTTACAACCCCTTAGCGCTGCACATTTTCTGGAGGTAGGTTGGAGGTGGGTTCCGTCAACATTTAGTGCATCCAGTGACGTGAATTCGAGACAAAATGTCATCCCACGCAGCCTTTAACAGGGGCAGAACCAGAGGAGGTGGGTGGGGAATTAGTGTAGTGGTGGCCTTGAGGGGTGCCCTTGAGCCTTGATATGTCAAAGGGTGAAAGCGAGTTGTGGCATCCCGCACCAATTTATTTGGCGGCATTAAGGGAATCGTAAATGCAGAGAGGTGGTCACGGGATCTGGAAAAGGATTGAAGAGATGGGACAGCGACCAAACGCTCAGGACTTATTGGCAAGGACTTAACGTGTGTCAGGATGGGGTTTTTACCCGAGAGTGTCATTCTCAGTCCACCTGTAGATCTCTGAAATTGCCGTCAAAATCTTCTGAATTCAAATTTCGACATGGGGTTGGTTTTTGGGGTGTGGACGGCAAACCGATTAAGCCACAGCGTAGCGACTCCGGGGCATTAAAACCAACCCTATAGGCTACCCAAATTTAAAAACCGTAAATATCTAATCAGAACAGAACGCGAATTGCGCTGATTTAAAAATTGTTTTGACGAGTTTTTAAATGTTTGTTTTTACTCGTATACCCAAATTTCACCTCTCCTCGCTTTTGTACCATTTTATTTCTTCTTATTGTCGTGAACAATCCCTAATGAGAATGATTTTCAACATAAAACGTTTTCTTCAATAATGGCGGAGGTGCCGGTATGCAGTTATATTATTACCACAGGGAAGCTCAGGGTAATGAAGATGTATTTATTCATTTTTCACAATTGCGGACTAAAAAAGATGAACACCTCTCCCGGAGGTACCTTATGAATTTTGATTTGTTAAAGTATTTCGAATTCCAAATCTCCTCATGTACTTTGAAATCAGTTAATGAAAACAATATGAATTTATCCTCAGATTTCTATACTATTCGAAGACCTAGATAATTAGACTGACCTATATAAACCGAGGGACGGACATGTTATCAAAAATTTTTACCTACGAAACGAATATACATACCGATCGATCGATCCCCACTCAATTAAATACAGTTTAGTAAACACGGCGAGACGGAGTAACGGAGTTGACGGAGACATCCAATTACTAAATGTATTCGCGTAAGAGTGCCCACCGGAGCGGGAATTTCGAGACTCCCCCATCCGGATTGATCTCGTTAGCCATGGAAATTGTTTGATCACCGATTCGGAAAGCAAACGTAGTATTTTTCACCCCCATCCTTGGCTAGTTAGTTTCGTTAGAGAGTCGAAACACCGTGAATATATTCGTCTGTGGAGGAATATTTTCATATCCGCAATGAGAATGAACTATCTAAACAAAAGAAACTACTTTTCGTTGAATAACACCGGACAACACGAACATTGAGAATTGTCAATGTCTTCAACATTACCAATTAGAGACAAAATAGTTTTACATGAAAAAGTTTACTTTTGTAGCAATTAGAATGAAATTCAGGATTTTAAGAAAAATTACCAATTTTCTCACTTCTCACAAAATCACTTTTAATCGAATAGAATTACAGTTCAGCATTGTCTCCTTCAAAATAACTTCCTTGGGAAGCCATAAAGCGCTGGAGACGGTTCTTCCATTCATCATAGCAGTGCTGGAACTCATATACTAGAATAGCCTTCAGCTGGTCAGTTAAGTCCCAAAATGATGTCCGACGTCCCTTGAGGTGATATTTCATCTCGGGAAGAGAAAAAAGTCACAAGGACTCAAGTCAGGCACATAATGTAGCTAAGGAGCCACATTAATATTTTTACTGCTTTACAGTTGTCCTTGATGTTTGGTCTCACATGCATGACCCTTTTTTGAAGTTTTTCAAGTACCTCTCTGTACAAGTGTTAATTTACTGTTTGGCTTGGAGGTCCAAACTCTTTGTGGACAATTCCCTGGCTATCAAAAAAGCAAATCAGCTTGCATTTGATATTCGACTTGCTCATTCTTGCTTTTTGAGAATGCTTTAAACCATCGAAGAACCTGGGCTCGAGGTAACTGGTCACAAAACAATTTTTCAGATGCAATAAAAAATGTTGTTTTTTATTGCATACAGCAATTTTTGCCAGAAGTGTGGTAAGCTTGACCGAAAGTCAAAGAGACTCGAGAATAATTAATATTTCTATATGGCCATCACTCCCGGAAGGTGTGGGAGAGATGGCCATACCACAATTTTTTTTTAATATTTCGTTAAGTTCATAATTTGTTTTTTTTTTCCGAAACTGACTGTATTATATCATATTAGTGTTCTTATACTTTCATTCAAGCATTAAATACGTTTAAAAATATGTCATTAAAATTGTGTTTTTTATTTATTTATAAAACTATGGCCAGCTATCCCGGACTTACCTTAATCTACGGAGTCTACGCTGGGTTTACAACTTCTGACGCCATTTTTGGACCTAGCAACACACAAAATGCGTTTTATCGCTACAGTGTTCATGCTGCATGCGTACACTAACGAGGAACGTTTGCTTTTTACCCGCCACGTATATATATATGGATATCTATCTGGTCATATAAAAATTAATATCTTTCAATCATTGCAAAAGCGACAAAGGTACACTTTTTCAAAAATAAACTAACATTTTGGTTATTTTCCAACTTAGAGAATCATAATCATGTCATTAGAATACAGACTCAAATCAAAAAAGAATTTGTTGTCCAGTGTTATTTACCACTTCTATGAAAAATGTATTATTAGTATTACCATTACAAAAACAGAGTTTAAAGAAGATGTGGATATTTTTTCGTTATTTTTTAGAATGATAAATAGGAAAATCATGAAATTATTACTGCTTGCAAAATGTTTTTCCAAGGTTATCCAAAACTAAACGTAAATAAGGCATTGTCGGTTTACACATTAGAATAAGTTATGGAAAATTTGTCAAAAAAATGATGTGAGGTTAAAAAGAATGCATGAACATCTTTTAAAATGCTGGTCAAATAATTTTTGGAAAATAAAAATGTAGACAAATTGTTTTCAAACGTGCGGTTAATTACTACAAAATTGTTTTTAAAAAATCCACTTTCTACATTGCAACCTACTTTTTTCCTGAGCATTTAGGAAACATAAATGATGAACAAGGTGAAAGTTTTCATTAGCACTTAAAGGAGATACCAGGGATGAATTATTGTCATTATGTACATTTTTTTAGTAACATTATCAGAATATATTATCCCGCCTACGAAATTTTTAGGTTTTACGTTACCTTACTAAATACTATTACTTATGTTACGTTACGTTGCATTACGTTACCTTACTTTCTTTCTAACGCCTTACGTCACCTCACTCTCGAACACACCGTATAGGCTGGTGTGTGGAAGACCGTGAACACGTCCTAATCCCAATAGACCTGGAGAGCAAACAGCGCATTTCGTGGCCCCTTGGGGGATTAAAAATTATAATTGGATTTTATGGGGCCGCCGCCGCTGCAACGGAATACGCTCCGGCAAGGGCTATACACTTAAACTTCCATAAATTCCCGGATTATCCTTTTGTTTATAGTCACGGCGTTTGAGAAATTAATTTTGTGTCAACGACGGCCTCGCGGAATTGCCAATAGGCTGCAGAGTCGATTTGGGAGGCTAAACACGATTTCGGTGTGTACTGTGTCTTCATTTTTGATGTTGCGCATCTCCGTAACCAAGTTACGACATAACACAGGACCATAAAAAAATTTCCAAAGCGCGGTAGTACAGACCCGGCCTACTTCACGTTTTTGGGGTCACTGAATACGAATCAGACCTCAGCTTACTTCGTTTATCGTTCAACGGCTATCAGTTTTTCTCCTAGCAACAAAAATTCCTATGACAAACATTCAATCAGACACCATATTATATACTTGACGAGCTGGTGACTGTAATGTTACGAGGATGATCTAACAATAACCCTAAGTATCAGAAACTTTCAACTCGCTTCAACCCTACAACACACATACTCAAAACCTCAAAAACCTCAACCCAAAAAAAACCCTATATACCTATGTGTTCTGCAATTGCTAGAGCGCAGCAAACGATGAAGAAACATGAACATGGTCCAATCGTCACTCTCAACTTCATAGCCGGAAAATTTCTGGAATGTCATGATTGAATCATATTCATGCTTCTTCATCAATTGCTGCGCTCTAGCAGTTGCAGAAGACATATATAGGGTTTTCTGAGGTTAAGGTTTTTTGAGGTTATGGGGTTTTGAGAATGTGTGCCATAGGGTGGAAGCTTTCTGAGGCTTAGAGCTGTTGTTAGATCGTCTCATTAACATTACAATTGATTTAGTGTTTTTTCATAGGGATTTTTATTCCTAGGGAAAACTGATAGTAGTAAATGCATCCTGACTTCAGAATTTGATTCAGCGTGTTGAAACACGTACAAGGAGAATGATCTTCTCTGCCTTTGTGTTTGTGTGGCTATGTAATCAAGCTATCGTGTAAAATGTGTTTTTGAGGTTAAAAAAACTAGCGGTAAACGAGGAAAACTGAGAAATCTGATTCCTATTCAGCGACCCCAAAAGCATAAAAGGGAGTCTAGGTCTCTCTTTCCGTGCATTGGAAAAACTTTTGTGGTCCTGTGTAATTACTCGATTTTCTTAAACAGTATAAAATAATTTTCGACTTATATTAGTATCATTATTTTGATTAGTAGGTATGTGTAAAAATGGCAGTGAAAAAGAAAAGTTGTAAAAAGGGCTAAAATGTTCTGAAACATATTTTAAATGTGAAAAAAAATGTTTATCTCTTAATCTGAAATTAAATTTTCATGTAGGATTCTTCAGGAATTCACATATATGATATTTTATGTATGAGCGTTTTTAATGTTCTTTAACATGCTTTAAGTATAAGAGAAGGAATTGTGGCGTGGAAATAACAAAGGTTCAAAGTGCAATTTTTTTCACAATTGAGATTTTGCTGTACAATAAAACTATGTTACAATAAAACTATGTACTAGCATGTATGTCCTGAAAAAGATCTAAGGGCCAGCTTTAATATTATACTTGTAGTACTAATATGAGAAAACAGATGACTCCGTAGGCATCCACCGAGTCTGTTTCCAAAGAAAGAGGGCAAGTGGCATGTCCCATTTTAAAATAAATTACATGATATTATAATGTTTAGTACACATACAGGACGTCTTTCCGTTATCGACACGACAAAACTGAATTTTTTACAAACTGTTTTGTAGAAACTGTTTCTACAAAAAGTTTGTAGAAACCACCCAGGGGTATTATTTACAAAAGAAAGCTATTCTCATCTTGCTCCCTGGAAAGAGAATATAGTCCTGGTGAAAGGTAAAACTGTTTTTAGATTTGAAGAAAACAACGATTTCCCAATTATTAGACACAAACAAGATAGGGAGATAATAAGAAAAAAGCACCTAGAGAACATGTTATATTTTCTGCAAAACACCAACAATAAGCTTTCCTACAAAAACTTACTGAATCGTAAATAAAAGTTTAACCCCTTTCTATATTTTTTGTTCAGAAAAGTGTTTTTTATATTTGTCAATTTGAAGTTGTATTGCTTTAAGAAATGAAGATTGTTTAGAGAGTAAATTTATCTCTAAAATTTTAATTTTTCACGTTAGAAATATTTAAAATAAAAGAATATTCACTTTTTTTTATCATAACTCGATTTGTTGATTTTGGCACTTAACACCTTTGTTATTTCCACTCTTCAATTGTATAAGCATTGATAAAAAATTGGGGATATTGGACAAAATACAAGCACTAATTTTTTGCCTACGTTTCTTTCTTCAAGGCCTAATTAGTGTTTTACAGCATAACGATCTACATGTTACTTAAATTATCAATTTTTTTTTTACATGTAGGTATATGTCCTAATTATTTTTTGATATCTGTTTGTCGTATTTGTGCAATAATTCCATTTAGTAAGGATATATGCCTAGGCTCAATTTACTTACAATGATTTTAATTTACATTTAGCCACATGTGCTTGCAAGTAAAGAAGAGGATTAATAATTTAAGTAACATAGACCGCTATGCTGTAAAACATTAATTAAGCCCTGAAGAAGTATTGACTCCATATACACTAGGCTGCGGTTTATACATCTTGTATCATACTCTTGTACTTGTTTAACGCAAGAATATTACAATAAAATGAATATTTCAAATTTTTGAACTACATAATCTAATTTTAATATTTCAAGAAGTTTAAAAACGTAATTCGTACTTACCCAGTTATCGGTCTTTTCTCTTCTATCCGACAGATACAACTGCAGTTTTTGACCTAGACCACCTGGTCCTCCAAATTTCTTTATTATTTTGTGCAGCCTTTCTTGTTCGTGTTCTTTCAACAGAGGTCGAAGCGTTCTTTCGTATTTCTCTAGGGTTCTGTCTAACGGTGGCAGCGGTAATTTGGGTAATTTTTCCTGAAATTAAAAAAAAAACAATATTTATTTCCAATTATGAGTTTTGAGATTAGGCCGATGACAATGTATTTTCGAAAATAATATCAAACTATTTCCTTTAAAGACTTTATTGTCCAAAAAATGTTTTAATTATTTCCTCGAATACTCAATGTCGTAAAATAAATTATTTTGAAATTATACGTCAATTCAGTTGCAAGCCATATCTCTTATTTAAACGAGCTAAATATTTCGAAAAATAATACCTTTGACATTTTTCATAAATTTTGAAAAACGGTAGAGATATTGTGTTTCGGTGAAAATATGTCTAGCCTTTTGCTTCTGAGGTGAAGATTTCTTCTTACTTCAAAGTAAACATGTGGAAATAAATTTCCAGTCGCAATAATATTTAAGTTCTCTTATCCAAAAACATATTTCATTTCCTCAATCACATATACTCAATGTCGTAAAATAAATTCTTTTGAAATTGTTTGTCAATTCAGTTGCAAGCCATATCTCTTTTATGTAAACGAGCTAAATATTTCGAAACACAATACCTTTGATATTTTTCACAAATTTTGAAAAACGGTAGAAGTATTGTGTCTCGGTGGAAACATGCCTAGCCTTTTGAGTCTGACGTGAAGATTTCTTCTTATTTCAAAGTAAATATGTGAAAACAAATTTCCAATTTCTCTAAGTTCGTTTGTCAATACTCCGTTTCGCCCCACATTTTTCTCTTAAATTTCAGATAAAAACCCACTTGAAACACTTCTAAGCCAGCGATAATCATGAATGACACATAAATATCTATATTTCTCACTATATTTCCGATATTCCTACACACCCGAGTATCCCATCATCATACGCAGAAATCCTATTTTCCCAATCTCCATATTCATACACCGTTAACGTCACGCCGCGCACCGTAGGCACTGAAGATGCGGTTAAGCCGTCGAAACGTCGCGCACACGTCGAATAAAACCGGTATTAAGGCCGCATTTACATAAAACACGGCGAATCGCGCGTGCGAGCTGCGTAACGTCCACCCTTGCCTCCGTAGCCGTAATTCAGTTTCGGAATCATCCATATATTCATGCGGAATGGGGTGCTCGGCGAGGCGTGCGGGGGCTGCAGGCGGGAGGGGGTGACGCACCAATTAACATCCCGTGAATCATCTGCACGGTCCCAATTAGCGACTTGGAAGTTATGTACACATTTTGTCGGGAGGAATAACTGTGTTTCGGATTTGTTTGCGCTTTCCGTGTTACGTGCGTCTGTTTGCTGTGGATTTGTCTCGCCGATTTGTCGTTATTGGTGCAGCGGATTTTAGCGTTTCAGTATTGAAAATATTTCTAGTTACAGGGTGATAGATTTATCACAGGAATTGAGTTTTTCTCGGAGTGAGTGAGTTTTTCTCGGAAACGGCTGAGAGAAATTAATTTTTTGTGAACGGTAAAATTACTTTTACACACCTTCACTCAAAATTAAGGACAAAATAAAAAATTTTGTTTTACCATGTGTGGCAGTATACTGACGTGGCACGTGAAACCAGATGTTTTGCAGCATGTTGTTACAGACAAACATAAAGCTCGTGTAAGTAGTGGTGTGGGTGCGCGAGATAGACAATTTAACTTGGATTTAGTCAAAAATTATAGTAGTGTGTAATATTAAACGACAAACAGTGGGGTCGATTCCCGAAAAGCTGGCCAAAAGTCGAAAAATGAAGTTTTAATTTATGGGATTTGGAGTACATAGATGTATATAGTAATGTTCAAAGAATATGTAACGGCCCTTTACAAAAGCTAATTAAGTATACATGGCAGGTATAACCCAGTACAAAAAGGACCTTCGCGCGAGTAGCAGCTCGAGCGTCCCAGCTCATGTTCAAGCGTCATATTCAAAAATTTGTAGAAAATCATAAAGTTGATCTTTTTTAATCCTACAAAATTGATGTTTTAAATGAAAAAATGTAGTTTATTATCGTATTTGTCAAAAATTATAACAAATAAATATAAATTAACAATAACGCAATGTTTGAAGTGTAAAATAATGAAAATTTGTGTGCAATCGTTTCAGAAAAATAGAGAACAGTTCAAACTCCCACGGATTTCCGCAGTGAAACAAATTTTAAATTAAATTTTATATTATCATGTAATAAAATTTGTAAAAATTACCAGCCACTAGCTGCCACTTTGTTTTTAATGCACTTAATGTACGTAATGTTCATAATTTTATTGTCACAAGTTTTTTCATAAAATAAATAAAAGTTATGGATTTTAGAAATTTTGTATTCGTCATTTTCCATCTTCCATTCATTTAGTTTCCAGATTCGTTATTTGCGACCTCGAAAACTTATAAATTCCACGTTTCACATAAATTAAATAAAAATAACGGTTTATGGATGTGCTTTTTAGTATTTCGTAGCCGCCATTTTGTTTTTTTTTTATTTTGACTTCAGGTTACTAACCAGCGACTTTGAAAACGTATGTGTACAAGATTAAACATAAAATCAATAAAAATTACGATTTATAGATATGCTTTTTAATATGTTATAGCCGCCATTTTTTTAAATTTTGACTTGAAATTCGTTATCAGCGACCCCAAAAACCCCTATTTACCAAGTTTCAAGTAAATATCGTAATTTTTTTACTTTTGGCCAGCTCTTCGTTAATCGGCCCCTCTGTGCGACAGGATAAACTAACGTAGTGGTTGGGGGACTGGATGAGGCAAAAGCCGTGGAAGAGCATTTGATAGATTCAAGGGTGTTGGAAAGCACAAATGCAAAAACAATTAGTGAGTGTTTGACTAGTGGTCTACGGTCACTATGGGACGAGGAGAACTTTGAAGTAGATAAATCTCAAGTATTTTGCTGCTATATTGTTAATTTAATCCATGTTATAGATAATTTGTGAACTCGAGTGGCAGTATGGACACGTTACCGTGTATATGCAAGTTATGTCTTCTGACTATGTTTCCTTTGCCGATTAGTTGTGCTACAACAATCACCATCACATGTATGTATAAGGCAAGAGCTGTTTAACATTTCGTAACGTTACTGATAGTGGTATCCTGAAACCGCCACTGGTAAAGTACGCATCTATTATTAACCCCGAGATCTACTAATGACGAGTTATGAACGCGTAGCTTACTTCAGTTCTCCTCGCCATAGGCAGGTACAAGTGGACACACGCGACAATTCCATTTAACCAGACCATCCCTCCTCTAGTACCCGCACGTGATTATCATTATTATATCGACGAAATAGGTGGCGTGACTTGGTAGGCAGGAGCAAGTCACGCACGGCCACCCGACGACGTGCGTTCAATACAATTCCGAAATCAGAATCAAGTACTTTATATTCAAGGGTAGTACAATAAGTACACCACCTCCCAAAAATGGGAATTATTTAAGAGAGATTTATTTTAAAAAGATCAACCTCAAATGGCTGTAACCTTGCCCGCAAAATATATGGGGTAGTTTTAAAAAAATGAGATTAAATGAGATGCAGAATATATTTTTAGACCTATACAGGATTCTAAGCCAGTAAGATCTCTCGTTCTCCGTCATCCGCCGCTAAAAGTCGCAGATCCAGATTTAGATCTTATTAGACCTCATTAGTATGAAATATTTGACGGCGAATGACGAAGAACAAGCGTGTCGGGTGTATCCTAACTAGGAGAGTATACTGTGGCGTTACGTTTACAGTACCGCCCTCTAATGCGATTTAATAGGACTAGACATCCCATAAAGTACCTTATTAGACCTCCAAAATATCTCTAGTACCATTAAAATGCACTAGGATGATATAGCGAATATAACCACCACGTAATATACTCAGTTATGCATATTTAATAATTCTGATACATGTATCTTTAAACTGATAAAAAAATACTTAGTGGACTTTCCGAGGGTAAGAATTTTCATAATTAGGTCCTGTAAATTGTAAATAAATAATAAATAAATCAAATGGTAAATACATGGCAAATAAAAGTACTGTTTTTGATTTGAAAACAATCAACAGTTATAAAATATATCCAAATAATGATGATATATATCAAGATCTACGTTATCATTGATATTAATCTATAACAGAACATCGATAACATTCACCATACACCTAAAGTGGATATTTCGGTGCTATTCTGTTATTCTATTAAAGGCTACTGAAAGAAAGACAAATATTGACAATTCATAGGACATGTTAGCACATATACTCCTGTGTTTACAAAATAACCACATGTACCCTCTGAAAACTCTGTGGCTACGGTGAGAAACGACCTCAGAAAATATTAGGGGAAACTGGGGTATTACCACAAAGAAGTAAATTAAATTGAATACTGTTCCATCTTTGCATATGTGCTTCCAAATTGTGAACCTTAAGAGAAATATTAATGTGTATGAATGAAATGAACAATATACACATTTAACCATATAATCTAATCAATATGACAGTAGTATCCAAATAATTTTAAATATCTATATACATAAATGAAAATTGTTTATTGTTTTTGTGATAATTTCTGATTTCTAAATTAGGCAGATATATGATACTCTGTATAAAAAATGCTAGATGTTAAAAACGTCCCTTTTTAATTCACTTTCTGTAGAGGACATCATTTCTAAACATAGCAATCCTTCGTTCTGTTTCAGGAAATAGTTTGTGGTGGTACAAGGAAAGGAATAAGTAAAAACTGGTGAAAGTCATAGAGGTATCGCCCTTCGTCAACTTTGCCAAGGTAACTAGCAGATGTAGAAACAATTCTGAATTACAATAAGGAAGCTGGAAACACAAGCACTATGGTCTAGGAAACTAACAAGCAATGAAAATAATTTGCATGTTTTGGTTAATGAATAGAATTTAAATCATTCCATAATTCCTTCAAACAGAACTAAGCCCTAGCTGTTTGGCCGTAAAGTTCATGTCATTCTCCTACATTTTGATCATGAACAGGTTAACTCCTTGGGCAAGAATAGTTAAATGGTTCTTTGCCATTGTTAGAATTTTGGTACATTGTTATTTATAATTTTTACTAAAGCCTATTCGCTGTGTGCAAAGAAAGTCGATAGAACAAACTTGATACATTTCGTCATTGTTTATGTGAAAGAACGACACTAAATGCAGGCCATTTTCGCCGCCTGTTTCGCCTCCCTCGAATCTGAATTAGCAGAACTTCACAGCAACCCTACCGGAGGACATTTTGGAGTAAACAGGACTTTGGCTATTTGCTGTGTAAACTGTCGCCGAGACGTAGAAGAATGGTGCAAGAGATGTGATTTGTGCACTTCCAAAAAGGTACCAAAAACAAGAAGCAATGGTAAAATGGTGCAGTACTTATCCGGAGCACCATTCGAGAGGGTAGCAGTAGACATTCTTGGACCATTACCTGTAACTGACCGTGGCAACAAGTATTTGATGGTGGTAATAGATTACTTCTCGAAATGACCCGAAGCAGTACCTCTCCCCAATCAAGAGCCAGAAACCATAGCCGAAGCGTTCATCGAGAGTGTCATAGCTGGACATGGAGTACCCCTCGAGCTGCTTTCCGATCAAGAAAGAAACTTCGAATCAGAGCTCTGGTAAGAAGTAATGAAAATAATGGGCATCAAGAATACCTGAACAACTGCGTTTCATCCTCAGTCAAATGGCATGGTTGAACGACACAACAGAACCATATGCCATGACTTGTCTAAATTCGTGTCTGAAAATCAAAGGGACTGGGACAAATTGGTGTCTCTGTTCTTGTTGTTATAACGAAGGTCCCAGCATGAATTAACTACCTACACTCCGTATATGCTGACTTCTAAAAGAGAAATGAAGCTGCCTACTGACCTCATGCTTGGCCGTCCACCAGAAGAAACTCAGGAGCGAACTCTGCCCGAATTTGTGGAAGACGTGAGAGAGAGAATGGACCGCATCCACCGATTTGCCCTGAAAATGCAGAGCGACAAAATGAAGCAGCGTCTCGACACTACATCACATTAAGCTTGGTGATGCAGTATGATTGTACGCCCCAAAAAGGATGAAAGGAAGAAGTCCTAAACTCCAAAGGAACTGGGAAGGCCTGTACACCATCATAAAGAAAATCAACGACCTGGTCTACCGCATCTAGCTTTCTCCAAGAAGCAAGCCGAAGGTGGTCCATCTGGAGAGTCTCGCAAGATATACAGGACATGATCCACCCGACTGGCTTGTCGTCGAAGATCCACCGCCTAGGACTGACGACAGGGGAGCAATGTGACATTTGTAAAAGTGACTTTAGTGACAGCTGACATTTATTAAGGTTTACAGTTTACATAGTGAGTCTATTTAGTTTATACAGTACCTATTAGTAAAGAATTGCATGGAATGACATATTAGTATTCTACATAGATGTCAAATGAAATTTCTAGAACATGTAAAAACCATAAATAGTGTTGTTGTTGCTATGATATAGTTAGTTGTGATTTGATTGTTAAAGAGATAAGGTCGCAAAGTTGTAGAGTTTTAATAAAAGTGTTTAGAAGTGAAGAAGCGAATTATTTAAAGATAAATATGTACGTAACAGTATGTTGAAAAATGTAAAATTCAGTGGCTCTAGAAACCCAGCTGCAACCGTTTTCAATATTTTGCAGCGAATATTCAAATGATTTGCCTCGTGCAAGGGGAGTAACTGCCACCATATTGGATTTTAAATTTTTGACATCGGATTCATAATCAGAGACCTTGAGAACTCGTTTGCATTTTCGAGAATTTAATTTGTTTGTATATTTCTCAATGCAAGCCCATGTAAAAATGTTGCAAATAGTCTCAATGTCTCAAGTCCAATGTCTCGATAGTGAAAAGTAGCCTCAATTTGACGCTTTGTGAAGATTAAAGTCTCATCATAAACTCATTTCATTCGGCACACAGTGTGCATTATTCAGCACACATTTGGGTGGCGAAACAGGCGAACATTGGTGCCGTTCTTTCAAGGGTTTCTGTCAATTTTCATTTACTTTCAGTCAACAACATTCAGTAACAGGAATACCTTCAGTATGAAAAACATCAGGGAGACCAGTGCGCCCCTACCGGCCGACACACAACTAACAGACCGGGAAGCGACCTGCCCCGGTCTCCCCCGCGCGTCCGCGTCACGCGAGAGTCGGTTATTGATCGGGGTGAAATGTAGAGCGCGCCCCGAGCTGGGGCAGGGGTTGCGGCACTCCCACGACACTCGACCCGCGTGCACCGTCGAGGAAAACGCACGGACGGAACAGACGGACGGACAGCTCGACGGACGGCACCGGGAAGCATGTCGAGCTTCGAATTGGCACCGAGACGCGGAGAAAATTGCGTCGCGACGCCACGTCGCGCTACGTGCTATCGTCGGGGAAGGTGATACACTGTTTCGGAGCGAGATGAGATCACAGCGGCGCAGGGTTGGGAGTAGGGGTGGAGAGAGCGGTTCTGGAGGTGCGGAGAGCCGGAAAATAATTGTTTTCTAATCAAGAATCCAAGTATCTTTGGAGTTCGTTCTATCCACGTTCTATATACAGCGTCAATTTGAAAACGAACAGTATTTAATATTGCCTAAACTAATGACAGTATCAAAATTTGGCGAAACATGTCAATTTACATATCAAGGGGGACAACTTTTAAGGCATTTGTTGTCGTATTACTTTCAACCCCCTAACCCCTTGGGCACCTGACCCTAAAATTTTAAATGACAAACCCTATTTATTTTGCTATTTTTGAGTTTCTTGTACAATTCTGGATAAGTCCCATATTTCTTTTTTGTCAAAATTGAGGTAGTTAACGGGGTTGAAAGGATGAAGGTAGTACGACAACAAATGCCTCAAAAGTAAAACAAATGCCTCAAAAGCCCTTGATATGTAAATTGACGTGTTTCGCCAAATTTTGATACAGTATCAAAATTAATAATTGTAATATAATAATATAATTACAATACATACAATACAATACAAAATTACAATAAATACAATAATATAATTGTAATATAATAATTAATAATTAATATTGCCTAAACTAATGACATATTAGTTTAGGCAATATTAAATGCTGTTCGTTTTCAAATTGACACCGTGTATGTTTTGAAACGAACGCTCCGATTTACATATTAACGACCTAGACCGCTATTACAGCGTGATGACACTGACACGCGACGGATGGCGGGAAAGTATTTAACAAAGAATGTAACCAGCCACAGCTGGCTCATCTGCTAGGCAGACGGGTTGGTTTCGCAGGGAGGGTCAGGATCTGGAATCTGGATATCAGGCTCAAAATTGGTGCCTCAACACCATGCGTTAACGACGTCTGCAGAATAAGACTGTATGCTGAATCCCGTCAGTTGTAGAAGAATCTGTATATACACCGACAGTCAGGCCTCACTCTCTGTAGTCATGGAAGGTTGATTCAAGGCTAGTCTGGGAATGCCACAACATAAAGCCGATTTCAACTAAAAGGTTGTACTCTACTGGACTCCTGGTCGTAGTGGCACCACAGGCACCGATAAGGCGAGATACACTGGCAACGGAAGGCTCAAAAATGAGATTTCCTGGGCCAGAGGTCGACTCTTCCGGTAGACATCACTGTGCCACCACAAAAAGTGGCACAAACAGAAAGATCCTCGTCACTCAGAAGTCTCCATTAAAGGACCCTCACACGAAACGCAGCATGGAACTCAAGACTGTTAAAAAAAAAAGTAAGTCGTAAGGACTTATAATACTCATGGGACTGTTCACTGGACACTGCACCCAGTGAAAAGACGTCTGAAAAATGTGTAGATTTAAGGAGGAGGTAAATCCCTGCCTTCATATTCTTTGCCTCTGTCCGGCTTTGGCTGGTGTGAGAGCGCCAGTAACACCTAGACTCTAAAAATCTGGAACCACTTTAAACAGCATTCTGTCCTTCGTTAGGGTCAGGATCCGCCCGATCTGTACGAAACACTCTGATTTACAAACCTGGTTGCTCATAATGGGCCCAGAGGCCTCAGTGAGCGTTTCTCGTTGTGAGGGCCCTCGATATACGAGGAAAAAATATATAGGTTCAAAGAAAGGAAGGTTTTCTTTCTGTAGTTAAAACCACTTATTTGAATAGACAGCTCACTGATCATGTTAATTTACACATCCAATAAAAAAACGCAACGTCATCGCTAACTCAAGCCATTATAGATGTTCTGCTACATTCGCGTCGGCTTCAGTCGTTATATCATTACATTTTACATATCTCCATTGTTTTCGACATTCGGATTATTTAAGTTTACTGTCAAAAAATAAAGTTAGTCTATTATTATCTCATTTTATCCAGCAGTAATACATTACTTAAACATTATTTCTGAATATTAACTACTATAGTTAATCACCCAGGTTGGATGTCCTTTGCTGAATACCGAACATTTTGTTACTGCTACTATTAACTATAAATCAATAATTTGATTGGTTGCTTTCCAAGAGCACTTAGATAATGCCTGAAAAGTCAATACAAGAAAAAAATACATTATACTAATATACTAAATTATACTAAAGCCCTATTGCATGCAGAACACGAAGCTCTTGCGAGCGTGCTAGAAATTTACTCGAAAAAGCTTACTGTTTACAAAATATTTCATTATTTTGTACCTAAAAATTAAGAAACAAATTTTTCAAATAAATAATTTTAGAAATTCGTACAAATATAGTTATTTTATTTATAATTGGTGGTTTTTACGATAGTGTAACCGAAATTTGGAAAAAAATCTCGAATATATTTTTTGAAAATTAACTCAAATCCCCCTTAAAATTACATCATACTGACATTTACTCAAATGTCAGTACGTCCACACAACCACCTGGACGATATTTCCGTACCTTCCACCAAAACCTGAAATCCATAAAATTAAACGACATAAAATTAAACGAAAGAATATAAAGGGGTGTTGCTGTCTTAAGAGAGTCATATTATACAGTGTGGCGCAGAATCGGAACACCTTTGTAATTTTTTTAGCCGACTTCAAAATATACGTCATGTCTATTTTTCAACATATTTGATATCTTCAGTCTAGTGTACCACTTTTTAGTGGACGGATTTTTTTTTGTAAAATAAATTGTACAACAGATTTTTTCGGTACTTTATTACGGAATTATTATTAAAAATATTCATATTCCTATAAAATTTATTTGCCTAAGTTTTATAATTATACAATAGGTAGGTATAATACATAAGGCATGCTCATCATTATTACATTATTACTTACACCACTATATGGGGTCTAAGTACATAACAATAACACCTGTATTTCCATAGGGTATCCACTTTTTTGCTGGGAAATCCTTGGTAATTTCTAAACCACAATATATACGAGGCGATAGCGTTTTTTATTGTATTTTTTTTTAAGATTATTTCCTAAACGGCTGCAAATTTTGTGAAAGGCATTAGTTCATGAAATATAAATTTCCTATATAAGTTTCCTCTAATTTAACTGACCTTGTATTTTCATCCATTTTTTTTTAATAATACATTTTTAATAAATGTACAAAAAACTCATCGCATGAGTATTAAGACCTATCTGATAGTCTAAATCAACTTGCAATGAATGCCCCTGGGCTGGAATGCCAACGACGGCCTTGCTTTCGCGTTAGATTCTCTCTCGATGGAGCGCCCATGGAGAGATGACACCCGCCGACAAAAATGGCTTAGAACACAGAAATGCCATCTACATATCTGATGTCCCGCGGGACGTCACGGCTTACCGTCGACTGCCACGGCTGTGTTTTCCTCTCTCTCCAAGCTTTTATCTTTAAAAAGTTACGGATGTATTATACGACTCCCAGCCTCCCCATTGTCCCCCAAAATAAACAGATCTGCTTTTATACACGCCATAAGATAAACCGGTTAAATTATGCATGGGCATTATAAGAGCGCCGCTTTGGATTGGGGGTTTTGATGTACGCCTTACGATCGGGTCAGAAATATCAGAAATATCAGAAAGGACCGTAAACATCAAGATGAAATATATGTACCTATATATGGAAAGAATTTTATGGGTATATTTTATACCTTTGTGGAATTGATCCGTACTGAACGGTACCATCAATTACGTGATGTGATCATGAAATATTGTTACCACACTTTAAAAATCCAATGGATGTGAGTTATAACTAGTGTTCCGAACGTGTGCTTGTAACGCAGGGCCGAACTCGTAATTCGTCATGTTGTTGACGGAAGATGATATATGAGAGATCAAAAAGACAGGAGTAAAAATGTGTTAATAATGTATGTATATACTTATTACTTGTGCTATTCAGAAGCACCGATTGTCCTCATTACTTGAGCGTACGTTGCCACGACCAGTAGTTATTCTGCATTTATTCTCGTTAAACGTGAGCGATTTGGCCTGTATATTTGGTTGTAGAAAGAAAATGATCGTTCCACATCTACTGAAGTTAAAGTTCACATACACAGAGGACGACGCAACACGCACATTATTTGCACTAACAGTTTTTTGTTGTCACTAACATCAGTACAGTTTATATCTACGTGTTACTACTATTTCTATACTTTTAGCCGCTGTTTTAAAAATCCGTTTATTTAGCTATCGATATCGGGGGCATTAATGACCTTATTACCGCAAAATTTGTTGTTTCATCCACTGTCAACCACAGAAATTTATTACGTATGTCTTCTCTGATATTTCCCATGACACACTGATATGTCTTCTATAAATATGTTTTCGTAATCTATGGCTACTAGCCAATGGAAAATTGGATACATATTTGGCAAAAAAAACGTCTAAAGTAAATATTGTCAACCACGTTCCATGCAAGGCTACATTCGCAAAACATTATGCACAAATCGAACCAAAATTCCTCTTTTCTAACCGTACCAGGTATATTTTTTGACCGCCGGCAACTCTATCTGAATAATTGGCCATCTTACGGAGAAAGTGTATTACGAAGTCCCAGGTTTCCGCGAAGACTTCGTTCGGGATAACATTCTACGCACGGACAGCGGCGTGGGTATACAGAGGCAAGAAATATGTGCTTAAAAAATACGATTTATACTTTAATTATCACAGAGTTGTATAGTGCTTGCTCTGCGTGACAGCATACTTTCCCGGATCTTAGTTATAACACATCCGAAAAGGGTTTTTAAGGTAAACGGTCATCATGTCTAACCTAGGTGAATGGTGATAGTGTAAACCACATTACTAGAGTCTGTATATTAACAATAGATTCCAGGACCGGTCTTAATGCGACTGGAATACTGTTATATTTGCCACATTAATTAAGTATATCGTCAATTCCTGTATGTACTTATGTATGTACATAGTACAATCATAATTCAATCAAATAACTCCATTATATTCCGGAATACAAACCGTCTGCCATGCTGTGCGCCCCACTCTTATCAAGTTACGGCACGTGTTAACACGACAGTAATTTACACTTCTTGTTAGTATTAGTTAAACTACGCTGGTCGATGCATTGTTCGTGTGCACTAAACGTCGAATAATATTGTAAAAATATCGGGTCAGCGTCTGTCACGTATTATTGACCTTTGATGGCAATTAACTTTGTTGTACCGCGTGTGACAGTGTACTGACGTGGCACGTAAAAAAAGCCGTTAGTACAGATGAATTAATAATACAATAACGTACCTTAGCGAAACTTGCTGTTATTTTGACCGTAGAATCCAAAAATGTAAAAATATGTAGGGTGTCCCATTTAAAAAAAATACAACCTTGATACGTTTTGTATTTTTGGGACACCCTGTACATTATAAAAATAACTTTAAAATGTACCACTTATTCGTCCCTATCCACCCACAAAACAATTTTATTTTAAATCATTAAAAACACAGGCACACAAAAAAACAAAATTTTCTGATCCCGAGGTCTGACATATCAATTCTTATGTATTTTGATGCGCTGAATAGGAATCCGATGTCCGTTTAGCTCCATCACCCACCAGTTTTCCACAAAACCCCAATTTTGTGTCAAAATTGCCCAAGAAAATACCAAAGTCTATTTTTCGTACCGTTTACTCCAGATATATCGTTTCCAGAGTATTCTTAACCGCTGAAAAGAATTCCGTAGTCCAAGTTTACTTCTGACACTCCATTAACCCAAAAAAGTCCAATTTTGGGACAAAATTGACCAAAAAAAATACCAAAGTCTATTTTTTTTACCATTTACTCCAGACATATCATTTCCGGAGTATTTTCAACCGTTGTGAAGGATTCCGTAGTCCTTTACTCCTCATTATTCAATTTCCTACAAAACCCCAATTTCGGGATACAATTTAACAAACAAGACTTTTAAATCTATTCTATTTACAATTTCATTACGACATATCACTTTCAAAGTAAGAATTGAATACATCGTTTATCTGGGTACGTTATAGAAGAGTAGTTTTATAAGAAATAGTTCTTAGTGGATGACTTCTTTACCAAACCGAAACGACCAGTGTAAATTCATTTCATTTTTCTAAAAAAATTTAAAAGTTCTTCAATTCAGTTAATTACTTGTTAATTTGAGTTACTTACTTGTTAATTTTTGGAAATTCATACAACGAATGAACAAGAGTTTTTCATCTTTCAAAATATCTTTTTTTCACAATTACTTTACATGTATTGAAGATTCTGTTTCTTCATTTTTTCTTGTGTTTTATTTGTTTTAATAAAGTCATGTCTAAGAGATGATTTTTTCCAAATATAATTCTTTGTAAAATATACTAAATTTACTTTAGTATCTTTTTGATATTAAATTTACTTTAATATCTTTTTGGTCAATTTTGACCCAACATTGGACTTTTTTTTGGATTAATGAAGTGTAAGAAGTAAATTTGGACTACGGAATCCTTTTCAGCGGTTAAAAATACTCCGGAAACAATATATATGGAGTAAACAGTAAAAAAATAGACTTTGGTATTTTCGTGGGCAATTTTGACCCAAAATTGGGGTGATGGAGCAAAACGGACATCAGATTCCTATTCAGCGCCTCAAAATACATAAGAATTGCCATGTCACACCTCGGGTTCAGAAAAATTATTTTGTGTGCCGGTGAAATTAGTATTAAAACAATTATATCGTTCGTGTCGAATAACGTGAATAACCCTGTATATCTAACAACAACCGAGATACCAATGCATGCATAACAATTTTGGGACACACTGTATTTGCACCGCATCAATGGTTGTTAACTTTTAACCGTAATGGAAATGTATAGCACGGCATCCATCTACTATATTTTTCTCCCATTAAAGTTACATTGCGAGAGATGATAGGTCTGCTCCTCGTCTTTAAGAAGAAGAATTATACCTTTTGCCAGGGCGACCTCGTCGCTTTGAAAGTTTGGAGCGTTTATTCTAGGGGTGGGTACGCGGTATGAATTACATAAATGCATTTCACCCCGAATTCCGGGGTGTAGGCTTTCTCAAAGAGGGGCGTGTGAGAAATAATCTTTTGTAGCAGGTGTCTGCGGTATCGCTGACGTATTCTGTTGTCATCGCTTCTACTAATATTTTTGCTGTGTTATATATGGCAGCGGGGTCGATTTTTATCGAGAGTGAATATGGATAGTGGTACACCGTCAAAATCAGTTAACAACAAAATCAATTATTATTATTATTAACAACAAAATTATTATTACAATTATTATTAAGGACATCATTATTAGTGAAGCTATGTTTTTTTGCCTTTGTTGTTGCTGTTATTTTGATCGTAGAATCGTAGGATGTAAAAACATATAGGGCGTCCCTTTTAAAAAGTATGTAATTTTTGAAAATAGTTTATTTTAAGTAAAATTGAATTCTCGAAAGGAGACCTCAAGATAAGATATTCGAATCGGCTCCAGAAAGCTTTCAAAATTACACGTTATTGGTGCTAAAAGAAAAGTATAGAGCCGTTTCACAGTCTTTTAACTTCCTCCGTTTCACCCCTATCACGGAAAATACGTGTTTTTTGTGGTATTTTAGTTATTTTTTTTAAATCACCTACTGTATATGGAAGCCTTCAAAAACATAGCTTCATGTAAAACATTGTCATGAACTATTAAAATAATATTTTGATCTCCATAGTCCCATAACAGATTTTTAAACAAATATTGAAAATCAAAACTGCACGGCAATGCCATGGCAATGTTTTTATTCTTTTCATACATTTAAACTACATTTTACCAAATGTTTTCAGATTTTTTTTCGGAGAGGTAGGTCATTTTCGAAATAAAAAAAAAAACTTATTTTCGCCGAATTATCTAGTTTTAACTTAGTTAAACTATAATAATTTTTTTACAACTGACGCAATTAAACAGAACACAACTTCCTGTATACAGTTCGTAATTGCATAAACGCGTGTTATCTTTATTGCATTGGTGTTTGTTAACTGTGTTATGTGAGTACTATCTTCTTGACATACATATAGAGAGACATCTAAAAAAAAAAAAAGAAAACGTCATCAAATGCTATGAACGAGAGAGATGGAAATAGCGGTTATGTCAAAGCTCAAAACCAAACGTCAAAATTTGACAAGTGACTGTCACAATTGTAACATAAATAATTACTTAGTTTATATACGACGTGTGTAAATTAAGTAATGAGACTGAATTTTTTATTTAATTTATTTTTTATTCGAATAGAGTTACAAATCAGTATTGCTTCCTTCAAAATTACTTTCTTGGGAAGCCACACAGCGCTGGAAACGGCTGTTCCATTCTTCACAGCAGTTCTGGAACTCATATACTGGAATAGCTTTCAGCTGGTCGGTTACAGCCGGTTGAATATTTTCGGTGGTCCCAAATTAACGTCACTTGAGGTGATTTTTCAATCTTGGGAAGTAAAAAAAGTCACAAGGACTCAAGTTAGGCGAATAAGGAGGCTGTGGAGCCACAGGAATGTTTTTACTGGCTAAAAATTCGTTTACTAAAATGGCTGTGTGACAAGGCGCATTGTCGTGATGCAACATCCAGTCATTCTTGATGTTTGGTTTGGTGACCCTTTTTCAGAACCGCTCTGTATAATTGATGATTTACTGTTTGGTCTGGAGACACAAACTGTGGACAATTCCCTGGATATTAAAAAAGCAAATCAGCATGCATTTGATCTTCGACTTGCTCATTCTTGCTTTTTTGGGTCTTGGAGAGCTTGAAGTATGCCATTCCATGCTTTGACGCTTGGTTTCAGGGCCGTACTCAATCACCAGTAATGACACGTTCAATAAAATGGAGATCATTTTCAATTGATTCCAAAAAGTCAAGACACCTTTCTCTTCTAACGACCTTTTGTTCCTGCGAAAGGTTTTTGGAACCAACCAAGATTTTTCTCATCCCTAATTCGTCAGTCAAAATCTGATGAACAGTGGTGTGATTCAAATTTAACTCCTTCCCAATCATTCTTGTCGTCAACCGATGATCTGAACTCACAAGATCCCGTATTCTATAGACATTTTCATCGGTTCTTGAAGATGAATGCCCACAGCTGCGTGGTTTATCTTCAATTGACTCTCTTCCTTCTGAGAATGCCTTAAATCACCGAAAAAACTGGGCTCTTGAAAAAAGACTGTCTCCGTAGGCGTGTTGAAGTTTTACAAAAGTATCCGTTGCGTTGTGTCCAAGTCTGAAGCTAACCCTGATAGCACACCGTTGCTCAAAATTAATGTAACTCATATTATTTAAAACGCACCAGAAAAAAACGGTTTACGAAAACAGGCAGAAAGAACAAACAAATTACTAGCAGTTCAAACTTGTACTGAAAGTGCATTACATGTTAACCTACCGCCCTTCTAAGTGTTCTCCGCAGTGTTGCTAGATCGGACGCTATGTTGCCAGTCTCCTCGTATATTACTCAAAAGTTTCTACAATCGGTCAAACCGCAATTGCAACCGGTAATGTGGTGACTTTTAGCTGACATCAATTGTACACATCTTCATACGCACTTTAATTTTTTTCCGGGGTTACGTGTCCCTCTGCCCCTCACCAATCTACGCCAGTGCGGTTCGGGGGGAGTGAAGTGTTACGCGAGGCAGCCACGTGGCCTCGTTACCACCCTCCTCGAGGGGGATTAGGCCACAATGCCGAACACACCGTTATTAATTAACCTTAGCGCGGCAGAGGCATCGCATTGCCAAACGACCAATTCAAAATTACCCATTGCAGTATCATTTATCAATATATCCTATCTGCCTTTGTCTATCGATGAATGCGAACGACGACGGACGCTAATTCAGATGAATGATCGGCGAGCCGCCGAAAATATTGAAAAAGGCGTGTAATTGGGCTGCAGCAGGACCGACTGCGTTGAAATTGGAGATGATTATATAGCACCACATAAAAGTGCTCTGTCCGGTGGACCAGATTGGTATATACTTATGTATTTTCACTCGTTGAATAGTTAGAATTGTCCGAACAGCTCGTTATTTTGCCTTTACTTAAAAAAAAAAACACCTGTAAAGAACTTTCCCGCTCATGTAGTAGACAAGCACAATAATCTCGTCACATCGAAGCCATACAACACTTAAACCCAGTAACCCACAAACCTATAAGCCTTGGTATGTAATCTGTATAATAACAAAACCTTCAAAAAAGTTTGACACAGCAGTCTTCCAAAACCATGTAAGCCGATACATAAAGTCTCTTATAACCTCACAACCCCAAACTTGCATAACCTCATATACTCCAAATCGAATAACTTTTCGTCCTCTTTCTGATATAATCTGCCAGCGTCTATCACATTTGCCTTGATATCATTTCTCTACATTTTAGATCCTAATGAAATATTTCGCCTTGCTCTAGAGTAAGACCTTTTGGAAGTAGTCGGTATTGGAATCCATGAAATGCAATTTCATAGTCTTCCAGCAAACCAGTTTCTGTAAAACTATAGGAAACTAGTAGAAGGGTAGTGGAAATCTTTAACCCCCGTTCTGCATATCACATAAACAGGTACGTGCAAATGAAAATAATAGACAAGCAATTACGAGCCAATGATCTACTAGCAACAGCTTTGGCAATTAAATAAGGTTATAAATTTAAGATAGAATAGAAGTACGTCTTTTTTACTAGGCCAACATTGATGATTCTTTTTTTGGATGGTGCGATAGTTGAAAATGACTGATTGCCTAATGTGGGCAACGAGAACTCGAGGGGGTTTACTGGTAACATTTTTTCCGCAAAATGCGATAGTGTACTCAAAAAAAAAAAACAAAAACGTCCGAAAATTGACTATTTTTCAATATATTTCTACATCATTCATAGTCCACTTCTCCTTCAAATTCTCCTTTCAGTGTACTGAAATCTTTATTGTATTGAATCCTTTGATTTTATATTGAAATAGTTATTCAAAAATTGAAAATTAGAACTGGTTTTGAAATATTTTTCTTAATTGTGCTTTACTGAAGTACCACTGACCATGCTTCGTGACAGCAACATCCTCAATGGCATGATCAGTTGCACATTAACATTTATACCTTGTTTCGATTTCTTTACAAGTAAATACAAAATCCTTCGGTAAGGTATAATTTGAAGAAAATATTTCAGTATCAGCTCGGTTTTTAGACAACTATTTCAATACAGAATTTCAGTGAAAAGTGGACGATGAACTACTGTGGAATAAAATGGAATAAAATGGAAAGAAATATATGATTTTTAGAATATTTTCTTGATTTTCCGCATTTTCCCGCCATTTTCATGCCAAATAGAGTGCACCATCGCCTTCTCTCAACTCAGGTCTAGGTTTATTTCCTTGCCAGAAGAATAAAGGGGTGACATATAGACACTGCTCTCTAGTGGACCTAAATCTTTCCGGTAAATCTACTGTCAGAGCACAAATATTTCTGGGAGCACACCACTAACAGTAGGTCCGTTAAGATGAAATAAAAGATGTCCAAAAACTTCCCGATTTAAATTTGGCCGCCATTTATATTGTCATTTAATGTAATTTATGTAAACACAGTACATAGTACTAAATAATAAATGCTATTTGTTAAAACCCATTTGGCTTGCTGAAACTTTCTCTTATAATTGAAAAATATAAAACGAGTAAAATATACGAGAAATATTGGAGAAACGACAATATCCACAATAAGTTACAGTTTTGTTTGGCTTATAGACTGAATACGTGAATAGTGCATATACATATTTTTTTTAATGAAGCTGGCATTACAGTAACTGTGCATGGGATTAATTGGAAGGTTTGTATCTCCAGAATATGTCGCTTCAATCAGAAGGCAATACTTGTCATACAGCAGATGAAACAATCAATGCCTTGAGGGCAAGATTCAAGAACTCATTTCTCCTGCAGTTACCAGTAACTGGCCACTGGCAACTTAGACCGTGTGACCTCACATCCCTCGATTATTTCCTATGGGGTTTACGCCAATGGTCCTCAACCGACTGCAGAGCTTCGAAATAATATTGTTAATTACCTTGGAGAAACTGGACAGAATTTATTTGAAAATGTAATCGAACATTTTAAGACACAATCTTAGCATGCCAAAGGAGGAAAGGAGGTGACTGAGGCAGAATACAATTTTTCACTGTTAGCCGCAACACTTATACTTTAAAATTAAATTAAAAAATAATAACTTATTAAGTATCATGCGTGTTTATTGTAAATTTAAAACCAGAAGGTTAAATTTGGACAATCTTTAGAATTATTGTTGTTCGTGGTCAGCTATATCACACTGATAAGATCTGTAAGGTCGAAATCGGATCGGGATCTGTAATTTCCTGTCGACAAATAACAGTGCACGGGAATTATTCTTATTCTACCAAAATAAGCAAAACAAAAATTCTTTTGACGTCCTGCTTCCCTCGACTCGCAGATTCTTCTGGCATCTGCGAATAGGCCCGAATACGAATCCCGCCGAGTTTCGCGACGAAATGGAAAAGTTGCGTGCCAGGAATGCATAGGTTTGCGTAGCAGGCGCGCGTTGGGTGCGGGCCGGGTATTGATCGATGTGGCCGCCCCCTCGTCTACCTGGCAAGCCGTGACCTCGGCGGCGGCGTCCGCGGGTTAATTTGACGGCTATTCCTAGACCCGGTAGAATTTCCAATTAAAAGGGAACACGGGAGATCCCGATAACACGTCGCGTTGCGTACGCGAAAATTTTCGGCTTGTACCAATTAGGACGAGTCTATTAGAAGCCGGAAGGAAGTAATTGGAACGAGAGCTAATTTTAGGCATGACCGCTTTGGTTGATGATTAAATAAAGAAAAATCTCGTTATGGTATGATATAGCGTGCCCAGCAGCCTTCAAATTCCTGGATGCGATACAATAGTTAATTGAAAGAGAACAATCTTTGGTTTCTCATAAACTCATGAAATTAGAAATACAAGTCGACACCTACAGGAGGCGTAACAGAACTTTGACTGCCTAGAAGCAATGAAGGCTTATTTTTCCTACCCTGTACAATGCAGGAGTTCTACATATAATTTCTATAGTAGAACTAGACTCTAGACTTTTTCTAAGTATTTTAGGTAAAGGCTATGTTACACAGCAGGAATTTTCGCTGTTATCCCAATCACGGACGGCTTTCGTTCTATTGGAACTCTTCCTTTTGGTTTTTCTTTTAATGGAGAATTCAAGATGCTGGAAAGCACGTCTTGATCAGATGAGGATATTTGGTAATTTTTGCGTTTATTTTGCCTGCGTTTATGTCTACCATCTGGTCAAATCTTGGTAAAACCTGTCTAAAACAAGGTAGCCAAAGAGGTCGGGTGCGGATGAAACACGCGGCAGTAGAGGGGGAAGAGCTATGAGCTCTTCCCTCTCTACTGCCTCTTCCCCTATGAGCACAGTACACCAACAGTAGCTTTGCCTTTGGCCGCAGTAAATAAAACCATTTGTTTTGTAGCTGCAGCCGTGAACGCTTCGAGAAGTACAGTCTGTTATTGTTTGTTTGCGGGTATCCCTTATAAAGAGCCGTCAAAAAAAAACGTCCTCAAATGTGGCTATGAACGAGAGAGATTGAAATAGCGGTTATGTCGAAGCTCAAAGGGAAATTTTGTTGTTGTCAAACTTTTGACAAGTGGCTGTCACATTTCTAAAACAAATAATGACTGTCACATAATGTAACAGCCTTGACAATTAAATGAGTTTATAAATTTAATGTAGAATAGAGATACCCACGTTTTTTTTTTTGTTCAGCCAACTTTGAAGACTTCTCTTTTTTTTTTGGATGGCTCGATATATCTTGCACTGTACTGTACTTTTCATTGCCGTGCCATATAGCATTTTTGTCTAACACTAATATCTCTTTCTCGGGTCCGAATGATTCATAGAAATCATTAGCTTTAAAAAATCAGTATAAATCGGATTTTAATGTATTATTAATTTACTACTAAAAATTGCGTAGTTGACAAACTGAACTGAAAGAAGTAATTGTTTTTGTTTAACAAATGGTTAGGCCCATATAGTCCTCTAATTAAGTGGCTACCAAGATGGCCAGATTTAACACCTTTTTTTTCTTTGGTGTACCGTCAAACAAAAGGCGTACAGGCCACTATATCAGAAATTTGAAGAGCTTTCAGAGCGAATAAAAGACTATTCTGCGTAATCTCACTTACAAAGACATTTGCGGCAAATAATTTGCGAAAAAATTATGGAAAATATATTTTATTTTATCTACAGCGATTTTAGCAGTTTTTGTTAAATTTGGTGGTGTATTTAGATATTTTGTATAAAAATCGCTATGATTTCTTAAGTCTCAATCATAAAAGTATTACTAGTACTATCTGGCACTATTCTAGTATCATCATAAGTACTATTCTAATTTTTTTATATCCTATATAAAATATCCATTGAAAATCGGACAATAAATAAATATTTTTGAATTATACCCAGGTTTTGAATGGACCACACTGTACGTTGCTTCATATCCTTGTATTTATGGCAATGTAACATTTGGTCAATAGTTGATCTGTCTCAATAGTTGCTTCTAGTGGGTTGGTACCATGGAATAATAAGCTTAGAGTATAACAGAACCAGAGAGATAATAAAACAATCGTTACACCAGACTAAAGACTGAAATGGCATTAATACTCTCGAATTTGTATTAAGTCAGTAATCTGTAAACTCCATACATCCTAAATTAATGTTATTTTATTTCACCATGAGAGCTATTACCATTTAAATTGACGTATGTCCCAAAAGTTCCGGAAAAAACTAAAAGCATTTTTATTTATTTTTTAATTTTAACAATATTATTCTTAACCTTATTCAAAAAGAGAAGCCCTCCTATGACACTAATGCTCTCCCATCAAGAAGTCCCCTTTACCTTTCCGACCAACCCCCACCACCGTCTGTGATTGGGGTTATTCTTGGAACAAAATTGATGCCGTTTGTGGCTAACCAGTATCTTGTTCTTCTGGCGACACGAGGCTAAGTCAGGTCAGAACATTATTTGGTCGTTGGGATGATATGTCTGAATCAAATTTTTGTGAGGCATTTTCGTATGTAAATGTCTGCATTGCTTCACCTCGGACACGTCCGACATGCGGTCGTGAAACACCAGCCTCTGACATAGCACACCACACCAAAATTTTATCTTCAAACTTGACTTTGCCTTTGAATTTAACTTTGTCAGGAGCGTCTTGTACATTGTCCGTATGGAAACCGCCATTACCCTTGATCTCCGAGTTGGACAACGTTAAATAGTTTTCAACATCCATAACGATATTTTTTTTTCACGAAAATTAATGTGTCTCAATGCACAGCAACTCCTGCGAATTCTTTCCAACTGAACGGTGTATTTTGGAGCCTTTCTTCTTTTACGATAATTTAGATTATTTCTAATTAATGTTCGACTATAAACTTATGTGTTGACATTTTCAATGTTTTTTTTTGCTCTTTCAATCAACTTTCACTCATTACGTGAGCTTAAAACTTTGGGTCGTCCACTTTTAGGTAAATTAATATAAGAAATACCCTCCTGCCAATCTTTTATTGTCTGATAGATTGTCGAAACTGAAATATCTTGCTCTCTGTAGATCCTAGGTACTCGTTCCACCACCTTTATTTACAAAAATGATATGTTAAAATATATTAAACTTCGAACAATTCACTTAATTTTGTTTCCAACGGTAACTAACTTGATCAGATAATGTTTACTATAAATTGATTTTATTGTAATTTTTTTTAGAAAACATTTGAGACCTCCATTAGTTTTCTAATTAAGACAAAGACCTGATAGTTGTTGTATATGGAACATTCTCAATCAAATAATATCTGGCGCTCATTTCAAACTAATATATGGCGCTTTTGTTAAATAATACTGAAAAAATTTAAACCCGTCCCTGGAACGACATCTATAATCCCTATGTTGGGCTTAAACTTTTTCTTTGGTGGTATTTGATATTTATTTGAGATAACATGAGAACAAAATATATACCACAAACCCATTTTTCACATTTTCATTGCGAGAATATTTCTAAGCGCGCTTATCTGCTTGTGATGACTAACACTTTCTCGGACGAAAAACTATCAATAATTAATTGGCAGTTACCGTGGAGGGTCTGCTCTGTATTAATAATAAATTATTTCCTATTTACTTCGCTTCCTGCAGGTATATAAAAGCCGCGCTTCGAACTAGGGGGGAAACTGCACCGGAGCGAAAATATAATGGGGTAGCGGTGCGTCATTAAATAAATAAGCGCAATGGGTAAATAAGAAAATTCTACTCGGCGAAATAACAGATGTTCGATTCGTTGACGCAGGTATTAATGAGCATATACAGGGTCAACCAAAAGTTCTGAAATGGCAGAATCAAAAGCAAAAAAAAACGTCAAAAAGTGGGTGTATGATGACTAGGATCCGGAAAGTGTGCCACAACGCAGGGTCGGACTCGTAATCCGTCATGTCATTGACGGAAGGACATATGACAGACCAAAAAGACAGAAGTAAATATGTGTTAATAATGTAGATATCCATCGCTTGTGTCATTCAGAAACACCGACTGTCTGCATCGCTTGAGCGCACGTTGCCACAACTAGTAGTCTTTCTGCATTTATTCTCGTTAAACGTGAGCAATTTGACTTCTAGATATGGTTGTAGAAGGAAAATGATCGTTCCACATCTACTGAAGATAAAGGTGCAAATTCAAAATAGTTCACATGGACAGAGGACGACACACTACACAATTAGTTTCGCATTATGTGAAACACCTAAAATTACTATCAGAACATTAACCACCTTATTACAACAAAAATCTGTTGTTTCGTCAACTGTCAACCACAGAAATTTATTGCGTATGTCTTCTTTGATATTTCTCAGGACGTGTTGATATGTTTTCTGTATTCTGTAAATATGTATGGCTACTAGGCAATGCAAAATCGGATATATGTTTGGCAAAAAACACGTCTAAAGTAAATATTGTCAACCACGTTCCACGAAAGACTACATACGCAAAACATTATGCACAAATCAAACCAAAATTCCTCTTTTGTAACAGTACCAGTAATATTTTGTTGATGAATATTTGAATCTGAATGTCTTTCACACTCTCGGCATCTACGAAATATATATCGATGATTGCAAGGAATACATAAAATATGTGATCCGTCTATTGTATCCGTGTATTGACTATGTCATTATTGCAAAAATCCACAAAAAATCAGATAATATGTAAATACACTACACGAACTCACTTGTTAGTCGCTCACAACACATAAAATTGTTTTGAACTCGGCGTTCTACCGTAGATCCGCTCTCATCGGATCGAACTCGGAATCGGTGCACACAGCGTGGCGAAACTGCATTTAGGTTCCATGTCTACCAGCACGGATGTGGCGTACTAGAGTCACAGTGCGCGTTAGTAGGCGCGGTAGTGGCGTCATGGAATTTACGATTTTGCCCTTAAAAAATACGGTTTATACTTTAAGTATCATAGAGTTATATAGTGCCGACCCTGCGTTGTGGCAAACTTTCCGAACCCTAATGATAACTTCCGTTGATGACTGTAAGTACTATTATTTTAATATAGTGCTGAAATATATTTATATGAAAATATGGTTTTGAGAACAACGCATTTAAAGTTTTAGATGTTTCTAAAAATTCATGTTTCTAATTCTAAAATCTGACTTTTAGTAATCTTAGGTTTAATTTAACATTCCAGCCGCATGAATATGCTCCATACCTGTATGGCTACATATTTTTATTATACCTATAGACCTTTTTCCTCATAATTCTAATACTTCAAGGAGTCATTTAAAACAATTTTTTTTTGGATTTTTTAGGTCCCAGAGAAAGTACCTATATACTACCTTAACACACACAGACAGCCAAACAGATTTTTTAAAATGTAAAATTTGGATGTCTTAAATCATTTTGGGTCTATTTAACCCTAGTTTGATTTATAAAAAAATGATCTATTCTATAATTCCACTCTACTACATGGATGTGGAAGTAAATAAATGTTTCACCCTCCAACTGTCTGCCAAATAAGCTAAAAGTAAAAAAAAGGCTTACGCCTCAGTCTCGTTACTAAAACATAATATCCTAAGGCATACAAATAAGAAATAGAAATGAAGCTGGTGGAAACCAAAAGTGGAAAAGCAAACCACAGGCAGACTGTTTTGAAATACATAATTAACTGAATTCAAACTGAAATATGTAAATCATCGTTACTGTCTAAATATAGCAGACTGAATTGTTTTTTTTTTTTGGGAATACATAAAGCTCTGATAAAATATATACATTTAGGCATATACTGAGGCACAATATATGTACATCTGGGCATTTACTGAGAGGCAACATTTAATAAAATATTACGTTAAGCTTTTATATCTTATATTCTGGTACATATTATCTCGTCTGGTTAATACAAGACAAGGTAAATATGTAATTATATAATATCCTAAATAAAGAGATGTGCTGAGATTTATTTCTAATTTAATGTAAACGAATAATAAAATATGTGTTTATGGTACCTACTGGCAATTTACTTGTGTTTATTTTAGACTCCTTTTTGCTGTTAACTGAGATAATTACTTCCATATATGTATAATTATGTACACAGCACTGCTTAGGTTACTTAAGTTATGTTAGGTTAGTCATAACACTTTTTATTCGTTAGCAATTACAGTAGCAACTTCTTTGCCTTTAATATACTCCCCTTGGTGATCTCTACATCGCTTCATAAGACTTTTCCATTGTTGAAAGTAGTGCTGGAAGTCCGCTTCTGTCAGATAGTTCAGAACCTCCGTCGCTTTTGCTTTAACCGCTTAAACACTTTCGAATCTTGTCCCCTTCAGCGCCGATTTGACCTTGGGAAATAAAAAAAAGTCATAGGGAGCAAGGTCGGGCGGGTATGGTGGATGCTCCAACACAGTAATGCCGTATTTTGCAAAAAATGCCTTCACAGACAAAGCAGAATGGGCCGGCGCATTGTCTTGGTTAATCTTCCATGATTTGGTCTTCCACAAATCAGGTTTTCGTCTTCTCACACGCTCACGAAGGGCCGTCAGAACCTCGATCTTCGCAGATTAATTTACCAATTTTTTTCAATGTTTTCGTCCGTTGTTGACGTTGAGGGACATCCGGAGCGCGGATCGTCTTCGGTCGTTTCACGTTCCTCTTTAAATCGTTTAAATCATTAAAAAACTTGTGTGCATGATAAACATTCATTCCCGTACACTTCTTTTAACATTACATAAGCTTCTGTAAAAGTTTTCCCCAGTTTAACAAGAAAATTGAGATGAACCCGTTGCTCCATCTTAACATTTTTTCGACGCGTCACTGGTGCGTAGACTAATTCAAACGACTGATACAGTCAAGTTGAGCAACCCACTGGCTTGTCCAGCGATCTCAGGGTGGGGAAAGTATCACCAGACACAGTTACACAGTCCTGTTCAGACTTGTCGCGGCACGCTCACAATGAGCTGGTAGCAGCATCAGTTCAGTTATTTAATAGCCACACCTTGTATACATATTACAAAATGCACCAATTACAATTACAAAAATGAACCAATTGCGAGCAAGGTATCATTTTATGGGTTTTTTATTTTGAGGACAAGAATTCAAATATCACATTTTTCTCTACTCTCTACTCTCATTTTTACTTCCTTCTACGTTTACACATTTTCAAAATATGGCGTGTAGGAAATAAGGGCCATATACATATGTTATTAACGTCTTTGAGGTCATACAGGTTTTCAAGGTCATACCAATCATATTGATCACAAAGATGGTACGAGTCATAGAGGTCGTAATGGTCATTGATCATAGGATCACATAGATTATATGAGTCATAAAGACTTTATTGATCATCCTCATCATCATCATTGTCATCAAAAAGTGTTTATTATAATATTTTTACAAACTATAACAGTTTACCTATCAAGAAATAGGAACATTTTACGTTTAACTTTTTATCGTTTTTCTGTCATGCGATATACTTTCTGCACGTTTATAAATTTGAATACATACACATAACATTAAACCTCATGACCTATTAATATATTAGGACAAGGTTAATTCAACCACTAAGATGTGGGATATTTTGCCCATGTAATTACTATATACACAGATTTATGTTTATCCAAATTTACTAGTAAACCCAGAATAGAAATTACTATATATATAACTATATATATTTGTCTATTTATGTCTATAATTTATGTACTTATTTATATTTAATTCATACCATGTGCTATTTAAAATAAAATAACTAAGATCGACCTTCAATGTTGAATATAAAAATAGCTTACTTTGATTTAACAAATTGTGAATGTGGGTGAACCAACTGTCATGGGAATTCTCGAAAATGGGCGTGGCAGAAAGGCCGGGGGGGGGGCGGTTATTTTGGGAATTTTTTCGCAAATTTCCGCCACACCCAAAAAGTTTATCGCTAACCATAATCACACCTATTCAGTTTTACTATCTGTTAAAATCAAGGGACACATTTTATATGATAATACGTAGATACGGGTACATACAGTAGTTCTGAAACAAGGACTGGAAAAATATTCAGTTAATTATGGGAAATGTTCCCCATTATAATTTTCCGGGAAATTATAATTAATAAAGTGTCCTTATGTTGCGAATTGCACGAATTTTAGTCATTCCAGTCCTTAATTCTCGTTATGTATTTGTGCGGCTAAAAGGGTAGACGAGGAGGAGAAAATATGATTTCCACGATTCCCTCCACGCCCACGTTCCGATTATTGGAAGGCGGAGGATGATGTGACTGGAGAGTGATTTAGTGTCAGACGTAATAAAATGAAACCTTCCGTCGCATTACGTACACAAAGAGAAGCTGTAGAAGAAGTCAAACCTTTAATCAATCAATGCCCGCAGGTAAGTAAGTAATAGTAAAACGGAGAAATATTGGAAAAAGAGCTTTTAGATAAAAATACATGTCTAATAGTAGACCAAACTTTCCTTTGAAAAGGGTTTTTGAATAAAAATACGTATTAGCCGGTAAAGTGTATCCAAAGTAAATTGGAATAGATGAAAAACTCGGCAAAGCTGGCTTCTTTGACGAAACAGTGCCGACAAGACCGATCCAGTGGCGTTACAAATTATTTTAGTAAAGCCGGCAGTATTAAAGTATATCAACAATACGATTTCAAAGTATTAAACTAATTTAATAACTACTTGATTAACTTGTAAGTTTATGTATGTACATATATTTGTTTCTCTTATTCCTATATTATTCTCGTATTCCTTGTATATTTGTTTCTCTGTTATATTTGTATTTCTGTTATAATGTTATAAGTATTAGTTATAGGCCTAACGGCAAAAAGATAATAAGCTTTAATTTAAGGATAATGAATGTGGTTTAATTCATGAACAATTTTTTTACTGTATCTACTAGTTTTCATTTCATTTTCATATATTTTTATTTGTCGTAAATATTCGGGATTGTATTATAGCCATATACCATTTATTTACCTTTTTATACTAAAAACCACACTTGTGACTTTAAACAATCATACATGTTTAAAATAAGTCTTTGAGTTTGTGGATATAGGCCTTTATTTTTAAATTTTGTAAATTCAAATTTTAGTTCGGCATTATATCGTTTTGTCTCACTATCACTAATATCAAAAGGCCTCCACAATGTCATTATGACAACGTAAAATTACCACAGTTTGCGATATCGTTCTAAATACTAACAATAACTTTTAATCAGGAAACAAATTCCTAACTTTGTGCGGAAAGATATAATAGTACCACGCCACTGTCTCGAAGCAACTAAGTAGACAAACATGCATATACAGAGTGCCGTAGTTAAATGACCAATGCACGTCATTTCTTGGCGCAAACATTATGGGCCCGCTCATACTTTGTGTGACATCTCCGTTAAGTCCACGTGGACTTCGTATCAGGAAGGTCAATGAAATACCGCACATTTTTATAAGTAACGCTAGAATAATGAGAACTCCTTGTAGAAGACCTCTTTCTCAATTTATTCCAATTGACTCTGGATACACTTATAACCTACGTATATGTTATAACGGTAGGATAAGATTTCGTATTTGATTTGAGAAGAATATAACATTTCTACATAAATTGAATAAGGATAACTTCTTAATTCAATTTATTCGTCAAAATCCTTTGAAAACCAAAAATGGAAGCCCTGTTTCGAGATCTCAAGGACGAGCACACAGACACACCTTAAAGCTTGAATATTTGTGATTCTTCTTATACAAAGGAAACATGTGACGAACATAACCAAAGTGAATTTAATCTAACTGAACGACTACACTTTGAAGATATTAATATTGTATTGGATAAACACTGGATGCCACAAGACGACGACTTGTTACAATTCCTCCGGGGTTATAGGCATGATGACTCTTTCGTTTGGTTTTTAACCCTAACACCCCACATATTCTCAATAAGATTTAAGTCCGGATTTCTAGCTGGCCAATGTAAGATACTTACACTTCACAAATATTAACGCACCACTAATATTTGGTAAAATTTCAAAGATGGGTTTTTCGCAAACAGTTTAATTGAATTGACAATTTTTTAAATAATAGATCATAACGTAATTTATTCAGAAATGGCGTTATGGAAGCTTCATTTTTAGGTTATACAGGGTGTCTGAAAATAATCCAATTACTAGATACTTCATCTTTGTCTCACCATGTAGGATGCGTCAGCTACACCAACACATATCTATCCTAATCAAAAAGTAGCCGCATGTTTTCTGAACACCTTGATTTTTTTTATTCGTTTCTTTTATCTCCGTTATTAAATGAAATACAGAATTGAACGTCAAAATCATGATTTACTGAAAAGAAAATATTTTGTGTGTAGGAATGTATAGAAATAACAAGTCTGGCTATGGGAGATAGAAATAACCTGGTTCAAATTTTAATCTGTCACAATTTGAAATAAAAAACTTTATTATGAAACAAAATATACTACATGGGTTAAACACTACTTATGCTATGAAACTTACTACTTACTACTTAAATATCCATACCAAAATAAAAAAAAACTTGGAAATTAGTGATAGTTTTTCTTACTATTGATTATACTTACCATGATTACTTTTATGAATGAGTTATAAATATATAGTGAATTTATTAAAAAAAATATTTTATATATTTTTTATATCATTTCTTCGTTTTGGCGAGGACTTAAGTGTTGTCGATAGACTCGATAGTTAATGACAAAGAAGCAATCAAACAAAGAAAGAGCAATAACGCAAAACTTATAATTTATGTATTACAGCTGTTATCTCGTGAAAAAAAGCCTAATGTTTTTTCCAAAATCCATATAAGGAAATGCGGATTGACCAGAAAGTTAAATGACAAATTTCAGGAACATAACATCCCGCATAAATCAAATAAATATTGCAATTTTGGAATAATACGCTGTTATTGCGTGTTTTATGTGTAATGCTTCTTGATTGTAACAATTCTGTTTATGGTACCCTCTTAAGGGGTTAAACCCCCTCTAAAGTGTGAAAAATAAGGCATTATTTGGGAATTTTTTCCCTGCTCTACTAATAAAGCGATCAAAAATTAATTTTAGGAATTTATTAAGTACATAATGAGGTATATACAGATATTTTTTTGATCAATAAAAAATACAAAATGGCGTCATGAATACACATCGAACATATACGATTTTTTTTGTTGACCATCGGTGGATAACACAGCAATTTTTTAACTGCTACTAGAACAAGCAACAATTTTTTTTCATTATCTATGAAAATCAAATTATTATCTAAAGAAAATCAAATTTTACAAAAAAAAAAAAACAATATTAATTCGTTTATAAAAACCGTAATTTTTAACCGCTCGAAAAAAATCGTGAGTATCGCTTTACATCATTTATCTAAGAAGTTACAGTCAAAATTTCAAGTCGATTGGATAAAAATTGCCCGAGTTATACTGCCCACCATTTGAAAAACACGTTTTCGAAGAAAACGCATTTAGTTTCAAGACGTGTTTACTTCATGAAATTTTCAAAATACAGGCATGTTAATTGTTTTACCTTTTTTACCTTTAGTCTGCTATACCAGGACCATATTTCATCATTTCCAAATTATCGATCGGGCCGCAGATACTCCAAAATGCTAGGCTGTATATGATACTAAAAATACCTGTATAGAACTAAAAATACCGCAGCAGAGCGGTATTTTCGAACTTGGAGCAACATAGTTGTTTCACAAATTAGGTTAAAAATAATTGTTAAACATTTTTCCCATCAATAATCAATTTTGGATATCATTTTTGGGATATTTTTACAACATTTAAACAAAAAAAAAATCAAAAACTTTTTTCCAGAGGGGTTTAACCCCTTAAATGTTTTTCGCACGCTGTAATATATCATACTCCAATCTAGTTTTAAGTTCGGGATACCCCTAAAGAATCTATACGCAAATGGTGCGGATCGCTGCATTTTATTAATCAGCATAAAAATCTACAAGTAAGCACATCACCTCACTGACAAAATCACCTGTTTTGTAAAGCGCCCTCCGAGGCCGGTCAAATAGTGATTGAGCGTCACAGAACTAACAGGATAGGATTGTAATATACACGGTATCAATTTGAAAACGAACAGCATTAAATATTGCCTAAACTAACGACAGTATCAAAATTTGGCGAAACACGTCAATTTACTAATTATATCAAGGGGGACAACTTTTTGAGGCATTTGTTTTATTGCTTTCAACCCCTAAGCCCCAGGGCACCTACCCCTAAAATTTTAAATGGCAACCCCTATCTCTTTTGCCATTTTTGAGTTTCTTGTACAATTCTAGATGTCCCATATTTCATTTTTGTCAAAATTTTTTCTCAAAAATTGGTAGTTACAAGCAACTTTTTGGATTTTACAAATAGTCAATTCTTGCAAAATTTAAATAATTTCTAAAAAAAATGAATAATTTTTGAAAAAAATTCCAGTGCATTCCTTGAGTGATTTTAAGAACTTTTTATTCCAGAATTTTTTTTGTAAGTGCATAATTTTCCAATAAAAAATTCAGAAATTAAATACATTCCGCACATTCATGAGGTTAACTACCAATTTTTGACAAAAATTTTGACAAAAAAAGAAATATGGGACTTATCTAGAGTTGTACAAGAAACTCAAAAATGGCAAAAAAGAAATAGGGGTTGCCATTTAAAATTTTAGGGGTAAGTGCCCTGGGGGTTAGGGGGGTTGAAAATAATACGAAAACACATGCCTCAAAAGTTGTCCCCCTTGATATGTAAATTGACATGTTTCGCCAAATTTTGATACTGTCATTAGTTTAGACAATATTACATGCTGTTCGTTTTTCAAATTGACACCGTGTATAGCAGGTGATTCAAGAATTATGGTGCAAAAAAGTAATCACAGATAGAGGTCTTAAAATAAAGAGACACGTGTATTTTCGTTTTGGTCAATTTCGATTTTTAAGGCCCATACGGGCCATAAATGGGACGTTGGAAAAACAGTTTTTTGAGATATCTCGATAAGTACTTGATCGATTTCAATGAAATTTGGAGGGTAGTCTCAAAATAACCTTTCTAATAGAACTCTTAATATTTTTAGACCTGCCGCAAGGGGGCGCTACATAGAGTCACTACATCGCAGTTTTTCGCTTCAATTTTTTTTATTCAATTATTTTTTGTTTTTTCTTTTTTTATTCTGATGTAGAATTAATTTTTACATCAAAAATGTCCTTTGTCTATTTTTCATATAATGCACCCATTTCAGAAAATGCGAAAAACTTTTTCAATGATCTGACTTATAGTGGAAACTACAAGTGATCACAATTGCCATGGAAATAAACAAATTAAAACATCAACAATAACATTTTGACGTTTACTATTTTCATTTGCCACTTAGATTGTTGTGCTGTTTATTGAATTAAAAATTTTCCTACCCTTATTTACCATTATAATGGCTGAGCGTTTTACATTTCCTGAAATGGCAGACATGTATTTAGTTTATGGTTGGTGTAACAGCAACTCAAGTGCTGCAGTTAAGAGATATAGATAAGAGTTTCCTAACAGAAGAACACCCTCTCGAAAAATGTTCGATAATATTGATCGCCGCTTGAGAGAAACTGGTACATTTGATAAAACTAATCGCAGACAACGATTTGCGAGAAATGTAAATATAGAAGAACGAGTATTAAACAGAGTCTGGGAAGATACTACGTTGAGTACCAGACGGTTAGGTATGTTAGAGAATATCTCCCAATCTAGCGTCTGAAGAATACTGAACGAACAAAGTTTGTATCCTTTTCACGCTGTAAAGGTTAAGGAATTGTTACCAACCGATTTCCTGAAAAGGTTAGAATTTTGTAGAAGCATGTTGCAAAAACACAGAGATGATCCCTTGTTTTTAAAAGGATCCTTTTTACGGATGAATCGTATTTCACAAAATGTGGGATTTTTAATTTAAGGAATCACCAAGAGTGGGCGGATGCAAACCCCGTGCTACCGTAACCAGACATTCACAGTTTCGATTTAAGATTAATTATTGGGTTGAAATATTAGGACACAACGTCTTAGGCGCAGTTGAACTCCCAAGTAATTTAAACTCTGTGAATTATCTTGATTTCTTAAGAAATGGTCTACAGGATTTATTGGAATCTTTTTCATGCAGAATAGTGCTGCACCACATTATGCGTTGCTAGTTCGGCAATGGTTGGAGGAAAATTACCCAGAAGGATGGTTTGGGCGGTTTGTTGAGGCTCCACAATTCTGTCCTCCCCATAGCGCCGACTTAAATCCTTTGGATTTGTATTTGTGGGGTAATTAAAACATAGTGTCTATTCTCGCCAAGCGTTAAACATTGACGATTTACACGACAGAGTGAATAATAATATTCTGCGTATTAAATTATCTGTTGATGTGTTGGAAAAATTACGATTTAACGTTTTAAAACGTTCGGGCCTGTATTCGAACTAGTGGTGGACACTTTCTAAAATGAAAATTTTGGTATTTCGTTTGTTATTTTTCTTATTATTACTAGTTTAGTTCTTGTTGTTTACGTTAAATTACTTTTCGTTTGTTCTTGTCCTTATTATTGATAGTTTAATTCTTGTTGTCTATGTTAATAAAAAAGTTCACTGTTACGCTAGATGTTTTAATTCGTCCAGTCACCTGTTTGTTTCCATGGCAATTGTGATAATTTGCAGTTTCGCAGTATTGTAAGTCAGATCATTGAAACAGTTTTTCGCATTTTTCTCGAAATGGGTGCATGATATGAAAAATAGACAAGAGGACATTTTTGGTGTAAAAATTAATTTACATCAGAATAAAAAAAGGAAAAACATAAAAAGATAATTGAATAAAAAAAATAGAAGCGAAAAACTGCGATGTAGTTACTCTATGTAGCGCCCCCTTGCGGCAGGTCTAAAAATATTTTCTATTTCTAAAATATGTTCTATTAGAAAGGTTATTTTGAGACTACCCTCCAAATTTCATTGAAATCGATTAAGTACTTATCGAGATATCTAAAAAAAACTGTTTTCCCGACGTCCCATTTATGAGCCCATACGGGCCTTAAAAATCGAAATTGACCAAAAGGAAAATACACGTCTCTCTTTATTTTAAGACCTCTATCTGTGATTACTTTTTTGCACCATAATTCTGAATCACAGTGTAGGATAGGTTGCGCCTTCAGCTTTAATGGACTCTTCGCCACTGTTACTCTCCTCGACTGATAATCCTCGCGAAGATTACGTGACCCCTGCGACGTTAAATATTTAATTTCCCCGACTAGATTCCCGTTTCACAGTCCCGCGCATTACCATAAGAAAAAGAGCCGACGGAAGTAATCATCCTCTTTTGTTTCGAACTCCATTCCGGCGCCGCGTAGAAAGGTCGACTTCATAAAATATGAAATATAGCAATCTGCATGTGCATGTATATTAATTAATGCACAATGCAAATTCTGTCGGATGCTATTACGAGGCTGCGCCGCGGGCGTACTGGGGCGGAAGGGGGAGCGCGCCCACCCCTTGCGAACTCGCTGGTGGTCTAATACGCGCGGCAACAATGGGAAACAGCCCCACCGATGCGACGGCTTATATCACCCGGATAATACAAACTTCGGTTGCGTAGATAAACATCGCCTAATTAAGCAAGAAATTATTTCGCAAGTTTGCGAGGGCACTGCTTCGTTTCATGTTGGGGTTTCGATAAAATTAAAAAGCGATTTGCAAAAAGCATCTCGCGCCTATAATAATAAAACACGAAAACAAAAAAGGCCCTTTTCTGTATCTACAAAAAGATAAATGTAAAGGTTTTAGATACACACAGCATGTCCCACTTAAGGTCTGTCCACCCTTCTAAAATGTTTATTAAATTTGAAGTCCGATTTTCATTTTAATAGAGAACGTTTTTTTTTAATACAGAGATCTCATAAAAAAGTATTGGTTGCGTGCTCCATGCATTCCGTGAAGTATGGTTTCCTCATGACCATCGTAAACTGGATTGTACCACATTTCATTAGGTTTGATATTTCATTGAGATTTCATTGGAGTTCAATCAATCATAAATTATGGCATTTTAATGTCATTCTAAATTGTTTTCATTAAAAACGGCAAAAATGTTATCAGCAACTTCACATTTTCCGCAGTTTTCTAGTTTATTTGACGAATTATTTTTAACAAAAAAAAAAAGGACAGTGGTAACGGTTAAAAATGGTATTTAATTTCTGTTGATACTAAGTACTAATTAATTTTATGTACTAATCACAATAATAAAAGAAGTGAATTCAGTAGAAACAGATTACTGTCGTGTGGGACCAGCCTTTGTTGTTATATAGCCCTCTCAACGCCTTGGCAGGCTATCAGTACAACTGCCTATTTTGGTTTGGTTAACAAGAGACCATTCTTCTAAGCTACCGTTGGCCAACTCTTCTAAACTAGGACCTATTGGTAGATTTCTTACTCCCCTTTCTAGAGCATCCCATACATGTTCAATGAGATTCAAATCAGGCAAACGGGATGGCTATTCTAGTATATCTCATATACCTACTGCTATATATAGGTGTGGCTAATAAATAATCGAACTGATGTTGCTACCAGCGCACTGCGAGGGTGTCGTTGAGCTCGCACACTGAGCTCGCTGGACAAGCCAGTGTGTAGCTCAATTTGACTGTAACAGTCGTTTGAATTAGTCTACGCACCAGTGACGCGTCGAAAAAAATGTTAAGTGTTCGGATGGAGCAACGGGTTAATCTCAAGTTTCTTGTTAAACTGGGGAAAACTTTAACAGGAGCTTATGCAATGATAAAAGAAGTGTACGGGAATGAATGTTTATCCCGCACACAAGTTTTTGAATGGTTTAAATGGTTTAAACAGGGACGTGAAACAACCGAAGACGATCCGAGCCCCGGACGGCTTTCAACGTCAATAACAGACGAAAACATTGAAAAAATTGGTAAATCAATCCGCGAATATCGTCGTCTAAGCATCCCAGTGCTTGCTGAAATAACAGGAATTGACAAAAGAATGCGTTCACCAGATTTTGCATGAATCGTTCAACATACGTAAAGTTTGTGCAAAAATGATGCCAAAACTCCTCACTCCCGAGCAAAAGGAATCAAGAATGAACATTTGCGCTGACTTTCTAAACAACATTGACACTGATCTAGGCTTGTTAGACACGGTGAATACTTGTGATGATTCATGTTTTTTACTTACGACGTTAAAGCAGAAGCGACGGAGCTTCGGAACCAGCTGACAGAAGCGGACTTCCAGCACTGCTTTCAACAATGGAAATGTCGTATGGAGGGGTGTAGAGATCTCCAAGGGAGTTTATTGAAGGCGAAAAAGTTGCTACTGTAATTGGTAATGAATAAAAAGTGTTATGACAGCAGTTTGGTTATTTAATAGCCACCCCTCGTATCATTTTCTTTAAAAAATATCTACTAACCGAACACGATGTAGCCCCGTATTTTTATCCATATAAATAATGCCTGGCCTCCTTTAATTTGTTAAAGACAAAAAAAATCCGCTATAATATCTGAAGGTGGTACCTTTCGGCATTCACATACGGTTTCGTTAATTATAACAACTAGCTGGGTGTGTATTTTTTTAATTTAGTAATCTGGCAAACTAATTTGTGTATAACCCATCATCACATATCGTGAAACGTACAATATTTTCCAAGAATGGTTTATTTAAAAAGCACACATAAATTTATGTTGACTCGTCCCGGAGAACGGAACAAAATTAATCATGGGAAATCGATTCGCTGCAGCCCTTAACGGCCCTTGTAGTCAGTCAAGGTGTGCTGAGGCGGGGGCTTAAGGCACTCATTTCCTAACTGTAACGAACCGTGAACCCAATTTGCTCTCCCCAATTTTTGAACTATTAAGGCGACGTCGTTATTTTCTTTTTCAATGAGCCCTCGTAAAAACGGAGAAAACTCGATTTCGCCTGTTATTTCTGTTCGTAGGACTCACAATAGTTTCAAATAATTTAATAATTCTCTGCCTAGATGGTAGCAAATATGACTTGACATAGAGAAAAGACGTCACATCACAAATATGTATGCATTGATAGCCACAGCCAATTCTTGTTTAGAAAATGGATGATAAATGTTATTAATTAAATCACATCCCTGAAAAGTTTAAATATTCGATTAAGCTATTTATTGACTTAATTATAATTTTTGAAGTCAGCTATCTTCTGATCAGTTGATCATCAGAACTTCCAACCACCAAATGATATTTTACGAGCTTAGAGTCCATTGTTATTTTAAATACTGTCTAAAACAAAAGATCCATAAATCTAAACAATATTCTGCACATATTGCTCTGAAAAAAAGTAGCAGACAGTAAAAGAAAAATAGTAGGACAAAGTAGAAAGTAACCTTATAGTAAAAAAGTAAAAAGCAACTAAAAATGCATTAACCAGTATTTTTAAAACTAGCGTCCCATAAATAGAACGCTAGGTAAACAACAGCCAAAAGTATTTTAGCATTCATTAATACGAACTTCTTTATTTGGTGTGAAAATCAGAGAAACATCGGTCATTAAGAGGGACATTACATCTGCGGCATAGTCCGGTCTTTTTTCCACATAAAGCACACCTTCGTTGTGTTTCGATGGGAATTATGAAAAGATTTCCGGGAGCATAACATCACCACGTATTCGATCTCCCATAATATTAATGCAACGCCTACCTCTTTTTCTAGGTGCTGAATCTGAATTCCTAGAGGCGTATTAATATAATTATATATTTTGTTTAAACTACAAAAGTGACTGTTTTCGTAAACTGTTTTTTTTTTCTACCGCGTTTTAAGAATGAGGTATTAATTTTAAGCAACGGTGTGCTGTCAGGTTTTGCTTTAGACTTGGACACAGCGCAACGGATACTTTTGCAAAACTTCAACACGCCTACGGAGACAGTGTCCAGTTTTTTCGGTGGTTTAAGGCATTCTCAGAAGGAATAGAGTCGATTGAAGATGAACCACGCAGCGGAAGGCCTTCATATTCAAGAATCGATGAAAATGTCGACAGAATACGGGATCTTGTGCGTTCCGATCGTTGGTTGACGACAAGAATGATCGGGGAAGGGTTTAATTTGAATCACACCACTGTTCATCAGATTTTGACTAACGAATTGGGGATGAGAAAAATCAGCTCAAAAATGGTTCCACAAAACCTTTCGCAGGAACAAGAGGATATCAGGAGAGAAAGGTGTCTTGATTTTTTGAAATAGATTGAGAATTATCCCCATTTTATGGAACGTGTCATTACTGGTGATGAGACTTGGGTGTTTGAGTATGACCCGGAAACCAAGCGCCAAAGCATTTTTTAATGGTACACTTCAAGCTCTCCAAGACTCAAAAAAGCAAGAATGAGCAAGTCGAAGACCGATGCATGTTGATTTGCTTTTTTTTGATAGCCAGGGAATTGTCCACAAAGAGTTTGTGCCTCCACACCAAACAGTAAATCAACACTTTTATAGAGAAGTTCTTGCAAAACTTCGAAAATGGGTCATGCATGTGAGATCAAACATCAAGAACAACTGGATGTTTCATCACGACAATGCGCCTTGTCACACAGCCATTTCGGTAAACGAGTTTTCAGGCAGTAAAAACATTCTTGTGGTTCCTCAGCCTCCTTATTCGCCTGACTTGAGTCCTTGTGACTTTTTTCTCTTCCCGAGATTGAAAAATCACCTCAAGGGACGTCAATTTGGGACCACAGAAAACATTCAAACGGCTGTAACCGACCAGCTGAAAGCTATTCCAGTATATGAGTTCCAGCACTGCTATGAGGAATGGAAGAACCGTTTCCAGTGGTCTGTGGCTTTCCAAGGAAGTTATTTTGAAGGAGACAATACTGAATTGTAATTCTATTGGAATAAAAAGGAAATAAAAAATCTCATTACTTAATTTACAGTCCTCGTATTTAGCACAAAGAAATTATGTTTAGCACAATGACCGATTATGCAGGTCAGATGTTTACAAATAACTACATTTCAATGTACACTACAGAATACTTCAATATATTATATTACTGTATTCATGATCAATGTCATAGATTTACAGATACCTATTTTTTTTAGTGTCCCATTTTTGGGACATTAGCGGATAATGGGTTAATATCTACTTCTTAGGTGATTAATTTTATTTGGATATGTATGTTGCCTAATTCTGACCCTCACTGGTTATTGAATTTCCCATATACATATGTCTGTCCGAATATGTGCTGTTAATTAATAATTCCATCTCGATCGCAAACCACTACATTAGTGTAAACCATTGTATTCATTGCGGCAATTCAAATAATATGGTCGTGAGAGAACACCGCAAATATTCTATATTGCATTTGGCACGAAATGCGCATAACGGAACTGTGTTTGTATGTGACATTAAATTGTAGTTTACTAGGTGCATTTATGTCACCTTCGTATACCTACAAACGAGTACATAGTCGTACGATAATTTTGCCAAAACTAAAAAAATAAACAGAGAATGAGAAAAAACACTACCTAAGGAATGATCTAAGGTAGTTTATTTGAAAATTTCAAAAATTATCACTTAAATAAACCATACCTATTTTCATACTTTATTGTCAATTTATTATTATTATTACAGTAAATCGCATCGCATATAACCCCCGCCTGTTATCTATTTCACCTTGACTATATTTTTTTCGGTCGGTAATATTTTTTGGTTAGTGTATAGTATAGATGATCTCGTCATATATATCGGTAGTGTGAAAGTCTTTGAAAGGCTGTGAAATATTTTTTTCTCAATCACCAAGTGCATACAGTCTTTTTACTTCTGCTACTTTTTCTAGATCCCGAGATCTGATAAAGTTATGGGAATTCGAATTTTTATTTCATGCCAGCATTTTGTTTCTGGTATTTTAACAGGTTTGAGGTATGATAAATATTCATATGAGTACATACTTGATAATCCATTAATAATGTTAATGTCCTTGATTTATGTCTTGGTAGATAATTATTGGGGTGAAGGACAGCACAAAGTAGACAAATTTATATATATATTTTTTTTAAATGCCGATGTTTCAAAGTTTTGATCAATTGAAGGGATGACTCAATTATTTGTGAATGTTATCCACCCGGGACAGTAATATGTACTTAGATTATAATTATCAAAGAGCATACTAAACACGTTCTTTGAGTTAAATAGCCTTGAAAAAGACATCAATAAAATGTTGAAACGTCGGCATTATAAAAAAATATAAACTTGTCTACTTTGTGCTGTCCTCCACCCCAATAATTATCTACCAATAATTTCTGGTGAGAAGCCATTTTTCGAACTTCCTGTTGCAAATTTCATTTGAAGAGAGATACGAGAATTAATATCACTAACCACCATTATTATTTACTTCTCCTTAATACGGTTCTGTTATAGTCCACTATTTCTCGACTATGTTTATAAGAACAAAGAAGTTTAATCAAACATACTTTTTCAGGTAAATTCATGTTATTCAACTTTTAATTTTGCCAGTAAAATGCAGTCGAAGTATTTTCTCAGTTTTCCTCTCGCTAAGCGTTTCCAATTAACAGACCCCGAATGCAGGTCAAAACCGTTCTAAAGCGTTACACGTTGCGAGTTAAAATTACGCTGAAACAATGACACAGAAAACCTGAATACAACTCGTGGGGTTGGTTTAAGCGCGGGAATTGTGCATGTCAAGTGCAGGTGGCGCACACAATGGTACGAGGGGGGCTGCAGGGGGCTCCTAACAAAACGGTTTTTGTCTCCTACCTCATTGTCAGCCGATGTCGAACTGGTGTGCACCAGGGACGTTCCCGATAATAGCTTCTTGGGAAGCGACAGCAGGGACTCGCGCCATCCTAAAAAGAATAATTCCAAGTTAATCGACTCAGTAAATGATATTAGGTGAGCAAAAAAAAATTATAATAAAATGGGAGACATATTTACTGGAACCTAGAACAAATACAACTAGATGCTAGTTAGATATTAGTTGTTATTGGTTAGATATTAGTTGTTATTGGAGAGGACAGAACGGTTTGTTTCAGAGCCGAACTCAGTTAAGATGAACTGTTACAAACGCATCATCTGATGTTGCTATATTCTATATTGCTATTCTATATTGTGAATATCGCCTATAGTTTACAATAGTTTGACAAATATATATCATAATTCATAACCACAACCAGAATTCAGTGGATTAAATTTGATGCAATTGTTGGTTTCGAAATGCAATTCTGCTAATGTCTGATAAAATGTTTAACGAAGCTCTTACTGAATATGATCCTTGGGATATAAACCAAAATGCTAATCTATGGCACAGTATGCATTATGGCATTCTGCATATTTCGCACATAGGGCTGCCTAATTGGCTAATTCAAATTGTACAACTAATCAGAGCAAAGGTGCCAAATTCAGATACAGAATGCCATGAAGTGTGAAACACGTATATTGAATGCTCTTTCATATAATGCGTAAATAGGTCACTATTGACATACATACATATGTGTTTACTTAGAGTACAGTCGCATATGTATTGGACCACCGAAGTTAATAACATAATTTTATATTTCCGGATTATTGTTATCTAATGCGACAGATAGCAAATATTATTGATTAATTGCAAACATCACATAGTACCAAATAAACTTAGCTACTTTGTTGAAGCTTTAATAAGTGTTTAAATAACAATACGAAAATATAACATTAGGCCCGTATAACGTATGTATTTGCTTAATCCCATACATATGTATGTGACTGGGCTTGTATATAAGATGTAATTAAAATTTGTAATTTAAGATGCAATGTTAATAAAATATGTGGACAATGAATGCGGAATTTGAAGAATGTTTTGAGCTTGCGCGGAAGCGGAATTGCGAAAATGCGATACAGAATAGTCTAATATTCAAAATAAGTCAAATTTTAAACATAAATTATTAATATAATATATATATTTCTAATATTAACTCTGAAAGTGTCATCAAGATCATCACATACCTAATTGAATACGTTTGTAGTTTGATGGTCAAACAGGCGCTAATATCGAAAATTAAAAGTTGTATACCGTCTAATAATTACTTAGAATATAGAATGCACAAGACAGATGTGTTAGACTTACACACAACCAATTCTTCTGAGTATTCTCTATCACATTTCTGTACTTTAAAGCAAATTCTGGATTAATCTTTGTTCGTCTACTTACGTAATTACAAGAAAACGTGTAATTCTTTTTTTCATATATTTTTTTAATTCAATGAATCACATATTGTATATAAATATTTCAATAGTTATACTTAACAATTTATTTACACATGGTACGTAATATTTAAGCAAATGAGAGAACATTCTGTATATAAGTTTTGCACTTCATGTTATTCTGTACCTAAATTTGGCACCTTTGCTCTACTTCGCTGTACAATTTGGAAATAACCAATCAGGTAGGTGCGGAATCCACATACAGAATGTCATAATGCGCACGGTATAGTAAGTTTCAAAGTATTTGATGGTAAATTTTATTAATAATTTTTGTTTTTGGTTTCTATTTGTATTTTTTTCTGTTTTAATAAACGTAAATACTTATTCATCTGCCTATTCTTATTTTAGTTGTGAAATTCCCGAATAAGTTTTGGAGCAAACACATATCCCAAATCTGTTGTTTCGTCGACGGTACTACAGCTTTTTATTAAGCACATTTGCCTTTTTAATGTTATTTACAAGCCTCTCGCGCACATGTAGTGTTTCTAAACAAGGCAGTTTCCACTGGGGAGTCTATTTTTCCAAAACTGTCACCTGGTTACTGTTGAATAGTAAATCTGGATATTGACGAATAAATTTACTGACACGATGTGTCTATAGAGGAAAGGACGGCAAACACGTACCTGTTCAGCCGAACGGTTACAACTGCCTGCGGGCACAACAGGTGGAACCCGAGTCCGTAATGCGACCTGATCCCGACGTTTGTTAAGTTAAATAATAATCGGATGCTCTAGTTATTAAGTTATTCATTAAAAATGCAGAAACATCAACAGTGGCAAAATCCGCTGATATAAACGAAATCAGATCCTGGAATGACACCCTCAGATCCGATCATAAAAAATAACAATGAAACGTAAGACATGTTTAGGTAAACATTTCCTCTCTGTCGATCTACAATGTACGTTCTAAGAGCACTGTAGTCCGTACAAGGCTTTATCGATTGAGCCGCCGCACCTTCGGCCCACCCCCGCGCCAAAGCCAATTTAAGGCACGGCTTTATCCTTAACAAATCCTTTTCTACCCGCCGCGATCTCGCTAAGGCCCTTCCCGACCGAAAAAATATCGAATTGCACGTTGGGCAACCTAAATTAACGGTGCTTCGCCCGAGTATCTTTCCCGAGACAACCGGGAATATTTTCTGGATTTGCAAACGTATCGGGTTACGGCAAAAAGTTTTCCAATTAAGTTCGAAGTTGGTTATGTTGCGCAAGAGTCAAGACGAGTAATATTATCGCTTCCTACATCTATATTGTACGATTTTGTTGTTTGTTATTTCAGGAATAGGTCATATAACGGAACATTCATTCGTAATATAATGCCGTCCGTAATAATAATCGTCCGTACGATATATCACCATTTTGTTTTTTATTATTACAGGAATTTATTATTCTTTTTTATAAATGAAATACCCCTACAAGGGCATTTTATTCTGATTACTAGAGCCCGGCCACCGATTGGCTAGACAGAACCGGCCGTTGACAGTGATTATTGATGCTTTCCAACATGTACAGCAGATCGCACATCGCCTACTTGCAATTTAGTTCAACCAGAGAGGCGGTGTATATACGCTTACGCACTATATTTTTACACGCTACTGAAGGAATGTACGTTTAACATTAAATTTTATGTCCTACGTGCCGAAGGGTAAAAAACGACTTGATGCCGACAAAGGAAATAAATTTATCAGAGATTTACCGGATTTATATTATAATGATGTAGTGATAATGTGCAAGGTGTGCGAAGGAGAGATAATGTGTTGGGATAAATATGACTGCAAAAAGCACGTTAATATGCGCGGCATATACTTACAGAAAAAGACTGGCGTGTCTCGAAAAACACAGTTTCTATTCGATTTATTGCTAATGTTAATTATCGCGAATGTTCCGTTGCAGATACTGGAGAAAAATCTTATGAGGATTTCTGGAATAAATACTGTCCCCAGATGCTATTACCAAGCGGCAAAACATTATGTAAATATATACCATCTGCATCTGCACATACAGTGAGGTCAATAAGTAACGGATAAATTCATTATCTACGTAATTTACAATTTATGAGTAAAATCCTGAAACACGTCAATTTTTAATTCTAGAAGGACATTTTTGAGCATAATTTTATACCTCTCCCCCTCCTTGGAGTGACAGCTCCCCTTTAAAAAATTTTAATGGAACGAGGGTGCGTGTGATAGCTCATTGAAAGGGTTTTTAATTCTCCATCCAGCAACATAAGATATTTTTAATTTCTATATTTTTTTTATTGAAAAATATTACATTTCTAATGTTACTAAGTAAAGAAAAGAACACGAAACAAAACAGAAGAACAGTTTAAATCAAATGTTCAAACTGGGCGCCCGTTGCTTCTTGACAATAATGGAGGCGTTGCTGAAATTCTTCTAAAATATTTTGTATTGTTTCCGGGGTGATTTGATTAATTTCTTGCCTTATTCTGTCTTTTAAATCTTCTACGTTATTTGGTCTGTTGAAGTAGACTTTCGATTTTAGGTAACCCCATAAAAAATAGCCAAGCGGGGTCAATTTGGGGAACGAGCGGGCCACTCAATTTCACCGCGTCTACCGATCCATCTATTGGGAAAAACTTGATTCAGATAGACTCTTACTTCCAATGAAAAAAGTGGTGTAGCTCCGTCCTGCTGAAACCAAATATTTCTATCAATTTCACTGGGGTTGTCATCATCTGGGAAAAGCATTCTTAACTCTGGAACTAAGAAACTTTGCAAGAAATCCAAGTAACGCGCGCCAGTTAATGTGCCATCAAAGAAATATGGTCTGATAATTTGATAATTTATAATTCCAGCCCACACGTTCACCTTCTCAGGATATTGAGTATTGGCCTCCATCATCCAATGTGGATTTTCTGTACTCCAGTATCTACAGTTCTGTTTTTTGACTGTTCCATTTAAGACGAATGTTGCTTCATCAGAAAAAAGAATGTTTTTTTTTTATAAATAAAGGAATATCTTGGCATCTATTTGCCATGATTTCGTAAAATTCCAATCGGCGATCAGGGTCATCGTCGTTAAGTTCTTGAACCAAATGAATTTTATATGGGCGGTATTTTTCGTTTTTTAGAAGACGCAATATGGACGTTTTACTAACATCATTATCGGCGGAAACTTGTCTTGTAGGTTTATGTGGATTATCTTGAATATCTAACAATATATCCAATTTCTGTTCATCGTCTAAAATGCGTTTCCTACCAGATTTAGGAATATCTGTGACATTTCCAAATTCACGAAATTTGTTTTCTATTCTACTAACCGTAGACTGGGAAATGCGGCGGTCAGTATATTTGTATTGAATATTTCGTATACTTGCTTCTGCGTTTTTGTTTTATCACCACATCCCAATAATATCAAAATTTCAATTCTTTTGGTATCCGAAAGTCTTGTTGTTCTTTGTTTGGACTTACTTGTATGGACTGTTAAAATAATGATGAGCGATAAATAACATAATAGAATAATATGTTTTCACAGATGTACCAAATAAAGAAATTTAAATGTATAATTTTTTTCTGATATGTAAAAAGAAACCCTTTTTTCTTTCTTTTTGTTGGGTATTTTGTGCAGTGTATCAGGGAAACCGATACATTTAAGTTGAATGTTGACACAAAATTAACTAACAACGTCAGATTTGATAGATACTTGGTACATATGCACTTGATTGTGTACATTTCATAATAATAATAATTTTGAGATTATCAAATTTAATTTTCTTTCAAGAACCCTTTCAAATGAGCTACCACACGCACCCTCGTTCCATTTAAAAATTGTCACTTAAGGAGTCAACCATTGAAACGTAATTAATGCTGACAAATTTTTACAGATCTTATCCAGTTTGTGAGGTTCCAGCTAGTTTAGAGGATAGGTTTTGCATGAAGCTGTTATTACTCGTTAAATGCTTATTATGAGGCCTATCCTGTTGCCAACCATTGCGCCGGGCTCTAGTGATTGCAATCAGATCACAAATGATCAATAATAATCTTATTCTTACTTAAAATACTACACTTAAAAATTTCAGGAATTTAATGGAAATAGGAAAATAAGTACAAAGAAAAAAGAGTTACTTATTTCTTTATATCAAATAATCTTTGTATTAACTTTTTCTTGACATCTCTTTCAGTTTGTGAGTTATTAATACAAATAGTAAAAAGGTAGGGTTGCATTTACGTTCTACACCTTGAAAATAGGCGACTGGACCGCTAAAAATTACAACTATTCTTACAGTGGACCAATCTATAAACCCACCAAGTTTCGTTTAAATCTGAATTTCGATTTGCCTTATAAGTATTTAAGTAAATACCTATGTACGTCTTCGAGAAAATAGCTTTTTCCAGTAAAATCGACTTGATATTCTTACATTACTTCAACATGTATCGTAGTGAATTAACTATAAGATATTTTTCTCTAATAAAATATTAAGAGCAGCGAATGTATTCGGTAATCATACAACCACTCTTTAAAGGTTACTTAGTTACTTAGTTACTTATAATCTTTGTACTACAGTATTGATTATTTTGCTTCTGATAAAGAATCGCAGATTATAATTTTAGCAACCTTCAAAAAGTGGGTTTATGAATAGTTGCTGACTGTATATTTATTAATCCGAACGATTCAATAATCCGAATAGGGTCTGACAAGGATGTTTTTGGATTAAGCAGGTTGCACTGTATTTCTTAAATGTTGGGGATACTTTTTAGTGGAGATTGTACGCCAAATTGTCTGCCTTGCCAAGAAGACTAGCTTTGCCCTTATCTTTTTTACTTTTCGCGTTATTTTTATGGGCCTGGAGACCACCCAGCTCTCGTGTTATACAAATGAGAGAACGTTAGTAGCAAGAAAGAAAACGTAAAAGAAAACCAACCTCCTGAGAACCGTTACATCCACATGGCAATTTGTATCAGCCAGGCAATTTCTGGAAGCCCTGCAAATCCCTCTGTTTAACTTCGTTTAATGCGAATGTCATAAGAATAAGGAATCCTCTTTTTTCTCAATCTATTTCCTACTCCTTCAGTTCTTCGCTGGTATAACGTGACATATTAGAACCTAAATTGGGGCTTAGAGCTCAACAAAAAAGAATGGTTAAAGAAAATCCATTAAAACCGTGAATATATTTTGTTACGCGACCTGGCATGAGGAACTAATGCGTGTAAAGTCTCGGAACAAATTTTTAGCAAACGGTTAATTATCTATTATTCGATTTTCCGCATTAGAGACTAAATGAAGGGCAGGTTGACTTTAAAAATTAATTTACCGTAAACTTTTATGATCCATTTCTATTTATGCAGTAAATATCAAAAAGTCATGCATTTAATAAGCAGTACTGGTGTTTAATGGTATTTAAGTAACGGTATTTTTCTGGTATTTATGATAGTAAATATCTTTCCAAAATGGAAAAACATACAGGGTCTTTTCCTTAAAATTTGTGCGGTCTTCTGGAGCCTCTACTTGCAGATAGAATAACATTTTCAAACGCAAGTTGTAGAACTTCTTATAAGCTGCAATAATTTGCTTTTGGAAAAATGAAATTAATAACGAGAATAAAAAAAAATACCTAACATAGTATATACCTAAGCATCATCATAACGTAGTATAAAACAAAGTCGCTTCCCGCTGTCTGTCCCTATCTATCTACTACATATGTATGCTTAGATCTTTAAAACTACGCAACGGATTTTGATGCGTTTTTTTTTAATAGATAGAGTGATTCAAGAGGAAGGTTTATATGTATAATACATGCATAATATAGTAGAGAAACACTGATAATTTTAGAGGTTTCTAATGTGATGTCGTAAATAAACACATTTTTTTGCGCTTACATTGCAAACGCTGGCTGAACCCTACGATATCTAAATAATGACTACAATATTTACACCTTAACATATTTAAAGAGGCCAGAATTAAGTCAAATGAACAAATCCACAACCCCAACAACCCCCCACACCCAACCAAAACATAACACAAAATGCAAACCCTAAAAAAAAAAAAAGTAATAAAAAAAAAAAAAAAAAAAAAAAAAAAATAAAAAAATAAATGTTTATAGTACTGTAAACGTGACTATTTGATACTGTGCTATGGGAAAGTACTTTTTCGCCTCGATCGGTGGTAAATCTGGGACTAGCCAATGTCAAAGGACGATTTCCTACTAAATGTCCAAATCTATGTGATTTGATACATATGCTATTGGATTACTGAGTTTAAGGGTGTGAGGTTATGTAGGGTTCCTGCATAGGTATCCTGATCCTATTTTGACCCAATTTGAATCACTGATCCCCATTATTTTAAATTATTTAGAAAAACAAATTATGCACAAAAAACTTCTTGGACAATCTAGTAATATCGCCAAATATAACTAGGGTTGAGACTAGTATTATTATAAAAGATAAAAATCTGCTCCCTTGGAGAAAGCAAGAGAAGAAAAAATGGCGTTTCGATGTCTAAGAAACAAACTTGGAGAACAACACATCAATGAGAATTATGACCTGAGTCTAACCTTTCCAAAAATAACTTCTCATTCAACCTGACACCCCAAAAAATCCCATATCTTTGTTACGCAACAAAAAGAGTAAATCCAATTTACAACGAACTGGAAGAGAATGTACCGTTCTGACCTTTCGGCTCGAGAAACCTACCTCCTATCTAATGCTTTGACAGCTATAATTCGAGGTTTATATCTCCAGTTTCTTTAACTACGCCTTACCCACGGATTAAGAAAATTTTGATCAGGTTATGGATGAAACTGTCAATACAATTTGACTTATTTGGCAACAACTTTTGTGTTGGGGGTCTAGAGTATTAACTATTTGTTGTACGACAGGGCCGTATTGAGATTCTTTTACGTCGGTGTCAAACGAAAAATAACAATCAAACTTATATAGAAAAACTCACAATCAGTGATGAGTCAGTACTAGGTTAATGTACAGAATGGAGTAAGAAGCCCTATTATAATTATGACTATAAATATGTCATAGTAGATTAACAAATTGTAATTACTTCCATAGGGGTCGCCTGTATTAATCTGACTACGGACAAGGACGGTTCGGGTTAAAATTCATAAAAATTAAAATAGATGTGATATACAGTATAGATCAATTTTTTTGTGATTGACACCAAACTACATCTTTGTAATGATTAGATAGGTGAATAGAAATGAAGGTGGTCTAAGACTATTTAAGTATGCATAGTAGTGCTTATCGGCTAGTTTAAATGTTATTTTTTGGTTATGGACTATACTGTTCCTTTATGTACGAGGTGTGTAAATTAAGAAATGAGACTGGCAACGTCACGCCCGATCTAGCAACACTGCGTAGACTTTGTGACGTTTTCGTAAACCGTTTTTTTTTTTGCATTGCGTTTTAAAAATGGGTGACATTAATTTTGAGCAATGGTGTGCTATCAGGTTTTGCTTCAGAGTTGGACACAGCGCAATGGATACTTTTACTAAACTTCAACACGCTTATGGAGACAGTGTTTTTTCAAGAGCCCAGGTTCTTCGGTGGTTTAAAGCATTCTCAGAAGGAAGAGAGTCGATCGAAGATGAACCACGCAGCGTAAGCCCTTCATCTTCAAGAATCAATGAGAAGGTCGATAGGATACGGGATATTGTGCATTCAGATCGTCAGTTGACGACAAGAGTGGTCGGGGAAGAGTTAAATTTGAATCACACCACTGTTCATCACATTTTGACTAACGAATTAGAGATGAGAAAAACCTGCGCAAAAATGGTTCTAAAAAACCTTTCTCAGGAACAAAAGGACATCAGGTGAGAAAGGTATCTTGACCTTTTGGAATCTAGTGAAAACGAACCCCATTTTATGAACGTTTTATGGCATACCTACTGGTGATGAAACTTGGATGTTTGAGTACGACCCGGAAACCAAGCGCAAAAGCATGGAATTGCACACTTCAAGGCCTCCAAGACACAAAAAAACAAGAATGAGCAATTTGAAGATTGACAGCCAGGGAATTGTCCACACAGAGTTTGGTGGTCAAACAGTAAATCAACACTTTTACAGAGAGGTTCTTGAAAAATGAATGAAGTGAGACCAAACGTCATGAACGACTGGATGTTGCATTACCACAATGGGCCTTGTCCCTCAGCCATTTCAGTAAACAAATGTTTAGCCAGTAAAAACATTAATGTGGCTCCTCAGCCTCCTAATTTACTTGACTTGACTTGTGACTTTTTCTCTTCCCAAGATTAAAAAATCATCTCAAGGGACGTCATTTTGGGACCATAGAAAACATTCAAACGGCTGTAACCGACCAGCTGAAGGCTAATTCCAGTATATGAGTTCGAGCACTGCTACGAAGAATGGAAGAACCGTCTCCAGCGCTGTGTGGCTTCCCAAGGAAGATATTTTGAAGGGGATAATACTGAATTGTAATTATATTCGATTAAAAAAAATTATAAAAAAAAAATAGTATAATTACTTAATTTACACACCTCGTATAATGTATTTCGGTAGTTTTATCTAACTCCGTACTCCCCCCAAGGCAAAAGTTTTCCGGCACGAACTTGCCCATTTTCGCGTTAGCGGTTGGCCGCCCCCCGCAAAAAGATGGGTAAACTTTCCAGACGTTTATGTCTCTCCTAATAAATTCGTTTCCGTTTTATGTGCGTCGTTGTACGTGAGAAAGGAACAAGAAAGGGCAACCGAGAAATAAATGGCGCAAAGTGCGGTGATGAACTCGTGACAATAAAACAACCTGACAAAGCAATCAAGCGGGTCTGGCTGGGACGGCGAGGGAGCGGGTCGCAACGGGGGCGGCAGATTAGCCAGATACATCACGGAAACCGGGAAAATGATCCCCCATTGACCGGCTGCGAAGGTGGGGCACGGGGTAGTTTGTAAAGTGCTGACTGACTGCGTTGTCGTGGAGAGGTGTGTGCTTTACTTTGAAATACTTTTATTATTTGATACCTTCATACAGAATACGCAATCTTTTAACTGGAACAAACAATCTTCATTTACTTGTTTTTTCTGTAACACATTAATTTTTTATTTTGATTTTTAACTACAATTGTTTCACATCATTTTCATTTATATAGGGTGTCCCATATCTATGTTAAAACTATCAAAAAGTGTATTTTGACAGATATTAAAATAGTAAAATATCCATGAAATACGAAAATGTTTTTTTCGTGTAGTCGAATATTTTTGTCTTTGAGTAAGTCAACTTTCTTCTCTGATTATATAAAAAGGTCCCTTAATATTACTGTTTTATGCTTCTTTATGCACAGAAAATGCCCAAATATTATTAAAATCTATAGAAAGGTATAAAAGTTCTTGCCAAAAAAAAAGTTCAAGGCACCTCTTTGAAGCTTCGAGGAGTTGTACGAAAAATAAAATTATATGAAGAACTATTTTTATTTACCCCCTTAGGTTTTATTTTTACCTCCCCTGCATGCCCTTAGACTATTGTCACGTACAGACAGATAATTTGGACAGAGATAACGAGCCAACCTACCAAAACTAACTTCGGATTCGGATTCAGCGACCCAAAATCCGTATAGAATAAGTGGTTTGGACCTGTGGTTTGATTTTTTTTTTAATTGATGTGCCTGTGTTATTAATTTACTATTATTTTTATTCATATAAATACAATTTTGCATTTCATCTTGTAAAATCTCAAAGGCAGAATTTTCTGTGTTACAGTATTTAAATACTGAAAAATGTCCATTTATGAACAGATTTAAACATTACATGAGTTCAATTAAAAAAAAAAAAACAATAACCTAATAACCTACTAAATGGTCCTGGTTTTAGATCAGAACGTCTAGATATAAAAAAGCACGTTCAGATGAAGCAGCTCCTTACTCAAACCCAAAATGGTCATTCACAACTGCGTAATTCCTGTTGGTCCAATTTATCCAACTTAAATGGGAAATCAGACCAATTAACAGGCGTTAATTAATCCAAAATGTAAGTCCATATACGTCTTAATGAACTAAGTTCTACTTGCTGTCTCTCAGACTGAGCTAATTAATGAACACGCGGATGGCTCTAAGCCGTGTTTTAACTCCTGCTGTAATCATGTTAATCTTGCGGGGTGTTTAATTGATCCTAAGTGACAGTCCTGTCGGTGATTTATAGGCCTGTTCGGGCTGTGACAGTTATTGGGATGAGCCTTGTCCTCCGGATGTTTACTCGAGCAATAATCTCGTTATGAGCGGCAGAAGTGCCGCGATCATTGCGCCGACAGATGGGACTTTTGTAGCGGGGCGGACGCAAATAGACTGGTTAATAGTCGTATATATGTTACGGTTAAAGTGTTTACTTGGCTAGTTTATAAACTAACTGGATAGTATAGAAACTGGCTCAACTTAGAAAGAACGGTTTAGAAAGATGAATAAATTTAGTGGTAGTATATGTATTTCGATAGAGGGAGGGCCCCTGAGTATAGAAGCACAATTTTTTATTTCAGGAAAAGACTCCTAAAAAAGTTATTAATTTTTTTGTAACCCTATTGTGACATTTTTTTAAGTGTCATTAGTGATAGCTGACAATTATTAAGTTTTATAGTTTACATCTCAGAATACCCTATGTGGTGTTACATACTTAGTCTATTTAGTTTATACACTAGCTGTTTGTAGAATTGTATGGGAATGACATATTAAATATTCTAAATGTCATATTAATTTTTTAGAACATGTAAAAAATATAAATAGTGGTGTTATTGCTAGGATAGAGTGAGTTGTGATTGGAATGTTACAGAGTTAAGATCGACGAACTGTAGAGTTGTTAATAAAATTGTTTTGAATTGAAGAAGCGAGTTAACCCTATTGTTTAGCTATCAATATGCTCGTGAAATGGTGGTGGATGATTTATATGCTGATCAAGAAGCTAGAGGACAAATCGATGGCCCTCATTCATGTCCAAATTGACGAATCGAAATTTGGACGTTTAGTTGAAGGACATTTTGTTGAAATCGTGGACGTTTAGTTGAAGGACATTCGGTTCTAGGGATCGGTGTTGAACACAGTGAGGACTTTCGTATGGTCGTATGTCCTGAAAATTGCCGTAGCACTGCTTCGCTTATACTTATAATCGAGCAACATGTGGCCCCTGATTCTATAATCTGGACGGATGAATGGCAGCTTATCTGTCTCTGCCTTCCCATGGTTACTTTCATGAAACTGTAAACCATAGCAAGAACGTTGTCTTCTATTGATATAGGTCCAACTGGTGCTAACACTCAGCGATCCGAGTCGCTTTGGAGGGCTGCAAAAGGCTATTTTCATGGTCGTCATGTTCGTGAAGATGCCTTCGCAGATCATCTTTGCGAGTACCTTTGGCGGCGATGGAATCGCAAACATAAGCGCGATCCCTTCGAAGCTCGTCTGTGCGCTATCCGCCGTCAATATGGTGACTTCCCGGCTAATTTTCTTATTGCATTCTGATTTACATTTTGAATAATATTTGATATATTTCAGTTGTGTCGCAGTTATTAAGTTTATACAGGATAGGTTAGGTTAGGTTCTAGTCGGTTATTATGTTGTTAATATTGTAGTTTCTTGGCGCCATCTATGATATATCTTGCTAAGTAAAAGTTCTCATAGACTTAACATGGGGATATAAAAAATCATAACTTTTTTAGGATTCGTTTCCTGAAAAAAATTTGTGCCTCTATGCTCAGGGAATCCTCCTCTATCGAAATATATATATTGCCCTTAAATTTATTCATCTTTCTAAACCGAAGTCTTACCGTTTGTATACTATCCAGCTAGTTTGTAAAATATCCAAGGTTTATCGCTAAAGTATAAACCACAAGAAAATTTCACAGATTTAGCGGTGTTTTTGGCTAGTTTACAACCTATCCACGGTAGTTGGATAAAGTGTGAACTTAATATTCCTTAGTAATACATAATAACCAACGAGTTGGTTAGTATGTAAACTAACCAATTCGCTTTGGCTAATTTAGTTTAGGATAGTAAAATAATTCTTGGTAAAAAAAATAAAGGTTACTCATACGTACACTACTCGGTACATCATAACATTGCCATTACTACTTCAAAAATAAGTAAAAAAGATAAATAAAGCTTTTGAGCTGACAGTTTTCGCAAGGTTCAATAAATAATTTCACCATTTCCTGTGTTAAATTGTAATACTTTTCGTTTAATAATTTTGTTGTTGCTTGACGACCATCATGCCCAGTTTCCTGGTGGGCAGCTCTAATGGCATAACATTCACTAAAACGTAAAATAATCTTTTCCGTTCATACTTTATCCAACTACCGTGGATAGTTTGTAACTTAGCCAAAAACACCGGTTAATTTGTGAAATTTTCTTGTGGTTTATACTTTAGCGATAAATCTTGGATAGTTTATAAACTAGCTGAATAGTATACAAACTAACCAATATTCTTGGCTATTTTAGTAGAAATATGATTTTTCATCAAAATAACCAGACGTTTGGATAGTTTGTATACTATCCAGCTAGGTTATAAACTAGCCAAGTAAACACTTTAACCGTAACATATGCAGTGTCTTCATAATGGGCGGTATAGATTCAATAAAAAGGTTACGATTTTTTTATAAATTGCTCCGACGAACAGTGAGGCAAGATGCCAGCAAACATGGCATCATTCATTCATGCACATTGTTTTGCACAAATTATATCGTTTCAATAGTCTCTATAGTACTTTATTAATCATACAATTTCCACCATAAAGTTTCACACATGGAGAGCATTTTTGTTATTGATGTTTTTAAAAAATCTACGAGGTGGGTAAAGTAAGTTACGAGACTGATTTTTTTAATCTGTTTTATTCGAATAGAATTACAATTCAGTATTGTCTCCCTCAAAATAACTTCCTTGGGAAGCCACACAACGCTGGAGACGGTTCTTCCATTCTTCGTAGCAGTGCTCGAACTCATATACTGGAATAGCCTTCAGCTGGTTGGTAACACAGCGGTTTGAATGTTTTCTATGGTCCCAAAATGACGTCCCTTGAGGTGATTTTTCAATCTCGGGAAGAAAAAAAGATTCAAGTCAGGCGAATAAGGATTCTGAGAAGCCACAGGAATGTTTTACTGGCTAAAAACTCGTTTACTGAAATGGCTGTGTGACAAGGCGCATTGTCGTGATGCAACATTAAGTTGTTCTTGACGTTTGGTCTCACACGCATGTCCCTTTTTCGAAGTTTTTCAGGAACCTCTCTGTAAAAGTGGTGAATTACTATTTGGCCTAGAGGCACGAATCCTTTATGGACTGGCAAAAACGCAAATCAGCATGCTTTTTTAGGTCTTGGAGAGCTTGAAGTGTGCCATTCCATGCTTTGGCGCTTGGTTTCCGGGTCGTACTCAAACATCCAAGTTTCATCACCAGTAATGACACATTCCATAAACTGGAGATTTTATGGAATTTTTACAGAAATGGAGAGAAATGGTCATTTTCAATCGATTCCAAAAAGTCGAGACACCTTTCTCTCCTGATGTACTTTTGTTCCCGCGAAAGGTTTTTTGGAACCATTTTTGCGCAGATTTTTCTCATCCCCAATTCGTTAGTCAAAATCTGATAAACAGTGGTGTGATTTAAATTTAACTCTTCTCCGATCATTCTTGTTGTCAACCGACGATCTGAACGCACAAGATCCCGTATTCTATCGACATTTTCATCGGTTCTTGAAGATGAAGGCTTTTTGCGAAAATATTTAAAATTGCTAAATATTTAAAAAAAAATAAATTTACTCGTTTATTATGAAAAAAAAATATTTTGCAAATTTTGCAAATTTTGCAAGTCGTTTCCAACATTTGCCCGGAGGCAGCAATTTTTGGGAAAAAAAATTTCGCAAGTTTTTCCTGGAAGATTTTTTGCCATTAGATCCCTCTACTTATATAGGTCTAATAACCACCCCCTAAAATATGGTTAGGTCCCATACTATGTAAATTGTTTTATGATCCGGGACATCTTAGAATTCCCAGGTTATAAACCGGCCATCCCTTTGTTCATGGTCCATATAAATATGTTGTAATATTTCCCTGCATTCATAATTTTTTAGTTATATGTATATAGTGGTAAAAAACATAGTAAGTGTTTTATTCAATTTCTTTGTAAATACAACTCATTTAAAAACATTTCTCTATTTTTTCATCCCATAGTCTACATCGAATTTCAACGAAACGCCGACTCGTCCATTGACTGTGCTAAAAGGGCATGCAAAAGAAATCCGCGACACGACTAAAAGAATCATTCCGTCGATTTAAATCGAAAAAACGAGGGGGTACAACAAACAGCTCGGTTCCCCGGCACCGAGCGGCGTCTAACTGCAGTCGCGTTTCTTTTATTTGGTTTCGCCTCACGTACGCCGACTGAGGTAAATCCCCAGAGATCCCGGCTAAAAAGTTCCCGACGCTAACTTTGTCCGCACACAAAGGGAACGCGTCGCGCCGGGACGAGCACAGGGCCGTCCTCAGGACCTGACGCCTGCTTTCAGATTTATGTGAACATGGTAGCGGAGGTTTAGCTGCAATGGTGGATTTTTAGTTACCTTTCTAGAATCATAGATGGAGCTAGAATGTAACATATTCTTGATGTAATAATAATAATACTCACCCTGTAATTACTCCGAAGAGTAACGTTTGTAAGTAAATTAAATGTTTGTTTTGTTTTGTGGGTTCTCAATGTTTGTACATTCCTTAAGCTTGAAATATACTACAGAAACATTTTTAAAATAGTGATATTAATGTTTTTCGTCTTGTATAATAAACCCTGTAGGTAGATGACAAAATACGAGGTATGTCTCAAAAGTAATGAGAATCATTTTTTACGCTCAATGTGGCAACACTGCATCAAGCTGGAGACGGTTACATATTATGGGAAGAAATAGATACGCAACCAGAACTGGTGCAGGCCACTCAGTTCAGTGTTAGTAGTGAGATCTAAGTTGTGTTCAAATACTGCGTCACACTGCTTTATCTTCAGCATAAGTTGCACACGGCTCTCAACAAGGGTCGCAAAAACGTTCGCGCAAGATGAATTCGTACCGCAGGGCCAGTCAGTGAATCAAATCTTTTATCGCGAGGTCCTTGAACGTTTGCGGAAAAGGGTTTTATGTGTGTGACTTGACATTGCTAACTCTTGGATCACAATAATGCCCACAGACACACCTCATTGTCAATTAGAGAATTTTTGGAAGAGCAAAACGTTCCAGTACTCCCACACCATCCTATACTCCAGATATGGTTCCGTGTAATTATTGTCTTTTTTCAACGCTTAAGCGGAAGTTGAAACACATGATGCAGGTTTTAAACAGCCTACTGGAACAGGACTTCCAGTTACCAAATAGCAAAAAGACGAATGGCAAAATCGCTGGAGGTGGTGTATGCATGCCCAAGGAGCATAGTTTGAAGATGACAATGTTAAATTGTATATACATTTAATAAAAAAACCTTAAAAATAAACCATCTCATTACTTCTGAAACAACAAAGCAACTGATAACAAGCAAAGTAAAGTAACCAAACCAAAACACAATACTCAAGCTTAGATTTACCAAATGAATGCTTTCATTGTGTTAATGTCCTTGAATGATTTGCTGTTTCTAATGACAAATCCTAAGGCTTTGAAAGACGTAGCAACAGTACTTTTTGTATGCTGATAGGACCTATAATGTGTAAAAAGTGACTCCTAAATCTTTATTACAGTCGCTTCTGTTTCTAGGTCAATGCTGTAATAGTAAATTAACGGATTGGTTTTTTTTCTAGTAAACTTAATAACCTTATATTTACCAATATTTAGGTCAAAGGACAATGTTAAAAATAGCCAATTTTTGGCTGCTCGGGGGGAACGCTACATGCGTTTCAAGAAAAAATGATTGATTGCTGTCAAAAAACATGAAATATGACCCCTAAATACTTCAAATGACTGGGAAAATGTCAACTTTACCCCTAAAAATGTAAATACCACCTCAAAACCGCTGAAAATAGACAATTTTCGGTTTTGGTCAGATAACTCATATAAACCACAAATAACAGTTGAGGATGGTTTAAAAATAATACCATTAAGTCTTCAAAATATGAAATCGATGAGAAAACGTCGCTTTCACCCTTAAAAAATATGAAAACTACCCCCAAATGTCTTATTTTCGATTCCTAAAAATTGCTGATCTCGGGTGTATCTTGGGAACGCTTGAAACCCAGAAAAAACTATTGAATATGGGCAAAAAAAATATATGAAATTACTCCTTAATATATTACATGTTTGAGGGAAAATCAATTTCACCCCTAAATATATAAAAAAACTTGTAAACTGCTGTAGCCCATATCTTTTGACTTTAATAGAAGGACTTTTTTGACCCAGGTAAAATGATTAAAACTGGTTCAAAAATAGTAAGAGAAGTATTCAGTACATCAATCTGACTGGAAAATTGTCTGCAATCCTATAGAGTGTTAATGAAATAATATATTTTGAGACCATCAGCAGAGAAGAGCGTCTGACTGAGCGACTAACATCTCTAATCATGAATAACACTGCTCCTGTTATTCAGTGGACCCAAGTTTGATACATTACATATTGTTCCTGGAGTGAGTACTGGAACCTTCGGCGTAGAAACAAAAAAATGGACGTTTTCCACGGAACACCGAACTACTACACTTTTCTCGAGGCGCGTTTCGCCAACCAAGTTGGCGTCTTCGGGAGAAGATTAAAACAGTTTTAATCTTCTCCTGAAGTTGCCAACTTGGTTGGCGAAACGCGCGTCGAGAAAAGTGTAGTAGTTCGGTGTTTAAATTCAAGTGTAGTAGTTCGGTGTTGCGTGGAAAAGGTTTTTTTTTTTATTATTATTACATATTGTGTTCGATCTGTTACTTAGGAATGGAAAACAATTTTTATGATGGTTAAACCAAATCGTTCAAGTTTTTTTTAAAAACTGAGTGATCTGTTCTGTCAAATAACACAGGGGAACAGCAATTTTGTTGTCTTTAATCTGAGACCTGTTTTTGACTAATTTTTGGCCTCTGAATCCAAAAAATAACAGCAGTTTTTGTCTATCACGCCAACTCTTTATATATCTACACCCTTGCACACATACCTCCGGTCAGGGCCACCGCGGGCTCCGACAACACCGCAGCAACCGAGCCGGACATCCTAGTTATTAACCACAGCTACTCCCTCCCCACCGGTCGGAAGTAGCTGCAGGTTCCAAAATCGTGTGCCCTAAGTAGACGCAATGACCCCAAGATGACTGCTTTCTGCATTCGGCATAACAGAAACTCCGTAGAGATCCTGCAAGCCGGAATGATCTTTAACTCTGAAAGCAGCTTAGAGCGAACTCCTCCAAGAACACCGATGATGAGGACAACTAGCATGACTTTGTGGCCTGGGTAAAGCGTGCGGAGCTCGAACAGGAGATCTTGATATTTTGTCCGTTTTTCCTCCTCTTTCAAGACTATATTATGCTCTGCTGGAGCAGAAAACTCGATAACATACATAGTCTTGGTCTGCTTATCGAGGAGGACTATGTCAGGCCTAAGCGGAGGACGTGTTGGGGAACACATAATTCCAAAAGATTTGGCATCTTTCGTTCCCAACAACGGACTCCATATCTCCTGGCAAGTAAGGCGGCACTGGCTCCTGATCTATCTCGTAACGAGTGCCGAAGATGATAATAAAGCACTCGTAACGCCGCGTTATGTCGGTGGGTGTACGCCGAGGAGCCCCTTTTATCGGACAAGCCGACAAAAGATGTGTCGGGTCTCGGGCGCTTTGCGACAGGTCCTACAGTTGGTATTTGGGACCTGCACACCCATCACACGGCTACGATAAACCAGAGTATTAATTACGCCATCTTGACACGCCGAAATGAATCCCTCGGTCTCCGATGTGAGCCCTGCTGACCTGAGATATCGGAAGGTCAGCTTTGTTGACAGATCTAGCGCATCGATATTCCTATAAAAACCACCATGCACTGGTCTGCCAACATGCTGCTCAAACAGAACTTCTGTTCGGCAGCTTTCGTGTCCTAGACGATTCGGTTGTAACTCGGTAATCAACTCAACGTTGACACCTCGTCGACCTCCTCGTCTAATTTCAAACTCGAGACCAAGTTTTTCAGCGGTTGTGCCCGCCGCCTTCAGTATAAATTCCCCCGCTCCCGCTAGTTCGTGATCTTTCACTAGACACAGGGGGGGTTCCGAACTCCTTAGAATCTTATACGCCAAACCCAAAACCACTTTACCATGCATACTCTCCAGGCTTAGAAGTCCCCTACCCCCTCGATGACGTGAGAGGTATATTCGGGGAACGGACGATCTAGGGTGGTAATCCCCGATGCATATGCATCATCTTCCGGGTGTCCCTGTCTAATTGTCGCAGTTCGCCGACTGTCCATTTCACAACTCCGAAGGAGTAGCTCAGGACCGGTACAGCAAGACATATTTGTTGCAGACACCTTGTTTTGCCCGGAGAGTTGGGAAGACCAAATCTTCCGGACAAGGTGTCTGTACTTGCCGCGGAGAGCCTCTTTCACCTGGGCGGCGTCATGAGTACGCTGTTGTTCAACCCCCAGGTATCGATAAGTCTCTCCAACGTCAAGATGTCTAATGACGTTTCCGTCGGCAATTTGCATATCCTCAGGTAAACCCGGTAATCGTCCTCTTCTGAGATGGAGCACTGCGCATTTGTCCAATCCCAATTCCATGCCCACATCCCGTATGTACTCGTCTACCACTCTTAGAGACTGGCGGAGGTCTCTCTCCCCGGGAGGCGTATAGTTTGAGATCATCCATATACAATAAATGGCTGATCTCATGCCCCCGGTTTCTCGGTGGTCCACACATATACCCACGAGTATGTCGCAGGGCAATGGTAAGCGGTAGCATTGAGATGCAAAATAGGAGAGGACTCAAGGAATCTCCCTGAAATACGCCCCTCCTAAACGTTACTGGTTCAGTTATGACCCGCTGCATACCCGATGTAATGGTAAAGCGAGTCTTCCAAACCGGCAATAGGTTTTCTATGCATCTCACTAGTGGGGTAGGCACCGCAAGGCTTTTCAGCAAGTACACCAAAAGCTGATGTGATGTTGAGTCAAAAGCCTTACGGTAATCAATCCAAGCCATGGAGAGGTTGCGTTTATATTGGATTGAGTCTTGGGTGACAGCATAGTCTATCACCAGGTTCTCCCTACAACCCTCTACGTTTCTTCTTCCCCCACGCTGTTCACTTATTTCTTGCAACACCGGCATAGTCGCCCCCTCACCCTGACATACAAGATACGTGTAAATATCTTATAGCAGGTATTGAGGCAGGTAATCGGCCGGTAGTTGCGGGGATCGGACAAATCTCCCTTTTTGGGGAGAAGCACAGTGCGTCCTTCGACAATCCAACTTGGAATTTGCTGCCCTTCATTTAGCCAAGAATTGTAAATTCTGGCTAGGCGGCGATGGGTGGATGGAAACTTTTTCCACCACCAGATATTAATGCCGTCTGGGCCTGGGGCAGCAAAATTTTTTGGTACCGACCAGAGCTTGTCGGACCTCATCCTCTTGGATTGCCTCGCACACTTCGATTTGCGGTGGTTGATGCCTCCTACAAAAGGCTTCGAAGTGTACTAGTGCTGGAGTGTCTTGGCGAAGTGGACGCGTAGCGTTATAGACTCCCTTCCAGAAGTTTTCGACCTCTTCTGCAGTCGGCGGGTTGTCAACATTAGGCGGTGGGTCCTCAAATAGTCGAGACGGGCTCTCCCGAAATAGAGTATTAACTTTAAATCTCTCGATCCGTCTCACGAGGTTTCTCCTCACCGCACCCAGCATCCGGATGCGGTCCACACAGTGCTGCTTGATGGTCTGCAGCACCGGTGGACTTAGTGTGTGATGGTGTCGCCGTAATGACGCGGCAATACGCCTGATCTTAGGCGTAAATGCTCTGCCGCCAGCCAAAAAATCCATCACACTTTGAATCCGGGAAGCTTGTTGCCTTGCCGACTGAATTTTGGCCTCAACTTGTTGTAGTCGCCGCTTATTTCTTCCCATCCATTCAGGCGACCTCTCACTTCGCCCTTCCGGTAGGAGTCGCTTCGCGGCGCTGTAGACGGCCTCATTCAGTTGCCAGAGGTCTGCATCTTCCGGAAGTTCATCGTCTATTAGTGCGTCCACTTCAGCTAACTCTTGTGGTTTCATAGGGATCTTGATGTTGATACGATCTCTACGTGTCCTCAAGTTAATCTCGGTATTCTGAAGCAGGCTTAATCTTCCAGACCGGTTTCGCCTCGGTGATGGTAAAGGCTATTCCCGGTCTACCTCCTGATGTTGGTTCGCTCTTATATAACCGATTCTTCGTAGGTAGGACACTTGATTTCTCAGGCTCTGTTGAGAAAAAGCATGGTGTTCCGGATGTACAATGCACCATTGTGCATGCAACCGTGCCATGTATCCCCTGCGATTCGGTTCGCTGCGATCATAGCAGATCAGAAGGTCATCTCGTAGTCTGTCAGTCCACCTAAAGCGTCCATATTCACGGCCAGGTTCGTCAACGTCGGGACCGTCCGGTAAGGCTCCTCCCACCTGTCCCTGTCCCTCATCCGATGAGGGTTCAATGTCGGGAGCCAATCTTTCGTGGTCTGTAACGAAAGTCTTGCATCTGTTGGGTCGTTAGCCCAACAGAGCACAGCACTGGTATTAAGGGGGTTACCAGGCTGATTCAGACCCCATGTTTTTTTCGAGGTTGTCTCCTCTACGCTCGGGAATGTGGTGTCGCTACTCACCAATGAGCAAATCGAGATCTGCACACCCTGCACATTATATATGCCTGCACATAATATATATATATATATATATATATATATATATATTGTTTTTATAATTAGGTATTTGTCATGCAAGTGTATCTTCTAAGTCTAGTATGCAGAATTTATTATATTAAATTGAAATATGCCGTATTCAAATTGTCAATGTCAGTGCGTTTGTTCACTGAATCACTCTTTTTAATAGCAATCATTTCATGTAGCAATCGTTTTTTGTAATTGTTTTGTTGTCCAATAATTTTGATTTCGTCAAACGAAAAATGATGTCCTATTTTGGTATGTGTCACCGTGCTGTCTCGTTTACCTTGTTCTTTTGCAAATTGTTAGCACTAACATCATTTTTATGTTCATATATTCTTTTTTTCAAATACCTTCCGGTCTGACCCACATAAACTTTATTACATGTGCCGCATGGTATTCCATATATTATATTCGATTTTAATTCAATCGGCGTTTTTGCTTTTAATTTTGTAAAAAAATGTTTTTTAATTGTGTTTTCACTCTTAAATGCTACTTTTGTATTGTTAGTTGATATAATTGGCTCGAGTTTTTCCGAAAGTCCTTTTGCGTATGGAATTTTAAAGTATTTTGTGTTGTCATTAGTGATATCATGACAACACATTTTCATTTTCATTTTCACAAAATCATTTTTCGTTTGACGAAATCAAAATTATTGGACAACAAAACAATTACAAAAAACGATTGCTACATGAAATGATTGCTATTAAAAAGAGTGATTCAGTAAACAAACGCACTGACATTGACAATTTGAATACGGCATATTTCAATTTAATATAATAAATTCTGCATACTAGACTTAGAAGATACACTTGCATGACAAATACCTAATTATAAAAACAATATATATATATATATATATATATATATATATATATATATATATATATATATATATATATATATTATATATATATATATTTAAAAAAACAAAAACATGTTATATACATACGCTTTTAATGTAAGTTTTATTAATGCTACCCTGTATAAAAGTATTTTAGCAATTTTTACAATTTTTAGTGTCTTTTTTAAAGAAGTTAGACATTTTTATTTATTTCTTATATTGGTATGTGTAGTTTTTAAGCTAATTAGAACTGTACGGGTAGATAGCCGATGCACGTCTGGGTGACAGTACGTTGTATTCTATTATTACTGTTTTATCAATGTTTCATTCATATTTATTTTTAAAAACGACAGCAAAAAGCTTATTCAATTGTAAGTATAAATATGAAACATGTAATCCTGATTCCCTTTTTTAATCTGTGTGGTATTACGTTTGTTATTATCTACATTGCGTGTTTGTCATATTTTAGAGTCCTGAGGATGCAAATAAATTTTGCGAAACGTCGACTAACTGAAAATTAGTTTTTTTTTTGGAAACATTTGACCTCATCCCACTAATTAACTATATAGTTATATGGAAACAGGTCACTAATCCTGCATTACAATTAGGTACAATTTCAGAAGATTCTTGGAATGTTCGGTAACATTGGTCCACAGCAGTTTGAAATTTATCAGTTCACCAGGCACTGTCGGCCCTGTACGAGAATGTCTTTAGAGAGCGCAAGGGACGAAAAACAACTTGGCTCAGATAATCATCAACGAACCTATATGGGATATCGTGTTTTTCGTGTAGGCTCTCTCACGCTGCCTCAATTCGGCTGGATCGTTCGCCTTTTGCAGGAGCTTTCGCTCACATATACAGGGTCAAATCGATGGGGAAAGCTCGGCCTAGAGGCGTTTGCGATGTATTTGTTCGCTGTAAGTCATTTCACGTTACGAAAGGATGACGGCATAGCTTCAGGGCACAATTTATAAATGAAATGGATTTTCCCGATCAATTTTACTTGCAGCCAAAATTGCTTACTTTTCAAGACATAATTTACTATAGTTTTCTGGGTATTTTTAAAATGTTTGCGTTTTGCCAATTGCCTATACTTAAATTGTGCTCAAATTGTGCGAAACCTTATTTTTTGCAGTCTTTTTACCTATTCATAAATTATCTAAGGTGAGCTATGAAGAAGAAAAACACTGTTAAAAAAATAGTCATCCTCAAATGTTGTAGAATCTTTTGAATTGATTGTCATAGAAATCTTTCATCAAATGGATTATTTCTATGACAATCTATGAAGAGGTCAAAAAACTGTTGAAAAACAAGGTTTGGCAAAATTTGAGTATAATTTGAGTACAGACAATTAAAATTTAGGAAGAAAAATGTCCTAATAATTATTAGGATCTTCCTTTCTTCTAAAATGTTAATGAAAATATACAATGTTTTGTAAACCCCGGGTGTACAAAATTATAAATAATAACAGAAATTGTATTTACAACAAATATACCATGTAAAACACATAAACCATTGTTTATGTGTTTTTATATACGAGCTTAACAAGGGAATTGCAAATAAACAGAACTCTCGAAGGCGACCTTGCAGACTGAGTTGTGTTAATCCAGTTTTAATTCAGTGACAAGATACGATATGTCAAAAAAAAAGGAATATAAAAGCTACCGAAGGACTGCGATGTGTTGCACATTAATTACAAGTACTTGTTTTTAATGAGACCTTCAAATAGGAAATGTGAATTAAGATAATTACCTATGCCCTTAATTTAGATAAATCGCACTTTTCAAACATCGAAACACTTTCTTGTACGAGTACTAAGGTTCCATTTCTCCTCCTGAATTTAATTTAGATACTGTATAATTTACAGTGTACCAACAGTAGCTTTGCCCTTGACCGCAGAAGACAAAACCTGAAACTGTGCTCATTTCTTTTGTAGTTGCAGCCGTGAGCCCTTCGAGAAGTACAGCCGGTTATTGTCTGGTTTTCGGTATCTTTCGGGTACCTCGTACTATGTTCTGTGTGTATGTACTAGACTGTAATAAAATATGTGGAATCCCAGGTCAGGACTTCAATTTGCATTATTTAATTACGTAAATCAAACGTCCCTAAATAGTATTTTGCTATGTGTGTTAACGACTGCATACACGAGACGTCCTGGGAGTCCCGTTCCCCCACTCTTCACTTTTGGCGCCGCGGATTATGGGATAGCCCAATAGCAAATTATGTAGGCCGCCGCACGTACGTTGCAGATGTTAGATTTAAGGTGTTTACTGTTTATTCGGTGTTAGGTCTTTCGCTGTTGTGATCGTCGTGGTACGGAACCCATAAATAGCGATATTAAGCGAAAAGGCTTTCTTATTAATTATAGTATGTCGCGGATTCCGTTCGCATATAAATTGCAAAATATAATCAAAAACTTTTAGGAATTTAAAACAGATGGAATATTCATACTTGTACGTTGTGTATCGTGTAATAGTTTATTTTCAGTTACAAGTACTGAAATAATTGCGATTAGGTCAATTCCGTCGTAAAATGTAATGCTTTTTAAGAACATGGCTTTCGATTTTTTTAAAATTGGTTTAAAAAAAATATAAAGAAATGTAACAAAATTCTAGAATCGACAAAAAAATCTATACTTAATTTTTTTTATGAAACAGGTAATCCCGGGTTCTATACCAGAAAAAATCGCGTCATCGAGACCTAAATTTAAAGTAGGTAAATGGCTTTATATTTTTGGCAAAACAAAATGGTGGCCGGAGCAAAACTATGTTTTGTATAAAATTCATAATGTTTTTCTCAAAAACTACGGACTTTGCTACAAATGTTCTAACATTAAAAATGTCTTAGAATCAATTGTAAAATGCTCTCAATTTTTTTCAGATTTTTTAAATAACGTTTTTTGGAAATTTTGATTTCGCGATTTTTGGGACAATCAAAAATCGTCTTTAAAAATCCCAAAAAGAGTATCCTTCAAAAAATTCCAAGACATCTGTGTTCTTGAGAAATTTTTACAAAAATGTATAGTTTTGGAGAAAAAAAAAACTATTAAACTTTAAATAGGTACATATATATGCGAATGAACGTCTTTAAAAGGCCATATTCTGAAAAAGCATGGAATTATACGTCGGAATTAATCTGATCGAATTTTTTTTCAACACCGATAACATTGAAAATAAGCTGAATGAAAACTATTTACAAAATCAGGACATTTGGGATTTATGTATGTTGACAATGACAATTTACTGGTGTTTGTCACATATGTACTAAGCCGCTTATATGCAACAAGCAGCTGAGCGCCTAAAACGCACACATGTAAAAATATGGCCCACGTGACATGTTTAGCGCATGCATTAGATCTTGAAGATGATATGTTGAATAGACAATATGTATTTGTTCGGTCCTGATTCACCACGAGCTTATTGTACCCTAGTATCATAATCATAACATAGTATAAATCAAAGTCGCTTCCCGCTGTCTGTCCCTACCTATGTATGCTTAGATCTTTAAAACTACGCAACGGATTTTGATGCGGTTTTTTTAAATAGATAGAGTTATTCAAGAGGAAGGTTTATATGTATAATACATGCATAATATAGTAGAGAAACACTGATAATTTTAGAGGTTTCTAATGTGATGTCGTAAACCGTGCGAAGCCGGGGCGGGTCGCTAGTGTACTATAATTGTACAAATATTTTTGAAATAACTTATTGGACTGTTTTTGTTACAAAAGGAAATTGTTTTTTATGCATTGTGTATAAAAAACAATTTTGCTGGTTGGGACAACGCCGCCGGTTTGTGCCATTTTCCGGGACAATCTCGTTTCGCCGAGCCTGGCTCCAGGCGCTACGAGCGGGGGCCGAGAGCCTGCTTCTCTCGGGTTCCCGAGGGAGGTCGCCTTCCCGCTCCCGATCTACTCGGATAACAGCACTCGAGTTCCGGCCTTTGTTTGAAACAACCAGCGCCGTTACAGCGCTTTCCCTAACTTCCACTAATTGCTCTCGGGTCCCGCGAATAAGTAATTGGAGGATCGCGTTGCCGAGGAAAAAAATTACTTCATTAAAAGTTCAAACTTTAATCGCGGCGTCTTTAAACCAAGATACGTTTTCGCGGGGAAAATCACGGCATTCATCACCGTTCTTTTCATGTCTCTTTAAATATCCGAATAGCAAACGAACTGAGGCGTTTAACCCCTTGAATTACAAGAACAACCCCTTGAGGTACAAGAGAGGAGCAACTGATTCCAATAAAAAAATAATATGGGGCATTCTGTGACATATCAACCGGTTACACCCTCTGTCCAAAATTTTGGACAACCAAAAAAAATTCGCAATTTTTTGTAGCCTCTATGTCTCATTCTTTCTAACCTGTGGCCATGAAAAAAGAAACACGATGGCAGACATCAAAATGGTCTTATACTGAAATTACTGTGTACATTAAACGAAAGAACACAGAAAGAAGGGAAAAGGTCTTCTAAAATCAACGAAAATAGTATTTTTTCTATGTATTTTGATGCACTGAATCCAAATGAGGTATTGAAATTATTCCATGGATTAAGAATTTTTTTTCTTCATGAAATGTCCCGAAAATATCTATTTAAAAAAATTTGAACAAACTTGTGGTCTGGAATGGAAAATATTTTATTACAGAATTAATATATCTCTATGTATTTCGATACGGTAGTATCAAATTCGGCATGCAAATTACTACATGATTTCTGGATTAGTTAATATAAAAAAACGACCAAAAATAATGCAAAAATGTGAAAAAAATCAATCCCATGGAACGTAAACACAAAACTTCGCAGTACCTAACCGCAAAAAACTTGAAATTAAAAATGGTTCCTAGTTTTACAATTTACAATGAAAACTGATTTTAATGTTGTAACAAAAACTTTGTTTAAAAACTTTAATGTTTTTTTACTTCATCAACAGAACTCTAAATATAAAAATAAAAATTGAATAGAAAGTAATTATTTTAACGCCTTCTTACTCAGCACGACTTGTAGATTAAGATTCTACAGGGTGTCCCTTATTTATTTCTTATATACAGAACATATTTTGAGATTGTTACCCACCGAAATGAGAGACCAATTTTATTGTTAAATAAGTGATAATAAGTATTGTAATAGTTAGAAATTCATTTTATTTCCAAAAAACTTTAATAATAAAATTGGTCTTTCATGTTCTGTTGATGAAATTACATATAAAACTGGTAATAGTAAGTACATACATGTTACATATTACAAGGTGTCCCATTTAACCTGATAAATCGTAATATTTCGAAAAATACACATCCGATAAAAAAAGTGGGTAATGAAATTAGTTCATCTCGAAGGGGAACATCCAATGATATGAAACTGGACCTCCTACACCACCCCCTGGGGATGGGAGACAACTTTGAAATTTCAAATAGGAACCCCCATTTTTTATTAAATATTCGGCTTCTACACCACAAAATACGTACGTTGTGTCCGAAACTTTTTTTTGGATTCGTGAAAACACATCAAATTGAAAAGACAAAACATATGTGTTTAATGTTTCCAAAAAAAAAACGATCCAATGATACCAAATTCGATACCCCCCAACCCTCGGGGTAGGGTGCGTGGTAAAATTCAAATGTCCTTGGATAGCTTTTTTGAATATAGTAAACACGTGCTTTTAGTCTTTTCGAATTAATTCTTGTGATTACAGCGCCATCTATCTCGAATAAAAAAAAGTATCGGACAAAAACATACGTATTTTGTGGCGTCCAATCTGAAGGTGTAATAAAAAATGGTTGCCTTCCGGCCCACCTTAAGAGGTGGGGATAGGAGGGTCGAGTTTGGTATCGTTAGATGAACAAACAAATTTCATTACAACTTTTTTGTCCGATGTGTAGTGTTCGAGATATTACGATTTATCTGGTTAAATGGGACACCCTGTATCACTTGTGCCCAACCTTACTCTACCTATGAAAATAAATACGAGATGTATAAATTAAGTAATGCGACTGTTTTTTTATTTTTTTATTCGAATACAAGTACAAGTCAGTATTGTGTCCTTCAAAATAACTTCCTTGGGAAGCCATACAGTGCTGGAGACGGTTCTACCATTCCTCATAGCAGTGCTGGAACTTATATACTGGAATAGCCTTCAGTTGATCGATTACAGCCATTTGAATGTTTTCTATGGTCCTAAAGTGACGTCCCTTGATGTGATTTTTCAATCTCGAGAAGAGAAAAAGGTCACAAGGACTCAAGTCAGGCGAATAAGGAGGCTGGGGAGCCACAGGAATGTTGTTACTGACTAAAAACTCGTTTACTGAAATGGCTCTGTGACTAGATGCATTGCCGTGATGCGACATCCAGTTGTTCTTGATGTTTGATTTCACACATATGACCCTTTTTCCAAGTTTTTCAAGAACCTCTCTGTAAAAGTGTTGATTTCCTGTTTAGTCTGGAGACACACACTTTTTTGTGGACAATTCCCTGGCTATCAAAAAAGCAAATCAGCATACATTTGTTCTTCGACTTGTTCATTCTTGCTTTTTTGGGACTTGGATAGCTTGAAGGTTGCCATTCCATACTTTGGCCCTTGGTTTCCGGGTTGTACTCAAACACCCACGTCTTATCACCAGTAATAATGATGCGTTAGAAAAATGGGGATCATTTTCAGTCGATTCCCAAAAGTCAAGACAGCTTTCTCTCCTGAAGTCGTATTGTTCCTGCGAAAGGTTTTTTGGAAACATTTTTGCGCAGACCCCAATTCGTTAGTCAAAATCTGAAGAACAGTGGTGTGATTCAAAATTAACTCTTCTCCGATCATCTTTTCTTCACCGTTGATCTGCGCACAAGATCCCGTATTTTATCGACATTTTCATCAGTTCTTGAAAATGAAGGCCTTCCGCTGCGTGGTTCGTCTCCAATCGACTCTCTTCCTTCTGAGAATGCCTTAAACGACTGAAAAACCTGGGCTCTTGAAAAAACACTATCTCCGTAGGCGTGTTGAAGTTTTGCAAAAGTATCCGTTGCGCTGTGTTCAAGTCTGAAGCAAAACCTGATAGCACACCGTTGCTCAAAATTAATGTCACTCGTTTTTAAAACGCACTAGAAAAAAAAAAACGGTTTACGAAAACGGTGACAAAGAACAAACAAGTGACTCTAACAAATTCAAGCTTGTGCTGAGGGTGCATTACATGTTAACCTACCGCCTTTCCAAGTCTAATCTCCGCAGTGTTGCTAGATCGGACGCTACGTTGCCAGTCTCATTACTTAATTTACACACCTCGTATTTATACACCTATACATCACATACACCTATATTTCATACAACTGTTTTAAATTCATGAGGTTTCGTCTGGAATAGAGAGGAATTGCAACAAACAAAATCATATAGCATCCGCCATCGTCGTTGGGAACTTTTTATGGTGGTATATCTGCCACAAAACTGTATTCAACATATGCACCGCGTAAAAACTGCAATAAACGACGATATAAATCAAGGGCTGTCTAACCGTATATTTCATCCCTTTACGGGACCAGTTCCTAGATGCATCTACCCCAGTTTGCGGGATTACGCTGCGCCACCGTGTAATCCGCGCGACGGCGACACGGAATTAGCTGCCGATAACGGTCCCCGCAACACCTCCTTTATTGTTCCGGCTTTATTACAGTCATCGGCGTAGTCGAAGTTAAAAACGGAAGGGAAAGAATTAAAGATGAAAGTAAAAAAAATAAATAGCATTGCGTACACTATGGTCGATCTCCATACTTAGTCCGTTTGACTTTAATCCTCGGGGGGTGGGGGTACCTAAGAGCGCCATTCCTCTAGTCAAGAACACGAATCGTTAGTACGAGGGCAAGTCAAATATAAACCGGAATTTTCCAAAATAAAATTTTTATTAAGAGAAAAAATTTAAAAACCAACATTTTATTTTTCTATATAGTCTCCTTCAGCAGAAACACATTTTTCCCACAGAATAGGCAATTTTTTTATTAGCGGTGACAGGTTGTGCCAGCAGCCAGTTGTGCACGAACTGTTCAACTTCTGTTCTTGTCGTGGATTCTTGAATGAATACTGCCATGTATTCAAGTGTAAGGCGACGGTCACCCTCCAAAAGCTCACGTACTGTACATATGTTCTCTTCCGTGATGGGGGTTTGAGAACGACGATCATGTGGTTCATTTTCCACTCTTTCTCGTCCCGCTGAAAAATGTTTAGGTCACTCATAAACTTGCGTTTTAGAAAAGGTTTCATCCCCGAATTGGAATACGTATCAAGATTTCAAAAGATCGCACGCCTTCAATAGATAGAAATTTTATAATAATGTGTTGCGCAACAGAAGACGGAACTATCTGCTCACTCATTGTTCTACGATCAATTGAATGCAAAAAAGAAGAGGTATCGCATGTCAAGAGGTGTCTAACTATCTAGACGGAATTCGCGGAAAAGCGGAGGCCCTCTCCGATACGTCATCTCGCCTTGAAAAATAAATTCTGGCCGGTTTATATTTGACTTGCCCTCGTATATTGATGCGGAAATCTTCAGAAAATATTTAACTTGTAGCAAAATAAGTTCTGGTTATCGACTATTATGCAAAAAAGGGTATTATTACAAGTATTAAAAGGGGGGAATTACAAGTTGTATTTTAAGAAATTTTGGGACACCAATGGACACAGTATTATGAATAATTTTTTTCCTCGTAATTGCTGAGATTCGTGAGATATATATTTTATGTTTCAAAGATTCCAGTGTTGAGTCACAATCATTGTTTTTATATAATTGGTAAAAATGGTTAAACGTCATGCATTTTTCTTGGTATACCACATTTAAAAGAGAATAATAATAACATACAGGGTGGTTTACGTAGATAAAAAAATTGTAAAGGATTACAAACATAGTCGTATTCCATATAAAAGTAGGTGATTTATTATAACGAATGTAAGTGACTAAACCTATGAGGTACAGAAATGGTCACCTAAAATTGACACCCCCTTTATTTCTCTTAATTTTCGTCGAATAAAAAAAAATAAAAAAAAGGATTTTACGCGATTTTTTATGCATCTTTAGAATACCTCAACAAACTTTAAAAACAAATTTACAAGTAAAACATATGTTTTTAAATAAAACAGTGTATTTTTTACTTAAAAAATATTATCCATAGTTTTCTGACCACAAAAATGTATGGTTATTGAATGAATACTTCAAATGTTTTTGAGATATATCGAGATATTTTTATATTTATAAGATTATGATTAGAGTTCGGAAATCCCGGCTTACCGCATGTAAAACTGCATTTACCTATCCAGCGTTCCCGTATGAGATCGGCGTACTACCGCGCAGACGTGACATCTCGAAGGATTGGGAAGGATCGGTTAGTGGCGTAGATATGCAGGGGTAAGAAACACACGCGTATATAATTTACAAGGGGTTTAGAAATAGTGTTTATACTTTCATTATCATAGAGTTTTATAATGTCGAGCTCTGCGTTATAGCACAAATTTCCGAACTTTAATTATGACTTATGGTCTTGTGTTAAACGTATCTACCTGTATACCTATAGAATTAAATACGAAACAATATACCGTGTGTGTAAAGCCAACATCGGCCAGTTATGAAAAAGGACAAACAGGAGTGAGACGACAGATAAGAAGCAACCGCACACGCATTAAAGGTAGTGAGTGAATAAGACCGGCCCTCTTACCACCTGTGCTTGTTGCTAGACCGACAAGTGTAGCATTAATCGCACCCTCAATACAAGACTACCACAACTCAAAAAATGTCGATTTTGAGTTGTGTTGTGCAAAACGATACTTATATATCAGACTTGCTTGTGCAACAGTAACATAACACAAAATCTAAGGATAGTTTTTTTATTAGCAGATATGTTAGTATGCTCCGAACAAAAATTATTAATATGCCAAATGCAAGACTAACATATTTTAAGTTGTGGTGGTGTTGTATTATTGATACGCACATGAGCTGCCAGCTCGTTCAACAGCAATTTGCGATGTGTTACTATTGCATCAAAGAGTTTTCATTCCCGAAATGTTTATTTACGCTCAAATTAGACTTGTGGTGACTCGTTTGGTTTGTTTTCAATTTGGTTTCCATAAACCGAAAAAGGATCAGTGTAGTACTTGCGACAGTTATATGAATTCAAATGATGAGAAAAAAAGCGAATAAAAACTGGAAGTTGAGAAACATTTAAAAGATAAGGAGTTGTCACGAAGGGAAAAGGCTAAGGACACAATAGAAGTTTCAGAAAATAAAGATGGAAAAATCGTTGGAATATACATGTACGCAATACAACATCTTAATATTAAAAAAATAAGTTACAAGTTTCTAATCACAGGCCATACGCAAAATGAGGGTGATTCTATGCATTCTTGCATAGAACGAGAAAACGAAGAGTTCTGAGGGGAAGTCCTATTTATATTCCACAACAATGGATACCGGTAATCGCTTTGGCGAAAAAAATGGCTTGCCGTATAAGGTTCAAGAAAGGAACACCAGAGATTTTAAAGATTTTAAAGAATTGGCCAGTCGAATCGGAAAAAAATTTCTCGCTTAACACCAAGAACAAAAAAAATAAATTGGCCCAATTTCAAAATTTTGGAATTTAGAAAGGAGTCCCCATTTTCAATTTTTTATAAATATAACTTCAATCAAGCATGTTTTTTCGAGATAGTAGTGAGGAGTCGTAAAAGTGGCAGTTTAATGGGTTGTATTTAATTTTTTATTTTTGTATTTAATTTGAATTAAACTTTTTATACTTACCTTTTTTATAGTTGTTTTTTATTAGTTAATGAAAAAAAGGTTAGAAATCGCACTTGAGTAACTTTTTCGTGCCCTGTTTTACATTTTTCTTTAATAAAATACTACCACATCTCAAAATAAGTCATGTATTTAATTGGTTTATTCACGATTATTATTATAATATAAAAACATAAACTTTTTAACAATTGTCATCTTAATGCAAACACTACAAATAATTTAAATTGTAAAAATAAAAGAAAAAAACTTGCATATTTTGCATTTACTTGCATAAACGAATTGTTCCAACCGCCAAAACTTTAAACGCGTTTTTCTCAAAACTATCAATTTTGAGTTGTGGTAGTCTTGTATTGAGGGTGCGATAGTCCTTTTTCTCAACCGGCCGATGTCGGCTTTACACAAACTGTATATCGATTCATCATACAATCACCATACGTTTTTGTGATCAGAAAACTACGGGTAACATGTTTAAGTAAAAAATACAGGGCGTTCTATAACAAAAGAGAACAAAAACCACACTCTGCAAATTCGAGTTTTTTAATTGCTTAAGTATTCTAATGGTTTATAAAAAAAATCCTATATAACCCTTTTTTGGATTTTTCGATTCGATGAAAATTAAGAGAAACAAAGTGGGTGTCAATTTTAGGTGATTAATAGAATTATTATTTAAATATTAATAGAAAAATAGGTATTAATAGAATTTTGATCATTTAAAAAAAAAAAACATTTTTTGACTACATTTTTCCAACAAATATAAAAATTCATGTGTTGCTATGAGAAATATGGTTATATAAAACCCTTCCTAAGAAATCTCAAAAAGCAAAACATACGAGTGTACTGAATGTGGTGCTGCTTGAATTTCTATACTTCAAAAACTTTAAAAACCCATGTCACATTATTTCACTTATTTTACTACCGCTGTCAATCCTCTCACCTATTAATCTGAATTTTTGCCCTCCACATTTAATTCACAGAAAAAAAGTTTATTGCCCTCGTTTAATCCACAACCACTTAATGGATTATGCTCAAAATATAATCAGCTCAAGACCGCGATATAACACGTAAGTGTTATGTTGTATAACACGTAAGTTGTTGACTAAAAGTATTCTAGAGTTATGGAGTTTGCAAAAATATTAACAAACACAAATAAATGTTTTTCGCTCAAAGTTAAATTCACGACGTTTGAGAACGTTTTCACCCAATTTAAGTAATAAAACATATTACAATTATTTTTCACCTCCATTCCACTACTCAGTAGCGTCCCCAAGGGGCGGTTTCGAGTTAACTGCCCCTCCCCCTCTCCTCGCCTTGGGGTAAGTTAAAGAAAAATACATTTTGTTGTACCCTCCCACTCGCTCACATGCGAGAAATACGTAAAACCAACCCCCGCCGCAAAGCAAAATTCTGAGCACGCCACTGCCACTACGTGGATGTACCGGATGTAAAAAAGAAATTAAGGTGGCCCTAAATTGTGACCTTAAAAACCCCAAGGAAAAATTGCGTTACACCTTCCGGTTAACCCGGATTGCAGCAAAAAGTTCCGCGATCGTCTCGACTGATTAAATTTTTTACTGTCTCAAGTCCAATCGTTCCCGTTCCTTTCCTCTCGAATTAGCCCTCGTTATCCGCGTCTGCATGCGTCGGCGGTCCGCAAATTGCATTTATCGGGGACAGTGATCGATGGGCGACTTTCCGAAGACGTGTTTCCCGATGGCCTACACGACCCCGGATTACCGCCGCCCGGATCAGATCTTCGGCCGGATCCTTGACAATGGCCCTCCTGCCTTACTGATCTGACGGACGGCGACGAGGTACGCGTCGTGTTTCCGTCTTCGAGTACACGCTCCCATTTTTCTCTCCTGACGGTCTCAATCGATAAAGACAGCAGTAGCAACCCGGAAGCCAACCAACGGTTTGAAGGAGTGCTTTTGTTTTGGATCGTCATTTACGTCCCATGCTTTTGTCAGAACTATCATAAACAATTAATTATCGTGAAGATGAAAAAAAATTCGAACTTAAAGTATGCCGTGGAATCAAGCTGCCCTAAAAGCCCTTAGCACGCTAAGGTGACATCAGACGGAGGGTGAAGAAGAACGAAAGGCTGGCACTCACAAAAGGTACAGTGGGAGGCATAGGGTCGAGGCATAAAATATAGCCAGAAAGGTCGGAGATATTGGCCCCCGCCTTAGTGGCAAACCTTCTAGGGGACATATAATGAGTGGGTCAAACAAAAACAAATGGAGAAAAATGCCCAGACAAATACATGGGAAGAAATTATTAAAGAACCATCACCCGGCGGCAGTGCATGACGAGCAAAGGGACTTCGCTCCTGAACCTGAGACAAAAGGAAACGCGCCCTTAATCGAGTTTGCCAACGAAAATAATGGAAAACCCTTTAGGAAGAAATCACACCACTGCAAAGGACAAATTTGACTGCCGTACAGAAAAATACAAAAGCCAAGAGGCGAGTAACCGAGAGGACTTGAAAGCTGGAATAGATCCTGCATGTCTTGATTTATTACTGTAACAATTAGAAAAATCAAGAAGAATCGAGTTTTGAAGTTTTTATAATTAATATAATTACATTACTGTTATTGTCATTACATAATACATCATTTAAAAAACATATGCGGCTAAGAACCTGTCAGTAAAAAACGTTTTTTCAAAGCCTTTTCAATCATGCAAAGTACCCATATACCAATCTAAAATGGTATTCGCTGCGGCTCACAGAGCTGTGTCCTGTGGACAAAAATCCGAAACATCATATCAGTAGTTCACAAATATGAACAAGTCTCAACTCGCATCACTATGCATGTACCAACCGGTTTAATAATGTTTTTGTATCTGATGTACGATGATATGCTTCGCAATTTGTGGAATTTATTGTAGTTATTGTATAGGAGGGATTTTTTTTCATAAGTAATAGAATATACTATTCAAGATAAGAGCAGCCTTATGTCTAGGGTCCGGAAAGTGTGCTACATCGCAGGGTCGAACTCGTAATCCCTCATGTCATTGACGGAAGGATATATTAGATACAAAAAAGATGGGAGTAAAAATGTATTAATAATGTAGATAACTATCGCCTGTGTCATTCAGAAACAGCGACTGTCTTAATTGTTTGAGCGTACTTTGAAACAACCTGTAGTTTTTCTGCATTTCTTCTCATTAAACGTGAGCGATTTGGCCTGTACATATGGCTGTAGAAGGAAAATGATCGTTCCACATCTACTGAAGTTAAAGGTGTTAATTGAAAATAGTCCACATGAACAGAGGAGGACACACCACGCGCATTACTTTCACGAATTTCGCACAGTTGTTTGTATCATTAAAAGTTGTTTGTTGTCACCAACGTCAGTACAGTAATTATAATTTTTTACATTTACAAAAGGACTACGCACGACATTTACAATGCACGTGTTACTACTATTTGTATCCTTTTAGCCGTTGTTTGCAAAACCTGTTTACAAGCTATCCATATCGTGGGCGAAATATCTGAACACCTAAAATTCGTATCAGAAAATTAACGACCTTATTACCGCGACAATCTGTTGTTTCGTCCACTGTCAGCCACGTAAATTTATTGAGTATGTCTTCTTTGATATTTCTATTTTCCATGATATACGTTGATACGTCTTCTGTAAATATGTTTTACGCAATGTATGGCTACTAGACAATGGAAAATCGGATACATATTTAGCAAAAAAAAAAAACATTTAAAGTGAACATTGTCTACCAAGTACCACGAAATGATAGATGCGGAAAACATTATGCACAAATCAAACCAAAATTCCTCTTTTCCAACTGTACCAGGTATATTGTTTGATGGATATTCGAATCTAAATGTCTTTCACACTCTCGGCGTCTACAAAATGTACTATATTATATAAAAGTTTATACAAAATTATACAAAAATAAAAATTATATAAAAACTATACAAAATATATATTATAAAATTATAAATCATATAAAAGAGCTGTTTAATAACGCTATGTCCAATATGTTAACAAACATTAGTGTCAAATTTAAAATACGAGTACATCCGCACTTTAAACGATTGTTCTGAAGAGATCGATTCAATTTTAAAACAAGAAATTCAGTTATGATTTTGAATATTGAGATATATTGGATGCAGTCATAGAAACAAAAATTCTTATTTACAATGCCATAAAATATGGTTGGAGCAAGATTTTAAAGCAAGAACAATTATTGATTATGGATACATGAAACTAAATAATATTTAATAAAATAATACCAGTCCACACTTGAAAACTTAACTTATTTGTTTATTTTGTTGTTAATTGTGAAAAAAAAAATATTTAGCAAGCCGTTTCCAAGATCTTCTGGTGGCATATGTTTTTTATTATTTTTTCTCAAGTTTCGTCTTTTTGTTACTGTAGTTTTCTACTTATGTCCAGTAATCACCCCCTAAAGTATAATGTGGGTCTCATGCTTCATTATGAAAATACCGGAATTTCAAATTCCTCCAGCCGCCACTGATTTTTATAAATAAAAGTTAACACCTTTGAGATTTTTTATTGCGAGATAATGAATTTATTCCTTACTTTATATTCACCGTGATTCTATAGTTTCTTTATATTAGAAGTAGGGTTTCTGATTTCTCGACTAAAAAATTCCCGGGAATTCTCGAATATTCGAGAAATATTTGAATTTAAAAAAAAATAGAAAATTTTTAATTTAATGCAAAATAAAACTACGCTTATTATGCAATAATCATCAACATTTATTAATTCTTCAGTCTTGTGAGTAGTTACACATATTTTTAAACAAAATAACAAAATTTGAGTATGTTTTTCATTAAACCAATAGTAAGTAATCGGTCGGGGCAAACGGCGCAATTGCCTCGCAGTTGCAATAGCCCCAATCGACTTACCTAAGTATCATTTTAAAATAACGAGTATCTTCATACAAACCGTTTTTAAATTAAAGTTGAATACTTACAGTCTCTTTTTTCCGATAAATAATTACAGCTTTTAATCACATTCGTTTAATTAAAAAAAAATTATTATCTACTAAAGAAACGGCATCATAATCAACTAAAGAATTTACTTTTAGTCTACCTAAAAAACCTACCCATAAAGCTATTGACTATACACACAGTCTTTTAATTAGGTACGTAAAAACACGGAGAGAGCATGGACACAAACATAATCATGACGCGATTTCTTGATTTCTCGACACTTTTTTCTCGTCTCGAGTAGAGTCAGATTTCCCGGAAATTCTCGCTTCGAGAAGTCTCGACCAGAAACCCTAATTAGAAGACTCTCGACTAAATCTTACGACCATCGAAAGACGTCAAGGGTAGTGCGGGACATTGAAAACTCAATTATAAGCAAAAACAAAGGTTCTTCCGACAGGACAGAAGTTATCTTCAATTGCAGAAGTTATATAAGGTCTTATTTCTTGTATATTTCTATTCTTTCAATTAATATCAATAAAGTCTAAAAAAACACAATCACTCTGTATTCCTTTTTTTCTTAAATCCGAGTAATGACACATTACTCTTAATTTCCGTTTAATATTACTGGTATGAAATGCCTTTTAAAGACTAGAATATGTTAAAATACTCAACTTTTAATATTATTTGAAGAAAAAAACTGTTTTGTGTGGCAAATATTAAAAATCCATAGACTTTAAACGACATTATGGGTGTTTACATCATTTTTTAATATCTACATACAAAATCCCCAAATTATTTAGTATGTACTTTGTCGTCGAGTATCCTTACACACGGGTCCTTTGATCGAAAATTTAATTTCTGACGGAAAATAAATGTGTACGCAGAGATTAAAGGGGCGGAAAGAGTCCTACGCAAACATTCTAAATTGGCAATAAGATTGCCTGCCCTGCGACCTAAAATAAACGACATAATCTACTAATACCGTGTAATGACATTAAAGCATTATGGGACCGACGCGCGACGGCGGAGGGAGCGTTTCACGTCAATTATAACGGTGACGCTTTATCTTTGGCTGAATGTTCACAAACATCCAGTTTGCGGGTGTACCGATGCAGAACCTTGTCTGTTTCGTATCACGTTAGCGCCAAGAACGAAATATGACGTTTAGTCCCTGAAGACCCAATTTCGTTTAGGTTACATTTGAAGGACAACAAATGTTTCCAATACCGAACCATTCAAAAACACTTCAACGTAGTTGGCCAAGCAAGAAAAAAATACTCACACGTCTATCTAAATATTTCTATCTAAAAAAAAAAACAAGTTTACGCTTTATCGTAGTCTTATAAAACAAGAATAAACATCCACATAAGAAAAGCTAAAAACTGTATAAAAACTCTAAATAGAAACCCGTTTTCAACGAAACTTGGTATAAATAAGCTTTTAAGAATGTGGAAAAGAAAAAACAGTAGTGCTCTGAAAAACAGCGAACACTAAACAGAACACTTTACAGAAAACTCTAAAGCCATTTCTCAATTGTGAACCCTTTAAAATATTGTAGAAATACTAATGACGTGCGTTCAAAAAAAAAAAAAAACGAAGTCAGAGACGGTCACGGTAGTGTGAAAGAACGTAACGCACAACTTAATTGTTGCTTTATTGCATATTGTTAACTATGAAATAATTTAAATACCTTTCAAACTCAATGTTGTAAGGGTTCACAGGCTAGAAACCCTTTGTTAATATTTCTACAAACTGAGAAAATAAGCAAGTTTTCATTAAAACTTTCTTTATAGAAACATTTTTTAGCATTTCCTGAATATGTCCACCACCTTGGTCCAAAAATATCTGGTATTTCTTTCTGATCTAATTGAAAACTTTGTGTAAGATATGAGAACGGTAATTTATGTCATTATTTTTTTCTGTAATCGTAGCTTGGAGATGCACTGAATCAGGAATATTAATTTGAAAAATTATATTTTTAAGATGGGGCCATAAAAAGAAGTTGCATGGAGTAATATCGCGTGATTTTGATGGAAATTCATGGTCGACATTTAAACTAATTAATCTATCTCGAAATAGTTCCATCAAAAAGTTCACAGTTTTTTTCTGCTCTGTGAGCTCTCGCCCAATCTTAGTTATACCACCCCAATACACTTGTAGTTATATACCATCAAGCTGATTAAGAAATGGTGATTCCCACCTATATTTTTATTCAATGAGAGTACCATTAAAAATATTGGTTAAAAAATTCTTGTTCTACTAAGTGTAGTTTTTTTTTAATCAGTCTCACAAGCACCAACAGAATCACCATGAAAAATTCGAAATGAGTTCCATTCGAAAAATTGTGGAAAAGGGTCCTAAAACTTCTGTTCGTGTTGCTTCGCAATTAACTGTATCTGATGAACTGAACACGAACAGAAGTTTTAGGACCCTTTTCCACAATTTTTCGAATGGCTCATTGCGAACTCTTCTAAACATTTTTCCATTGAATAGCCTTCAACTTTTCGCTGATTTCTAAAGTACGATTCGAGTATAAAGGATTTGTGTTGGGTAGTGTCTTCATTTCTATCACATCTTCTTCCATTATCCAAGGTCTCTAGATTAAAGTTCTACCCTGAAAATATTGCTAAAGTTGGCGGATGCGCCGGTTTGGTCAATTTTACTATTTTCTTTTAATTGGTAACGAAATATTGGACATTGTAGTACCACTCAGAAGATTATTAGTTATATTAAACGCCATTAGTCATTACCAAAACTCCAGTCATTTGTGAACTATCTTTAATATAAGTTTTCACGTTAAGGCAAAGGTACAACGTAAATGCACTGTTTTCAGATATGTTATAAGTATTAGTTATAAAGACCTCATAAGTGTATTTAGATGTCTAAGGTACGATATTGCGAATTATTTCTAAGCTTATTTATTTGAGAGTTGCGATACTGTCTTGACATCTTGATGTCATGTACGATTGAAATTCTGATTTTAATAGCAATATAATTTATTAAACATTCATAATGATGTATTATTGGATTTTATTTTTCAATTTATTTAATGTATTTTTAAAGGTCTCAAGGTATGTCTGCAAGCATAACCCCACATAAATAAATTATATTTCAAAGTTGTTAAGTCTGAAACCTTTACTTGCACTTCTATATTTTATGGTATTTGGCTTTTCTGCAGACATTAAAAGGCCTGCGTGACATTTTAAATATGGTCCGGAAAATTTAAAATATCAGTACCCTAGTCCAATAAATTAGAAAATCGATACTTTATTTCTAATAAGGCGGACTAAATTTCTCACGACAGACTAAAAACATGATATTTGAAGGAATGCTATCAAAACTTTTTTTTCCGTTATGATTAACTTGTGCACAATTTAACGTTTTACAGTTGAGTATTAGATATATTAGAACTTTGTGCGTATGGTCCTATTGAACTAAATTTCACCATAACCCAAATATCAATAAAATGTGGGATACGCCCTGTTAGAAATAAGGTATCGATATTTTCCTGCTTTTGATTAAAAGGAGTCTAGTTAAAAGTCATTATTTGGAACCTTCTTCTGCAAGCCGTAACAATATTACAACTGTATTAATTATAACTCAGTATTGAGGGAAGTTTCTATCCCATGTATAAGAATGAGGAAGACTAACGACGTATCTGTCCTGAGGGATTTGCGGTCAACACTTCCTACAACTCGTGTCAGTGACGGATCGTTAAAAGTCGCTACTGGGATTTCTCTGAATATTGTTTCATTCGTAGTTGTTTGAGGACTTAGAAGTTGGCGAATAGAATTTAGATGTTTCCTCTTTGGATGTTTTATATATACAGGCTCTCATAAGAAACTCATAAAGGAATAATGGCCTATTAGGTCCTGCTAAATCAAAAAGAATATCCTATGTCAATAGGACTTTTTGTCTTAGAAGGGCATTATTGCAGATGTATCCAAACAACGAGTATTTAAAAAATAAAACTCGTGAAAGCCATGAACTAGGTTTTTTTTATTGTTAACACTTGGTTCCGCCTTTCGGACTACGTTAAGTCTTAGAATATAAGACGGAAGTTTAAACTGTTTTATGTTTGTCCATACAAAATTAAAGTGTGGAAAGAGAATTATTGGAGGGAGATTATCGTTAAGTATATTTTTCCAATATATTTGTACTGAAGATACTTACAAGTTTTTAATAGATAAATATAAGTAAACAATCATATCCCATTGACATCTGTTATAAAATATATTGATTTCACCAGGTAGCGGTTTGCTCAAAAGTCGTCAGGAGGTTATCAGTAAAGGATTTGAACAAAAAAAAATTAAGCGGAAAAAAACAGCGAAAACACCGGGTGAGAAAAACAGGCTGGCTGGTATTGACCAAGAGAGGGACTAAAAACGGATCGAAATTCTCTGTAAAAAGTATGCAGATACTAATTATAATCAAAAAGAACCTGAAGAATAAGGGGAGCCACGAAAATGTAAGAAAATCGATTGTTAATGAAGAGGTGAAGGGTCAGAAATTTCGAAGAAAGAAATTTCCCTATTCGAGTTAATAATCACACGTGATATATATATATATATATATATGTGTGTCTAATAAAAAAGTCATTATTTTCTTACAATAAATGAATTTTGTATCAGTATATTATGTATGTATACCGTGTATGTTAAACCGACTCCGGTCAGTTATGAAAAAGGACAAACAGAAGTGAGAAGACAGATAAGAAGAAACCACACACGCATCGAAGGTAGTGAGGGAAAAGACTGGCCCTCTCACCACCTGTGCTTGGCGTTAGAACGAGAGGTCCTTTTTTACAACCGGCCGATGTCGGCTTTACACAAACTGTATGTGTTTACAATAGAAGTATTGGGAGCATCATAGAGATGAGAACGACCTTTGAATTATTGTCCCATTTTCTTTTATCTATGAAATACCATTAGGGAACTCTAACGAATTTTATAAAAACATTAGATGAATACAAATTACAAGATTACTTTACTAGAGACGCAAATTTTCATTTAAAGAAAATACATCTACTTATACAATACATTAAGGGAACTTTGGACAGAACTGTTCAAATTCAGTCTCAATTATTAAGGTAGCATATAGATGTTCAATAATAGGAAACGCTATAAAGCAATATCTTTTTCCTGGAGTGGGTACTGGAACCTTCGGCGTAAAAACAAAAAACTGGACGTTTTCCACGAAACACCGAACTACTATACTTTCCCCAACGCGCGTTTCGCTAATTTTAAGTTGGCATCTTCAGGAGCAGATTAAAACTAAATTCCAACCTACACACTGCCACGGTTCACTGAACCGTAATATTGTGTCTTTATCAGAGCAAACAGTGGACAGGTGGGTATCGGACCATTGTCCTTATTCACACTACTGTTACACTTAATTATTTCTAAACTTTCGAAAGCATCCAACTGTCTACGGTTTGTTACATTTCTAATTAATTTTAAATTATTTATGTCTATCCTATGGTTGTCGTCAAAAGCATGTTAGGCAACACAAGATTTTTCCGTTCTACCATATTTTAAATGAGCCATGTGTTCTTTAAATCTAGTCAAAATAGATCTTTTTGTTTGCCCAATATACTTTTGATCATCACAGTCTTTACCACTTATTTCGTATATTCCTAACTTTTCGTTATTTTATCTTTTATTTAGAATATGTTTATTTGTATGTTAATATATTTTATTGATATTTAGATAATAATCCGTTTTCTGATGATATACTGAAGGCGTATGAGGACGTATGTTTAAAACCGGAAACACTTTCTTGACAGAGACGCAGCATTTCCGTGCAGATAGGTATCAATTATTCTTGAAGTTACATGCTGCAACGTGATCGATCTATCAGAAAATGCCACGCCACTGAAAATCTGCTGGAAGGTCCGATGGGGACCGTTTCTAACGTAACGTAACACGCTCTGACTATTACGGAAACGTGGAATTGCTTCGGCTCCCCTAACTTTCCTTACACGTGTATCACGCTCTTGAGAAATGCCATGTGTACGCAATTCTGTATATACATAAATTTCGTTCGGGGGCGTTAGATGTAATGGTGGGCGAGGGCATAATAGCAACTTGAAGTATACCGCGTGTCCGCGGATAATTGATCAGATAATTTATTTCCATTTCCACAACAAAATTGTAGTAAAAATGTATTATGAAATGGTATTTTGGAAAAAATGTGAAATAAATGAATGATTTATGGGATGATAAATGAAAAGTAAACGTGGATAATATTAAGCGCCATTAATATACCGGATAATATTTATCCAATTTTCTTTCGAATAGTTTTATCAAACTTATTTTTTGGAGAATGAGCTATTTGGAGAGTGAACTATCATCTAAAATTCATTCAGGGTATGATAAAAAAATTCAGACCCGCACCTTTTGCCCTCAGTTTATGTCCTCTGTTAATGTGCCGAGTTTAAAAACAAAAAAATAAACTTAAAATGGTTGAGTTTTTCTGAATGGACACAACAAATGGGCATTATCTTAACCTCAAAATATTGTGTTACAGCCACATACTGTTTTGTTCTTACAAGCGTCAATATCGGTAAACACCGAAACTATAATTGAAAATGATTCAGGGTGAGCTTCTAGTTCTTATTTGGTTTATAGTATCATTGATTTATAAGGGACATCAAAATGTAATACCAAATCAAATTTAATGATAATAAAGATTGCTAGCCACGTCTTTTTCCTTTTTTAAATATTACAGATTCTACAGGGTATTCAATGCCTCCTGATTAACTTGTCTTACCTTATTAGTGAAAATCAGGAACAGCCAAATACAATAATGTATAATATAACACTTGTGGTCTAAAGTTTTTTTTTTTTGAGCTGACTTTCAATTGTCTCATGTGTATATATGTATATGTACTACATGCATACGCCTTCCGATTGTAAACCAAGTTGCGGCCGTTGACGGAAATCAAGAAGACGTTCAGGAAAGAGAAAAAATTGCGGTAGAAGTAGAAGTCGAATAAGAAAAATATGTTGAAAGAAGGTGAGGAAGAAATGCAAGGCAGAAAACCACGAACCCTTTTTTGAACTATTAGGAGTTTTCGAGGAAGACATTGTGGGTGGCCGGCATGTAAAATTGCAATAGAACGAGCAAAATGTTGGTGCGAAATAAATTATGTTGAAAGAAGCAAGTTTTATCAAGAAGCACGTGCCAAAAGAAAGTCAAAACGAAGACGAAAGTTTAAGCGCAAGAGAATGCACAGGAGGCGAAGAAGAAGATGTCCTAAAAAATATAGTGAGATTATTAATTCTCTAATTCTCAATTGTATTTCAATGCACAATAAAAATATACAGTGGGGGATATTTATAGTGAATCGCAGGGTACATCAAAAGTTTTGCTTTTAAATGAAACAACTTTTTCAGAGATGTTACCCTTCTAAAGCCGTCTTACTTCTGTGTTGTAATTGTTCTTACCAAAAAAAGGATCCCGCTTTGAAAAAGTTTGTGAATCACTGCATACACCATACGAACTAAAAACTCATCCTGTATTAGTTGTGGAGTGGTTGTACGTTTCGGCGGCTATGACGTAACTGTCTCGCTTCGCACAAAAATGTTTCGGTGTACTGTATGTTTTCTTTTTTAGAGCGGGTTTGTATAATTGACTTTCTTCAATTCTTCCACTTTCTGGGAGCCTGAGGAATTTTCCTCGCTCTGTTTTCGTTAATATCTCTTTTTATATCGGCTTCCGTTGTTTGGCAAGCGTCACCTGAGGGACGATCCGTCTACATTAGGCCCTCCGCTACGCCTTCGGGTGGCCTCGAGGGAATTTCCTCCCCCACAGAAGGGAAACTATGCCAACCTCGATTCGGACTGCCGAAATTGGATTACGGTAATCGATGACATGGAAGTAGACGAGGCCTCTATAAACTTTAATTGGAGTTATTAGTTTTCGCGTGGGACGCAAGGCGATTGGAAGCGCCTGAGTATTAATAAAAATAAATTGCAGGAGTGTTCGGGATTCTCGTTTCGCGCCGACTATCGTAGTGTAACAATAGAGGGCTGAAATGTAATTTATGCGCAGGCATTGTTAGTTGCTGGATTTAGTTGATTGTGAAGGTCTCTTATAGAACATCGCTTGAATTTGTGTAATTCGGGAACTTTGTGTAATTCGGGAACTCTGAATATGCAAATTTGTAAAATTTAGCAGTCTACAATAACGAGAAGTGTTACTTTGTAGTTATTATACAGTGAGGTCCATAAGTAACGGACAAATTCATTATCTACGTAATTTGCAATTTATGAGTAAAATCCTGAAACACGTCAATTTTTAATTCTAGAATGACATTTTTTGAGAATAATTTTATACCTCCCCTCCAACCCCCTTGGAGTGACAGCTACCTCTTTAAAAATTTTAAATGGAACGAGGGTGCGTGTGATAGCTCATTTGAAAGAGTTTTTTAATTCTCCATCCAGCAACAAAAGATTTTTTGAATTTCTATATTTTTTTTTATTGAAAAATATTATGTTTTTAATGTTACTAAGTAAAGAAGAGAACATGAAACAGAACAGGAGAACAGTTTAAATCAAACTGGGTCCGTTGCTTCTTGACAATAATGGAGGCGTTGCTGAAATTCTTCTAAAGCATTTCGTATTGTTTCCGGGGTGATTTCATTAATTTCTTGCCTTATGAGGTCTTTTAATCTTCTACGTTATTTGGTCTGGTGAAGTAGACTTTCGATTTTAAGAAACCCGATAAAAATAGTCAAGCGGGGTCAAATAGGGAGAACGAGTAGGCCACTCAATTTAACCGCGTCTGCCGATCCATCTATTGGGAAAAACTTGATTCAGATAGGCTTTTACTTCCAATGAAAAATGTGGTGTACCTCCGTCCTGCTGAAACCAAATATTTCTATCAATTTCATTGGGGTTGTCATCATCTGGGAAAAGCATTCTTAACTCTGGAACTAAGAAACTTTGCAAGAAATCCAAGTAACGCGCGCCAGTTAATGTGCCATCAAAGAAATATGGCCCGATAATTTGAGAATTTATAATTCCAGCCCAAACGTTTACCTTCTCAGGATATTGAGTATTGGCCTCCATCATCTAATGTGGATTTTCTATACTCCAGTATACAGTTCTGTTTGTTGACTGTTCCATTTAAGACGAATGTTGCTTTATAAGAAAAAAGAATGTTTTTTTATAAATAAAGGATTATCTTCATGGCATCTATTTGCCATGATTTCCAAATCCAAAATACCAATCTGCGATCAGAGTCATCGTCGTTAAGTTCTTGAACCAAATGAATTTATATGGGCGGTATTTTTGGGTTTTAAAAGAGGCAATATGGACGTTTTACTAACATCATTATCGGCGGCAACTTGTCTTGTAGATTTATGTCGATTATCTTGAATATCTGACAATATATCCAATTTCTGTTCATCGTATAAAATGCATTTCCTACCAGATTTAGGAATATCTGTGACATTTACAAATTCACGAAATTTGTTTTCTATTCCACTAACCGTAGAATGGGACATGCGGCGGTCAGGATACTTAGTATTGAATATTTCGCATACCTGCTTCTGCGTTCTTGTTTTGTCACCACATCCTAATAATATCAAAATTTCAATTCTTTGGGTATCCGAAAGACTAATTATTAAAATAATGATCAACTTGACGATCAGCGATAAATAACTACGTAATAAAATAATAAGTTTTCACAGGTGTAGCAAATAAAGAAATTTAAATGTATAATTTTTTCTGATATGTAAAAAGAAACCCTTTTTACTTTTTTCTTTTTGTTGGGTATTTTGTGCAGCGTATCAGGGAAACCGAAGCATTTAAGTTGAATGTTGACACAAAATTAACTAAAAACGTCAGATTTGACAGATATTTGGTACATAGACACTTGATTGTATACATTTCATAATAATAATAATTTTGAAATTATCAAATTTAATTTTCTTGATGAAAAATATACAAAATTCAAAAAAACCTTATATTCCTGAATAGATAATTAAGAACCCTTTCAAATGAGCTATCACACGCACCCTCGTTCCATTTAAAAATTTTAAAGGGGTAGCTGTCACTCCAAGGGGGTTGGAGGGGGAGGTATACAATTATGCTCAAAAAATGTCATTCTAGAATTAAAAATTGACGTGTTTCAGGATTTTACTCATAAATTATAAATTACGTAGATAATGAATTTATCCGTTACTTATGGACCTCACTGAATATTATATATATTTTTTTAACATGTTAAAGTAAAAAAGAAATTAAAGTTACACGGTGACTTTTGACCACTTGATTGTAAACTTCTGAAGGAAATTGTAGCCTGCAAAATTCATTCATATTGACGTGGTTTGTGTTCGTGAAAATTTGCGTTTCGTTTATTTGTTTATTTATTTTTTTCATTAAAATATTCTTATCTGTTTAGTTGATAAAAACACGTCTCCAAAATCTTATTCATATTCGTCATTTATGCTTCACCGCTTCGAGAAAGTATGGAAAACAGCACGGTCATTTCGCGACGTTAACGAAGTTTTTGTCGAAGGAACAATTAGCGAAATACAACAATGTCGAATGGTCTTCTCCGCTTTAAATCAGGTGGTAATAGCTTGTAGGAGAGTCCAGAAAGAGGTCGACTATCCGATTTCGACGATCTGGCACTTCTGGCATCCGTGGAAGAGGACGGAAACATGAAAAATTTGAATGCTGGCCGAAGACGTCAATGTCGGATTCCGAAAAAAACCAAGAAACGGCAATTTAGCATCAACGCCATCTACTTGACTCTACTTGATCGACTTCATGCAGCAATCCATTGAATATAACAAAAACTCATAAAATAATGACATTGAAGTCTATGAAAGAGGAGTGTCAAAACATTAGGGAAGTCAGAAGTGGACTGAACCAAACACAATAACAAATTATGAACATAAATAAATCATTTTAGAATTCCTTTTTCGGATTTTTACTAAAGAAAAGGTACTATCCATTTCGTTTCAAAAAAATTAATGGTTTTCACAGCTAAATACGGAAAATTTCGGTCAAGTTAACATGAAAGTTGAACTGCTTTTAAAAATTTGATGTTTTATAATTATGCTTTATTGATGATTTGTATTGGTGCAACTAATTAGAAAGATTCCTGCTAATTACACCTAATGAATTAGATGCAACGTTATCTACTCGTTAACATAGAAATTATCTTGCTCGCAGTGGCGCCTCGTACTAAAAATATGTTGGGATTGCAGGTGAATACGTACGAGAAATATGGAATTTAAATTTTTTATTTTTTCAGAATGTTAAAAATGTTAAGGTTCTGAAAATTATGTATATACTTGTGTACTGTTTATATTGTCTTCTTATTATGTTATTCATTAACAAAGTTGTAGTATAAAGCACATTATTACCTCATTGGAAGATTGGTTTCATCTGCAGCTATAGATAAATAGTCGGCTTCTTTAATTTCTTTAGAAATTTCCTATTGACATACACTTAACATTGTAAAATTTAATTTTGTAGCAGTATTATTTTTAAATACCCTTCAGAACAGTTGCCTTTTCCAAATGGTCTTTGAGAGCAACATACAACTATAAGCATTAAAATTTTTATATTACGTCATGTCAACATTTCAGAATGTTATTCCTAAAATTTTCTGAGGTTTCTGAGGACGGTTCGACAATATTATCCTGGGATATCCTTTGTATTTGTTAACCTAATAATTTTAGATAAATTTTCCTAATCTGTGAGCATTGCAAGTTCCTCAAAAACAAGCTACGTCACGCTTGGTGGAGCATACAGCGACCGCTAGGGCGTTAAACGGCCAGACGCCGGAAAACCAACACGACGACGGAGACGATGATGAAGTGTCGTCGCGTCGGTTCCGTTCTGCGGATATTTCAATGAGTTCCTCATAACTTCCGGTCGACTGGAGACAGAAGTGCGGCGCTTTGTCGAGCGAGCGTGTGCCGAGTCAATTGGGCGTGCGAAGGGCAGAAGCCCTTTACGACCGCGGATCAGGAGATTGGCTTTGTTAGCCGGCTCCAGCCCTAACCGTGTAAGGACGAGAGAACTGCGGAATTCCACGATTTTTTTGCGTTCCGCTCCCGACGGCGATTTGTCAAGTAGGCCGTGTTTAATTTAATGGCGCGCGACTTTTTACTTCTTCCGGCCGGCAGTGGCCAATTAGGTCGACGACTGAATAAAATTTTCATTCGAAAGACGAAGCACAGATGTATTTAAATTTATACTTCTTTTGATACGCAGGTACTTTGCATTAATCAGTTTTTTATTAATGGAACTGTAATAGGTTTTATAGTAATACCTGATCACTGATCAGATCAGTAAATTATTAGGATGTAGAGAAATACCTGGCTGTTTTTGTTACGTTAACTTGATAAGTCAATGATACATTTGTTAACACAAACAACTGCTTTGTGATTTCGAAGCGTTTTTTAGATCGGTGTATCATTTTAAGGTAAGTAGATAGCATTTTTCGCTGTATATGCCTACAATAATTTTTATTTGGTGTCTGGCAGTTGTTGAATTTGTCTGATAGTTAAATAGAACAAGAGAAAGTTCAGTAATGACATGATACTAATTTAAGTATTACACATTTCAGAAAATATTCAGTTTTCTCTATATCAACTTTTTACTACCAGTAGGTTTATTTCATTATACCGAAGTTATTTCAAATACATTTTTTTCGATTGTTAACCTAAATTTCTATAAAGTTCTGTTGTTTTTTTTTAACTTCTTGCTATTCCACTGATTATGTGACTGGTGTCAAAACCTGTATGAATCTGTGAGAGTCAAAGCTGTACAGCAAAAATGGTTTATTCAATCCTTACAATACTTTTTTATCTACTTTTCCTCGTAATCCTCACCAACTTCTCTGCATTTGTCCCATCTTCTTATGAGTCCTCTTATCGCCTCAGCGAAGCAATCTTTACCTTGATCTCGAAGCCTTGTACCTAGGTATCTCTTTACTGCAAAGTTTCTTTTATCGAAACAAACAGATAAAAATCAGAATGAGGAAAGATCGGAGATATAAGGAGGATGATATAGGAGCTCCTAATAGGATGATAGGAGCTCTCAACCCACTTTGCCAATAGTTTCCAGCATCAGTTATGCAGGATTAGGTTGAGAGTTATCTTGAAGAAGCGCGCTTTTCCACTGTCATCCAGACACTTCCTCTTCAACGCGGTCTTGACTTTATTGTCAATCAAGTCTGAATCTGATCCAAAAAATGATTATCATGACCTTACCAGTTGATCATCGCATCCTGAATTTATTACGGACAGGCGATTCAGGGTGCATGCTGTGACGCTTCAACTTCGGCTGTATCCAAGTTTCATCATAGGTTGAAATCCAGCAATGCGTCATTCGCTATTGCAACGATTTTTGTGCTCTGTGCAAATGCAAAGTCTCTCAGCTTTGTGATGAACGGTAAGATCTTTGAGAACCCACCTTGGATAAGTCATACAGTAGTTCAGTTTGTTTTGAATGATGGAATGAGTTATGCCCACACTTACTCAACATTTTTCAGCAATTTATTAGGCTGTTAGTGGTCGGTCTTCTTGGATAAGTGAATCAATACGGGGTTCTAAGTCCGAGGTCGACACTTTTGCAGGACGCCCAGAGTGCTCGGTGCTCGTCGCGACGCTTTGTGACCACTTTTAAACTTTTCCACCCAAGCACTGTTTATACAACTACTTTAAAACCCGTTTCGGCCGAAAACGCCACTCCCGGTACATCGCTCTTCAGGGCCTCATAACTAATACTATTTCCGACAGAAAAATTTGACAGAAAAATTTAAACCATTTTTTTTTAAAAACAATTTTTTTGAACAGTTTTTTTTTTTAAATCAAATTTTCAAAGGGGTTTCCGGTCTGCAATAGACCTAGAACCTCACTAACCGGTGGAATAAATGTTTGAACTTTAAATATACGTGGTTTAAAGATCGATTTTTGCCTTAGGCGTTCAAAATGGCGCCTGAACTGCAAAATTTTTGCATAAGAATTCAAGAAATTTTTATTGAAAAATAATACCATTTTACAAAAAATTGTCAAGAATAAAAAGTTGCACTCAATGAATGCACTATAATTTTATCAGTTTTTTTAAGTAATTTTTTGTATTTTGCAAATGGTCAATTTTTGCAAAATTTAAAAAATTGCTTAAAAATTCTGAAAATTCTAATTTTAAAAAATTTTTAATTTTGACACTTTATAGTAAAAATGCATTGTTTTCTAGAAAAAAAAAATCTAAAGAAGAAATTAGTAGCGAAATTTCGATACTGTTTTGTCGAGAACAATGCATTTTTACAATAAATTGTCAAGAATGAAAAGTTCTTAAAATCACCCAAGGAATGCACTAGCATTTTTTAAGCAATTTTTTAAATTTTTCAAAAATTGACTATTTGCAAAAATCCAAAAAGTTACTCAAAAAATTCCAGTGAATTTCAGTGTATTCTTTGGGTGATTTTAGGAACTTTTTTATTCTTGACAATTTTTTTGTAAAATTGCATCATTTTCCAATAAAAAATTCTTAAACTTTACACAAAAATTTTACAATTCAAGCGCCATTTTGAACGCATAAGGGAAAAAATTGATCGTTAAACCACGTATACTTAAAGTTCAAACATTTATTTCACCGGTTAGTGAGGTTCCAGGTCCACTGCAGACCGGAAACTCCTTGAAAATTTGATTTAAAAAAATGTGCAAAAAAATCGTTTTTTTAAACTGCCATTTTTCATAATTAATAATTTTTTTGGAGGAATTTCATAGACACCATCGGAAAGGGCACGTCTTAAACTTTAAAAATATGTCCCTGTCAAATTTTTCTGTCGCAAATAGTATTAGTTATGAGACGCTGAAGAGCGATGTACCGGGAGTGGCGTTTTCGGCCGAAACGGGTTAAAACGAGTTAAAATTCGCTGTTCATACAACTACTGCCGTATTGTTTATTCATCCAAGAAAGTATTTTCTGGCGGTTCTACACTTATAGAAAGTAAAAATTGGATAACAGAACGCTGTTCTTCAAAAGTATTCGTTCGAGCAGACACGCCATTGTAACTAAGCCTTTATAGATTATGTTTACGTAAATATTAATCGAACATATATGAATAACACTCCTTTCAAGGTTACCAGCTAACACTTACAAATGTTTAAATTGCCTGCATTGTTTCCTTCACTAAAAATGTTTTCCTGTTTAAATATTGAATAACCCTCGTATATTAACTCATCTAACTGTGTAAATGTGTATTAAAATATGTAATATACCACAACCTACTTTGCAAAATATCCTAATAAGTAACTTTGTTAGCAAATTAGAATATATATTGCTGAAAAGTTAATATTAACCCAACAATTAAGTTGGTAGAAACGCGTTTATGACAGTTTAATGTGTAATATACCTACCATTTGATACACTCACTGGTTATTACTATCGTAAATGTTTTATATTTGCTCCGCACCCTCGACACTAAAAGGCCTCTGCAATTCTTCATCTCACCCCCATATGAAGACACCGTGGTATTAGTATGGGCAGTGGCGCGGAGTTTAGGATCCCCTAAACTGTGATGACTAGAGCATGGGGGTATCAGGTTTTTATCTCTCTCTCTCCGTTTTCAACCAGAATCTTTAAAATGTTCAAGTATTAAGTGTTTATTAATATTATATTAATAATATAATATTTGCTACATTGATATTAAATTATATTATGAATACATATTATGCTGACGTACTGTTGTAAAAGTCTAGGAAAATAAAGTTGTATTAAAGGGGAATAAGACCACTGTGTTAAATATTGCTTTAAACTCAAAATAACAGTATAATTTTAATGTGTGAAAAATTTTAGACTAAAATGAGATTGACTGATTCAAATCTTTTGGACGACCGAATTAAAAACTATGTACTGTCGGCACATACTTGAAATATTGTACAATTTACGCTTTTTATAAAAGTAAACATTGTAGCTCAACTAGACACTGCGTATCGAAGAAACATAGAACTGTACAATGGAAAAGAGAGGCATACTCGCTATATTTTACAAATTAAATATATTATTATTAATTATGCGCGTTTTTGTGATATGTTTGAACTAACGTCTTCCTAAAACTCCGAATATTTTCGCAGATAATTTAACTTGAGTGCTGGATTGGCCGTTGCTTTAAAATACCATTTGAAAAAAGCGACTATTTTCAATGGTACTTCGAAAAGAATAAAAAGAAATAAAGTTTTACAACGTTTAGTCTATGACAAGAAGAAATTTCTAAAGAAATAAAAGAAACCGACAATTTATCTATAATTGCAGATAAAACAAAGATCATCATGTCGTCCAACATATCATAATGTAATGATACGTTGGAAGATATTTAACTTACTACCGAACATAATAATAAGAAAATTTACACAATACATAAGTATACATATATTTTAAAAAGCCTTAAAGTTCCTAACTCTCAGAAATTCCTAATTCGACCTTGAAAATTAAAAAAAAAATCAGTTATGCCATATTTCTCAAAAGTATTCATTTGCACCCTCACATTTTGTTAGCACGATCCGCTACTGGTATAAGGTACATAGTATAAATTATTATATAAATCCTAATTATTTATTTGTTAATAGTAATCGTTTTTATTTTCTATTTTTTTTTTTGTGTCTTCAGTACGCCACTGTATTTGCTATGTTATGAATATTAATGTCCCAAATTCTGTCACCGTTCCTCAGATGGAACAATAGACGTGATCCGTAAAGCCATATTTATTCTGGGAACGACGGGGTGCTTTATATTAGCCTTCCGCTATGCCGGCAATTCGGAGAATTCATGGCAGTAATCATAAAGCAAAAATAATAGGACTTAAGGATATAGGAGTAAATATATGGAGAATCATATAAATAATACGAAGTGTAATGGATATGCGGAAGAAGAGAGCCGCGTTTAAGATAAAATAGATTACACGGATTTTCATCTAAAGAAGAAATTATGAGATTTGGGAATTTTCACATTTCTACAAAACGTAAACACTAATACTGTAATAAAACTCTTGGATACGAGAACAAGAAACACGTTACAAGGAAAGAAACTCTTAGTTATGATTAGGGTCCGGAAAAATGTGCTCTAACGCAGAGCCGGCACTATACACTATGATAATTAATGTGTAAACCGTATATTTAAGAGCATACCTCTTGCCCCTGTATACGTATGCCACTGACCGTGCCTAGAATGCGCACTGGACTGATGTCCACCTATTCCCGTGTTAGAACACAGGAGCTTTCCACACATTTTCTCCACATAACAGCGAGATATTCTGATGTTGACAGGTGTCGATGTAGTATTCTACGTGCCGTCGCACAGTGGGGCAAACTGGTTATTTAGGAGTGCACAATTGTGCATAATGATAGGTAATTTTGTATTACATGAGTTGCATATGTATTAAATAAATATAAAGAAGGGTATTTTTATTTTGCAGTAACAAATTAGCCGATTTTTTTTTCGCAAAAATCGCGTTTTTCACTTCAAAGTGTTCCCAAAAAGTGAAAAACAGTAATTTAGAAAAACCCTCCCAGCGTTACCTGGGGAAAACGATTATCTAACGAAATAACTTTGATTTTTTTAATTTCAGATGATCCAGCACCGAGTTATGATGAACACCGCAATTGTACTTTTTTCCGAGACGCTTCCGAATAATTGCTATCACTGCCGTATTTCTTAATATTTTTTTCATGAAAATTTTACACGATATTCTTCGAATGTTATACTTTAATGTGCCATTGGTTTTAATAAATAGATTTTAACTGTGTCGTCAAAAAAAAATCACAAAAATATGCCTTTTTTTGCACGAATTAACCCTACCCCCTCCCCTTAACGAAGTTTTACTGTATTTCTAACTAAACAAAAAAAGTTAGAGACGTGCGGTTTGGACAGTTCGATTCGACGTGAATTACTCTTTCATTTTCATTATTGCACAATGTTGTACATTATTCTACCTCTATTACAGGCAAATAAATCTAAATATACCCCCACTATAGGCAAAAATAAAAAAGATCCAGATACTAGAACTTGAATCCAGGCCATCAGATTTAAATGCAAGAACTTGACCGTTACAGTAAATTGCTTATAGTTAAAGCTTCAAAAAATTTGTTTACATGATTGTCATCCCTATTGGAAAACGTTTGGCTAAAACATACGGTTTTTGTTTTTCGCAGCCCACTTGATATCTCTATTTGAACACAAATTATTTTTACATTGTTCTTTAACTACAGTTTTAAAAAGTAACCATAGTTACATAATAAAATAACACATTATCCAATTTACAGAATAAGTCAGAAACGACTTATACAACAGAAGAATCATTCAGTAGCGGGTAAAGTCCTAATGCATCGCCCATTCACAGGGCGACGACACACTTGGCCAAATTGAATGTGTCAATAGGATTTCCTCCCTGAAAAGATGAATTTGTACACAAGTTCCGACTTTCTTTGGAGAGCGGATCCGGTCGTTGTTCAGGTATGAAAAAGTACTGCGGGGGGGAGATAAATTAGATTTTTCGGCAGTGCTGTGAGTTCCTCACGTTTTCCATTAAGGATAAAGATTAGCATTCGCCTGGGAGATCTGTTTTATGACAGCTTTACAAATTAAAGTAATTGGACGGTTGAAGTTTTATAATGAAAAGGCTTTCGGGGAAGTTTTCAATTTCTGTTCGCTTAAAAATATGAGGTTTTCGTTTTGAATTCGAAAAGTTTTAATGTAAACTGATGAACAGAGAAACAAAAGTTTGTAACAACTACAAGGTAATTAAATTTAGCACGTAGTACTATATTGAACGAGAACATGGCTAACAGAAAACTTAGGAAACACATAGAAAGCAAGTTTAAATCTAAATTTAATATGTTTAATGTGTTTAACACACTTGTTTGTAAAACTGAAGAGTTCTAGCAAATATTAGTTTGTTTCAGATGCTACTTAAAGTTTTCCACAAACTGTTGAGTGGTTTTCCAATTTACTAATTGGAAAAGTATACAAAGAGAGGTAATTCATGTTAATATGTGCGTAAACTGGAAGTGTTAATGGAATGTAAAAATATGGAAATTTAGAAGAAGACCTAAGTTTACATTTTTTTGCACTAAGATTATATACAGTCTCATGACGTACCTGTTGAATTAAAAACGCTTAATAATAGTTAAAGTCTAATGATATTCTAGGCACCTAATTGTAAAAGCAGAATAACAATAATTAAAGTATTTGTTTTAATATTACGACATATATTTTTAATACATACCGGTTTTTCTATTTAAGTGGAGCACTTTTAATTTTTTTTCTTTTATACCTTATTGACTTCAAATAAAAAAATTCAAAATTTATTACAAATTTAAGTAATTCAAAAGTTTATAAAAATATAATCAGTTTTTAGCCAACACGTCGGTCTAAATAGGTTTGACGAATTTTTCGAATATTTTATAGAACCGAAAACATTTTCCAGGTGATGAGGAATAGAACGAATCTCAAGTCGGTCAAGGTTATTAATAGGGAAATTAAGGAAAATGCTACAAAAAGAAATTACGTGGTATTATGTCACAGGATCTTGAAGGGAATTAATGCTCGGAATTCAAGCTCACCATTCACCAAGCGATTACGGAAAATATTCTGTAACATTGCCATTGTTTTAACAGCAGTATATGCCTTAGTACCATTTTGCTGAAAGTAGTATATTGTACCAACTTCGTCATTATTAAGATTAAAGAAAACTGAGTCACTAGTTTTTTTAGTTCTTTATAATATATATTGTTTGTTGTCGTTTAAACACCATTTTAAATCAAATACATTTTCGTATTATCTGCATGAACAGTTTCGGTTTTAATCTTAAGAGTTTGAAAACTGTCGAACCCCAGATTGCATAACAACATTTTAAGCATACCTAGCCTACTTTGAGGTCTTTTGTTAAACGCGTTACATTATTACAATAAACTTGAACAGAATGAACATCATTTATTAATATAATAAATAATACGACAATATTTTTTTTGAACCAAAAAGGGATGTTTAGACCTTTACCTCTATTATCACCAATCTAGTCTCTTAATTTCGCCTCCAGTATTACCAGTTTCTGGATTCCTAATTGCTACCGAATCATCCTGTATATTCTGACTCACATTTGCAATATAAACTGGGGTTACTTTGAGTCTGTGGATATTGAAGCTGAAGTCGCTGAACAGCTTCTGGAAGAACGTTCCTTGTCTCTTCAGGACGATAACATCATATTTTATAGCAACTCATCAGATGACACTGACTTTAATTAGCTTGCCAAAGATCGAGAAGAAGAAAGAGGGTTTTCAAATTTTGTAGGAGGCAGGGGACCAGTTTGATGATTTTGATTTTGAGTGTGTTATGTACTTACCGCGTATCAATTTTTATAGGACAACACAGAACAATACGTTTTTTGTATTATTCCATGACTAAAATAATATATTCTATTTTCTTCAATGAAACCATTCAAAAATAAATATTTTTCTATTTTCTTCTACAGGCGCGATTATTGGAGCAAAGTGAACAAAATGAGGGTTTACTTTATCCACTAATTAAAATACGAACGTTTAAACATCGTGCATTCAAAAAATATGAAGGAAAAGTCGGTCACGGTGATAGTGACAAAAACGTAGCACGTAACTTACGAGATGTGTAAATTAAGTAATGAGACTGATTTTTTTGATTTTTTAAAAAAAATTTTATTCGAATAGAATTACAATTCATTATACTCTCCTTCAAAATAACTTCCCTGATAAGCCACACATCGCTGGAGACGATTCTTCCATTCCTCATAGCAGTGCTGAAACTCATATACTAGAATAGCCTTCAGATGGTCGGTTACAGCCGTTTGAATGTTTTCCATGGTAATAAAATGACATCCCTTGAGGTAATTTTTCAATCTCAGGAAGAGAAAAAGTCACAAGGACCCAAGTGAGGCGAATAAGAAGGGTGAGGAGCCACAGGAATGTTTTACTGGCTAAAAACTCGTTTACTGAAATGGCTGTGTGACAAGGCGCATTGTCGTGATGCAACATCCAGTTGTTCTTGAAGTTTGGTCTCACACGCATGACCCCTTTTCGAAATTTTTCATGAACCTCTCTGTAAAAGTGTTGATTTACTCTTTGGCCTGGAGGTACAAACTCTTTGTGGACAATTTCCTGACTATCAAAAAAACAAATCAGTTTACATTTGATCTTCAACTAACTCATTCTTGATTTTTTTGGGTCTGGGAGAGCTTGAAGTGTACCATTCCATGCTTTGGCGCTTGGTTTCCGGGTCGCACTCAAACACCCAAGTCTCATCATCAATAATGACACGTTCCGTAAAATGGGGATCATTTTCAATCGATTCCAAAAATTAGAGAAAGGTATCTACCTTTCTCTCCTGATGTCCTTTTGTTCCTGCAGAAAGTTTTTCAGAAACATTTTTGCGCAGATTTTTCTCATCCTCAATTTGTTAGTCAAAATCTGATGAACATTCCTGTCGATCATTCTTGTCGTCAACCGCTGATCTGAACGCACAAGATGCCGTATTCTATAGACATTTTCATCGGTTGCTGAAGATGAAGGCCCTCCGCTGCGTGGTTCATCGTCAATAGATTCTCTTTCTTCTGAGAATGCCTTAAACCACCAAAAAACCTGGGCTCTTGAAAAACCACTGTCTCCGTAGGCGTGTTGAAGTTTTGCAAAAGTATCCGTTGCGCTGTGTCCAAGTGTGAAGCAAAACCTGATAGCACACTGTTGCTCAAAATTAATGTCACTAATTTTTAAAACGCACTAGAAAAAAACGGTTTACGAAAAATCACAAAGAACAAAGAAATTGCTCTAACAAGTTCAAACTTGTACTGAAGGTGCATTACATGTTAACCTGCCCTTCCAAGTCCCGTCTCCGCAGTATTGCTAGATCGGGCGTTATGTTGCCTCATTCTTTAATTTACACACCTCGTATTTTCTGGGGTGACCCCAACCTATGAGGCGGATTATTCCTTATTTAAAAAAAAAAACTTGTAATCATATATTCTCTGAGATATTGTTCATAAGTTCCATGAAGAATAAAAGGACGTTTGATAGCTGAGGCGAAATTTTTAAAATAATAAAAAACGGAGCAAAGTAACCCCTGTTCCCGGTAGGAACTTTTAAATTTAGACGTAAAGGTAGTGCAGTCGCGTAATCTATCGATCATCCCCCCGTAGTGGGTCAGACCCTCCGTCTCCAGGGAGTCCTGTTTCTGTTTATAAAGCGCACCGGGGCCGGTGCTCCGCAAAAGAACACGCGCTCTCGCGAAGAGCTCTTCACCCCGGTCTCTAGAAACCTGCCACCCTTTCATCTCGACGCGATGCGATGTTGACCCAACTGATGAATCGGGTCCTCGTGCGCTCTTGGCGCGTACGCAATTAAATTAGGAAATGCCGGAAAACGGCGGCCCCTCGGAAAAATCGATGCTCGGCGATCATATTTTGAGGTGAATTCGAGGATCCCACCATAATTTTTCTGGATACCCGACGCGATTTCTAGCGATAATGAATTGAAAAAGGCGATCATGTAACATTTTAACGTGCATAAATTTGATTCATCATACAGTAAAGGTGTGTACATAAAGGTGATTCACCATAAATGTCCCACTCCCCCCTGTAACTTGGTTATTTCTGGACCGATTCGAAAATTCAAAACACCATTAATAAACACAGGCACACAAAAAAATGTTGTCTGTACCAGAGACCAGACCATGATCGTTTTATATTTTTTGGAGACGCTGAATTCAAATCCGTTTGGCCTCAAAAACACCTCAAAATAAATGAAATAGCCCTTTGCGTGTGCGGTGTGAGCGGATGGAGGGTAGAATGCAAAGTAATTTTATGTGTCGTGAGTGACTAACTTGTGAGTTCGTGTAGTGTATTTACATATTATCTGTTTTTTTTGTGGATTTTTGTAATAATGGCACAGTCGTTATCATTTGTGAATAGACTGAAAGAGTTTATTGAAAACTACGATGATTTTACAATAGACGAATCCCATATTTTATGTATTCCTTGCAATCGTTAATATATATTTCGTAAACGCTCAAAAAGTGTGAAAGACATTTAGATTCGAATATCCATCGACAAAAAAATTACTGATACCTACTGTTACAAAAGAGAAATTTTTGTTTGATTTGTGCATAATTTGTTTTACGCATCCATTTTTTTCGTGGATCGTGGTCGCTCGTATTTACCTTACTTTTAGATTTAGTTTTTTTTTTGTCACATTGTGTAGTAGCCATACATATTTACAGAAGACATATTAGCATGTCATGGGAAATATCAAAGAAGACATATGCAATAAATTTCTGTGGTTGACAGTGGGCGAAACAACGGTAATGATGTAGTTATTGTTCTGATACGAATTTTAGGTGTTTCAGATATTTCGCCCCCGATATTGATACCTAGTAAACGGGTTTTGCAAACAAAGGCTAAAAGTGTAGAAATAGTAACAACACGTACATCGCCTTCTGTAGATGTAAAAAATTATGATGTACTTACTTAATGACAACAAACAACTGTTAGTGACACAAAGAACTGTGCGAAATTCTTTAAAATAATGTGCGTGGTGTGTCATTCTCTGCCCATGTGAACTATTTTGAATCCATCTTTGTCTTGAATAGATGTGGAATGATAATCTTCCTTCTACAGCCATATGTACAGGCCAAATCGTTCATGTTTACTGAGAAGAAATGCAGAAAGACTAATGGCTGTGGCAACGTACGCTTAAGCGTTGAAGACAGTCGGTGTTTCTGAATGACACAAGCGATATATATGTACATTAGTAACACATTTTTACTTCTGTCTCTCATATGTCCTCCCGTCAATGACATGACGGACTGAGTTGTGGCACACTTGCCGCACCGTAGTGATCAATAATTACTCCTAACCTCAAAAAATATCTTACAATCGCCTAAGTAACTAACTTTTGGTTGAAAAATATAACCCAACTTCAATATGCAGGTAAACATTAGTTGCATATTCTCTGGGTCGCTGAGTTCGATTTCAGGGTTTGTTAGACCTCATCGGATAGGAATTTATAGAAAAAATAAAATTCACTGAATCGTCCCTTGTGTTCGAAGAATATTGAACAAGACAATAAGTGCATGAGATTTCGGGGTCACTGACACCAAACATCATATTTGTTTACTACAGTATTTCAACATTTACTCCTAACCGTAATATTGTCGAACCTAACCTAAAAAAAATATAGAACCGCCAAACATTTTATAGTTCGATTGTATTTTAGACCTAGCGTATCCAGAAACTTTTAGAATCACCTTGAACGTAAATAATGAGCTGTCATATAGAAAAACGAATATGTTTTTTGTTCATTTTCTTGCACTCAGTTTTCAAACTGAATGTCTTTGGTAAATCATCAAAACTATTTTTCAATAGATATATGGTCTTTCATTTAAGAAAGTTAAGTATAACTTTGTAATTCATTTGTTTTGAAGATCACTTTATTATTAGGTAAAAAATCTTGACAGAGAATTATTATTGATGGTATTTTAATTTTCTAATCAGTCCAGAAAAAGCCTAGGCACAGGGGGAGGGGGAATTTATTGTGAATCAACCTGGATCACCTTTTTTCCACAGGTTTTTGAAATAGTATGCATCGAATATATAAAATAATATACATACTCGGCAATATGACGTAAATATTGGAAAATGTGAATAGTTACTTTGTTGCCGTCAAAAATAAATACAAATATTGCTGCCTCGGTCCCTTTGTTGCTTACCTTATTATTATCAAAGAACCAAAACGCACTTGTCAAAAATAAATAAGATAAACACTGATCTCTGTCAGATAACATAAAAAAAATTATAATCTTTCCTTTTAACGTAATTTCTACACAAAGTAAGATCATCTAATCTCATATAATTAATAATAATAATCAGTAATACATATTTAAGAACTCTTTTTGCCTTCTGGATAGTAAGATTTTCTCGTCTGGATATTTTTAAAGGAAGACTCATCTAATTACTTAAGGGAACGCCGCTGCAACGCACACAAATAATTACAAGCGTTCCTGTCGTTCAGGCTGCAAGGGGAGACCCTCTAGCACCTTCAAATGATCTGTGTACGTCCTGGGGTGGTTCATGAGGCTTGAGCGGAAACATTCCTTCTCGAAATAAGATATTGCATTATAATGGTGAAAAGCACTTTATTCTTTTCCGCCTCTAAGAGAGATAAAGCTCTCGGGAGTCTCTAACAATTAACTTTAGTATTCTTCTCGGAGTTGCCACTAGCTCTGGAAATATAGGATTCGCAAACTCCACAAAAACAACGTAACAACTTTAACGAAAACTTGTAGTACCATGAATCTGACACATACAATAAAAAAAGTCGTTCCAAACCTAGAAGTTCAGGCTTTGTATTTTATTAAAGAAATATGAAAGTTTTTGTTTTAGACTATTAGGAATAATTTGCGTGAAGTCCTATATTGCTTGTATCTTGCCATTAAGTCCAACCATTTAAGTGGCAAGGTCAAAATGTAAGATAGTAAAATGTAAGATAATAAATGTGTAAAATAGTTATTTATTGTACAAAGTGAGGCTATTAACTAACCGAACTGCTGTCATAACACTTTTTATTCATTGCCAATTACAGTAGCAACTTTTTCGCCTTCAATGTACTCGCCTTGGCGGTCTCTACACCGCTCCATACGACTTTTCCATTGTTGAAAGCAGTACTGGAAGTCCTCTTCTGTCAGTTGGTTCAGAACCTTCGTCGCTTTTGCTTTAACCGCTTCCACACTTTCAAATCTTGTCCCCTTCAGTGTCGCCGTTTCTAACAAGCCTGGATCAAATGTTCATTCTTGATTCCTTTTGCTCGGGAGTGAGGAGTTTTGGCACCATTTTTGCGCAAACTTTGCGCATGTGAAATGTGAAATATGTCATTCAAAATCTGGTGAACACATTCTTTGTCGATTCCTGTTATTTCAGCAAGCCCTTTTACAATTTTTTTGCCTTTAACAATTTTTTTAATGTTTTTGTCCATTCTTGACGTTGAGGGCCGTCCGGGGCGCGTATCGTCTTCGGTCGTTTCACGTCCCTCTTTAAACCGGTTAAACCACTTAAAAACTTGTGTGCGGGATAAACATTAATTCCCGTACACTTCTTTTAACATTGCATAAGCTTCTGTAAAAGTTTTTCCCAGTTTAACAAGAAACTTGGGATTAACACGTTGCTCCGTCTGAACACTTAACATTTTTTTCGACGCGTCACTGGTGCGTAGACTAATTCAAACGACTGCTACAGTCACACTGAGCGACCCACTGGCTTGTCCAGCAAGCTTAGCGTAAGTAAAGTGTCACCAGACACAGTTCTGTTCAACCTTGGCATTTTAAAAATTCAACCTAAATGTTTAAAATACTCTGTTGGTTTCTATCTGTAGTTTCTTGTTATTATTTGAAAGATTAAAAAAAACACGATGAAAAATGAAAGAAACCGGCACAATTCCTGCAGATATTCTCGAAGAAGCTGAAGACGCCATTTTGCGTTTATTTGCAGCCAAGGGATCTTTATGAGAAAGAGTTCGTCGAATTTGATGAAAGGAGAGAAAAAAGAAAGGTCAGTATAATAAATGAATGTGAAGTGATCGTTTCGTATTCCTTAAATATAAAAATATGTTTTTTTCCACATGCTTTGTCCATATCGGTTTCATCGATGTGGACAAAGGATTAGATGAAATGTGTTATAAAAGTTCACCAAAAGAGAGGTAGTTCCAAATTTGGTAAGCTAACCGCTTATTTAAAAAGTGAATTAAAGAAACACAAACCGAAGAAAGAAGCAGTTTTGGATAGAGAATATTTGAAGAATGTTTGACAAGGGCTATTTGAGCAAAACTTTAGCAAAAGTAACTTTAACACTTTAGCAAAAGTAACTTCAAAAGTTGCTTTGCTTCGTTTTTGTACCTACCAGAACTTTCAGCGGTCATTGCATAAGGAGAGCTTCGACAACTTTGTTGGCGACAAAGATATTACAACAATCAAGCGGGGCGGTGGATGGAAGAGCTCCAGTGTTGCAGATTGTCCAATAGCATAGTGTTGTCCAATTTTAAAGAGGAGGAAATGTTTTCAATTGATACTTAAAAATGTTATATGAGAATGATAAATAATTGAATAAATGTGTTTTATTTCTGTTCATAACTTTCACTTTAGTTAAATAAAGTCGGTTTATTTAACTAGTGGAATGAAGTTATTTTGATTCACTAATGGATAAAATGTCACTTTACACATTTCAAATGAAAATAAATAAAGTTATTTTATGAAACGATTGTGAATCTAGTTCCTATTTTAAACATATTCTATGTAGAGTACGTATTCTAAACATAAAACGAGTACATAGAAGATTTTTTTAGAGAAATTTAACATTAATATTCCACTGAATATCTGGAAATAGAAACCCTTTATATCAAGTACCTACCAGCTTAAATAAATAATACATATTACATCACTGCTGACGCACTACGAAACGTGTATTTTACCCCGAAAAAGAATTACAGACTGTAAAATATTAACTACTTCTCCAGTGAAAAAAAAAGAGGCCTTAAAAACATCCCCTAATTTGCATGGCAAAGCCAGCGTAGAAGGCTGAAAGCGTCGAGCGGACGAGTTTCGCTCATTCATCCAACCTTGACTTTAACCCCCGCCGTACTAGAGATAACGAACAGGGGGTGATTTGCCTATGCGGTTGCCCTCTGTTATACAATAGAACCGACAGAATTAGCCAATTACTCTGCCCTACGTGCTCTATGTTTTAATTACAATCAGATAATGGCATCAGTTTGTAACAAAATTTTATCTTCGAGCTCATCGGGGAGAGCCCCGTTTCAAATTATGTTAAAACACTATCAGGGAGATATTTAGGAAAGTAATGATGGTAATTTTCCTGATTGAGCGTATTAAATGACTTTCGGTTCTGATATACGTACTCCTACATTCTGTACAATGTTATGGTCTTTAAATAATAATGGTTTTGTAAAATAAAAACAGCAACTTTCTTTATAAACAAAAAAGAACGGACTCCTACTCCAAGCTTGATAAAAGGGTCAATCATCAATCAACTTATTCCAAGATAGATAATAAAGATATTAAAAACATACCAGCTTGCCGACCTATTTTATCTTAGGCATATTATGTGATATTCACAATGTAACTCTGCAATATTGAGACGAGCACCGTCTTGCTGAAACACGGCATTATTTACTCCTCGAATATACAGGAAAACAACTGGCTCCAGAACTTCAGTAAAATATCGTTGAACTGTATCATCATAGCATCGAATAAATATTGGAGAAGCTGTACTACATTGGGTAGCAGACTCTAAAAATTGGATTTCTCTTTCTCAACGACTGACTCCTCTATATTGAAGCTCAAAAAAACATGTAATTCCAGTCTAGAAAATGATTGGACGAAAGAAAAGTCTTTGTCATCTTTCCCATATATGATACAGAAGTCTATGAAGATTAGTCATCATCATAGGAAGATGAAGATAGCTGCTCTACGTCGTCTAAGGTTTCTTCTGTAATGTGGCTTACTCCAAAACACGATGGTCAAGCTACTCAAACTGGGATACACTGTACATATTATTGTTTTGTGTAACAACGTAATTACTAATGCTTATCACGATAAACATAAACTCATTATCGATTCCTAAATAACTATTATAATATGGTAATTGAATGATAATGTAAGCTTTAAATTGTTACCATCTGGAGCTTTTGCGGAGAAAATAAAAACACATGATAAGAGTTTGTTTGTGATACAGATGTTACTAGGAGGTACGTAATAAAGATTTTGTTGAATACATACATACACACCTACCTACCTTTGCGCTTGCCAGTTTTCATTTCAGTGAGCGGATAAAGTACATTTTCGATAATATATGGAGAAATAAGCACGTACCAAGTTCCGTTTATCTTCGGTATGAATAAATTTATATTAAAAATCTATTGAACGGATATTAGTCATCTTGTACTATAGCAATTATTTGACACAGCCCTTTAGTGCACCAATAAGGCAATAATCATTGAGTTTATTAGGGTCAATCCTTTTTTGAGTTTTATTATTCTTGTGTTGTTTATGATTACTTCACGGAAGCTAAGTGCGGCCCTGGTATATAACAAAAGGTTCTGTCCCTAGTATGTATACATTAGGTTGGTTCAAAAAAAAATGTTTCTTTGCTCTTACCTTCTCAAATGTTTTTATTTGATGAAAAAAAATCCTCACTAAAGATGAGCTCTATAGCTCATCTCTAAGAGGACACTTTTTTTATTTTAGTTTCCCATTTGATTAACATGAAATTTTTTTATTTTTATTCAAATTGAAATTACATCTAATCAACTCATTTTTTTAATAAAATATAAATAACCATAATAAATTCTTAAAGCTGACTCTTTAAGCTTTCCAAAACTGTATAATAACGTATTATTATCACAATTAGAAGACCAGTTAAAGCTATCTGAAAAAGACTAAATTTCTTACTACGGGAAATTGTTTTCAGTAATTTTTTATTTATGTAATTTATTATAAGTTTCATTGTTATTGGTGATTTATAGTGTATTTTTATGTTTTAACAGTTTTAACAATGATTGTCGGAAACTAGTCTAGATCGCAGCACTTATGATAATTAGAACATATGGATTATGTATACATATTAAAACCTATGGCTTATGTATACATATGTATAAACCATAAGTTTTAATTATCATAAGTGTTGACACTATGACACAAAAATACACTAAACCACCAATAACAATGAAACTTATAATAAATTACATAAATAAAAAATTACTGAAAACAATTTCCCCCTAGTAAGAAATATAATCTTTTTCAGATGGCTTTAACTGATCTTCTAATTGTGATTATAATACGTTATTATTAAAGTTCGTGCGAGCGCGGAGTATAACAGGACCGTAGTCAGTTTATGAATGAAAATGTTAATATGTTCACAGAAACTATGTTGCATCATAATACATTATTAAATATTATTACTTATTGCCAAGCGCGAATGTCACAGGGCCGACACTGTGCATGTCCTGCCCTTGACTCGTTGGCCTTCACAGCTCACAGCTGACTTGCATTACGAAAACTGCGCTAGCGATTTTACTTATTTATGGCACGCTGTAAGAAACAGTCGCCGGTATTGCATCGCGTTGATACGTTTCGTTTTTACGTATTCGCCGTGTGTTTAAATAACTTTATAAATACTAATAATTATTAATTGAGGGGAGAAGTGAATAAAGTGAGGTACCATGCCAAAGGTGAAAATAAATAGACGGGAAGTATTTCAAACGTGGGTTGACAGTGATCCCGAGGGTTTTAGGGACATACGTATTCAAGGAAATATTTTGTATTTTTTGTACTGTGTGTGAACGCATTACAAATTCTTCAGATAAATCTAAAGTAAAATGACATCTGAAAAGCCATGCCTCGTCCAGCGCCGACGACTCCGTATTTTTCTATGATCTTACAAAACAGAAACCTTTGTTGCAAGCAATATATACGACACCTATAATATACGCCCAGTTTGTAATACAATAAAAGAAAAAATGCAAAGCGTGTTAAAAAAAAACAGGATATCTCATTTTGGAAAACATATGTAAAGTTTTAGTTGGTACATATCAGGAGTTACCAGAAAATATATTATTATATAGTTCATTACTCAACAATTTCTCATACTGTCCATTGTCAACAGTAGACGTTGAACGGTCTTTTCCCATATACAAGTTAATACTAAGTGATAAACGTTGCCGTTTCACTCCAGAACACTTAGAATAGCACAAAATAATGTGTTTTAACCACCGCCAACCTGCCATGGGAACCTTGTCTCAACACTGACGTTTGTCGGGTAAGTGTTGCCATTGTTACATGTTATCTTAATTTATATAGGTATTTTATCCTTGACTTAACCGTACTATTTGGTAAAAATAGTACTATGTTGCATTGTTGCTACATAATTTATGTAAACATATTAATATTTTCATTCGTTAACTGACTACGGTCCTGTTACACTCCGCGCTCGCACGAACTCTAGCAATTATACAGTTTTGGAAAGCTAAAGAGTCAGCTTTAAGAATATATTATGCTTATTTAAAAAAAATGAGTTGATTACATGTAATTTCAATTTGAATAAAAATCAAATTTTTTCCATGTTAATCAAATGGGAACGTAAATAAAAAAAGCGACCTCTTAGAGTTGAGCTATAGCGTTCATCTTTGGTGAGGTTTTTTTACATCAAATAAAAACATTTGAGAGGGTAAGAGCAAAGAAAAAAAATTTTTTTGAACCACCCAAGTATACATATTATATTCATACAGTTTTTTTTTTAATTTCTTTCACCAAGTGTAATATTCAATTTCTTTCTAGTACTACCCAAAGTTCCAACTTGTCAGTTTCGACAATGAATGAAAAGGTGAAATTATTTGTTTAAAGGAAGGCGAATGCAAAAAGCAGTTATGGAGGTGACTATGAGAGTATGAAGATGGCACCTGTTGATGTTGAAAATGTTTTAGAGGTACTTGGAAGGTATAAAGGGTAGGTAGGAGACGTAGGTCACTGTTCGCCTCTCACTACATGCTACTTTGCCTTGATTTTGTTCATAGGGTAGAGGTAAACTGGTAGAAACCATATGCAGTATAGTCACTAATGATTCACCAAAATGTACATATGTATGCTATTAGCGAATATGAGAGTAAAAGTAGAAGTGATTTAGTTATGTGCTCAACGAACAGCATTTGACGAAGTGTTGATTTTCCTAGGGAAAATTGCCTAAGTATTATAGTAATAAATATTACAAAAATCCAAATTTCCGAGAATGAAAGGTTTTACTTTCACCAATCTTGAATTTCAAAAAAAAAAATTTTTTTTTTGACGCACATTACATTTAGCTACCTTATTTTTTAGCTCCAGCGTATGTTCTTTATCGCGAAATCCACGTCATTTTTTTTCAGTCTTCAAATGTGTACCCATTAGGAAAATAAATGTGCGCCTAGAGGTTTCAAAGAATGACACTATTTATTTGTAACGAAATAAAATACATAAATCAATAACAATAAAATTTAATAGATCCATTGAGAATGTTGGGAAATATCAGTTCAGTGTTTCTTCAGATTAGCGGGACTTCAACAGGTCCCTTTTAACAAAAACTCTATGTTGAACAGCTATATTAAACTCATCTATCTACACAATATCCTGAATAATAAATCTCTAGAAGCTAAGGAACCGTCAAAATCCCCGGTGCTAACAACAATTATATATAGATCTGTTTTTTTTTTCAGAGCACCCTTAACACACTATGAAAGTAATATTTATACATTGAAACAATACGTTTATAATACATGTACTAGAGTAAGTCTACTTATAATTAAACTAACCTAAGTCTACCTTATGCTAATGTCATTCGTTCAGCCAACCGTTTTAATAATTCTAAAACTAATCGTATGTATTTTACAAAATAAACGAATTACATAAAAAAATATAGAAAAATCTGCTTAAGGATTTATTCATACCATATCGCGGTCATTTAGACAATTAATTGTCATACCATGTTACAGTTAAATAGTTATTTATATTTTTTTTCCTTAATAATTAACATTACAATGAAATATTGTATAATTCTATCCAAATTTTATTGAAGGGAAATATTTTTCTTTATATTTACTTTAGTGTTGAAACATTTAGAGGAATATTTCAAAGGGTAATCTTATTAATTAAATTATAGTAAAAATGTTATCTTAAAATATGACGTTATTAGTTATTTTGAATTTGTCAGGTATATGCATATATCTCATTAGATCATAGCGTGAAACATAGTGTTGGAAGAAGCTATGTGTCGCAGTTCTAGTTGGGTAAAGTTAAATGTGGATGGAACATATTCAGGAATTATATCAATATCATTGGTTTTTAGCAATACCTCTTAGATTTCCTTCCAGTATTGCTGAAACTATAAATTAAAACATTTATTTGTTTTAAATGACTATTTTTCCAGAATAACTTTTTAGAAAAAGTATATGACATACAGGCGTACCAGGTCATTAGGAATATACTTAGATATTTATGCTGCATTTTTATGTCAAAATATGTAAGTTGAAGTTTACTTACGTACATCCTATGTCATCGCTGCTCTCTGGTTCACTTTTATCTGAGACAGAAGTTGACTTGTCAATCCCCTTTCATTCTGAAATATTCCTAGCACCCCTACTCACTCGGTATACAATTTATGTGAATTGTAAATAACACTTGTTTCGTCAGTATTTCGAACGAATGTATACTGACTTTATAAGTTTCTCAGTCTAAACGAGTATAATCAACAACCCACTGCAAATTTTTCACACTCCATAAACTTAAAAAAAAGAAATGACAACGATCTATTTCTTGCGCTCTGTATAAATCTATGGAAGATACAGCAGTTATAGAATCTACGCAATATTAGACTAAAATAACTAAGAAACGCTTTTGTAAAAAATTACAAAACAATATGCCACCACATGAAACTACATATTTTTTACTACTTTAGATGAAAAAAATATAAATCGACACATTCGATGTACATAACTGCCGAATGTCTTGTCAACGAAAGGCTATATACGGGGTGTGTCAAATAAGTGATCTCACGTCTGTGTGAAAATAGAAGCGACTAATATTTGAATAACTCACTTTCCTGACAGACCCGGTATTTTATTATTGCTTGACCAGCTAGATTTTACAACAACTATAAGCGTTTTTATGTGTTTGCTTTAATGCACCAGGCATGCAATGTTATGTATGTCTGATTCAACTTGTATTGGATTTTATAGTACTTCTTGACCGTATTCGTACATAGTCTTTAGAATAAAGGATGATAAGACAACTTTAGCTTTTTATAGCTTCATTCGATTATCACATATATAGTGACAAACATACAAAATTTGGCCTCACTGTCTTTCCATCTTTTTTATTATAATAACTTTATTTAAAGAATACAGGAATATACATAAAATATGGGAATTTGGAAGATACTTTACATTACATTGTTATCTACAGCATGAGCAATTTTTCTGGTTCCCAAACGTATTTATACTAACGGCAAAAATTAGACGTATAGATATATTTTTGCACATACATTCGTTATAATATACTGGGGAATTGACACTAGAGTCGTATTAGCTAAGTCCAATAAAATCCAATGTACAAACTCAGTCAAAAGACGGGGTAAGTGATGCGGGCTACTCAGTGACCTATAACCTACACTAATCTACCTAATATACACTTTATTTTGGTGAAAAGTGGCGCATCTTTGGCAGGAAATGGTATATACAGTTTGTCCGATGAGGAAGTTCGAGAACTTTGAACAGTTGGTCAAAGAGAAAAAACTTTCCAATTGTCAACTGTTTTGGATATATAGATGGTTAAAATTGTACAGTGTAATAACTATTTTGTGAAGTTGTATGAGTATAAATTAAACCTTAAATTATAACAAATTTCTGATAATTACACTGTGAAAATGTCATAGTATGTAACACAACCTTGACCAACCTTATGTCCAAAACTGTTGACAATCGGATCCATGTTTATTGTAAGTTTTTTTCTTATTTTTGTCGAAGAAATCACTGTTTAAATATTTTATTAAATATTGTTCAAGAAAGTTCTCGAACTTCCCTGTCAGACACTCTGTATATAATGGAAACAGGAAGGAAAATGACATTATAATTCAAAGTTTAAGAATGCTTATGGATTAGTATCTATTGATGTAAATGTAATACTACACAAAAGAAGGTTGATATACTTTTCATAAGGGAGAGTACGGTTTTCCGATATCCAAAAATGTGCCATTCACAAACACGTCCATCACCAATTATCCAAATATCAAGTTCTTAATATATTTCGAATCATTTTCGAAATATTTTGGTGAGTAATCAGCGAGGGACATTTCAAAAGGCTTAAAACTAACCCTAAACCTATTTGGTCGAAGTCACGACCTATCACGAGTTAACAAATGAATCATACGATTCTGATATGTATGTGATCTTAGTTGATATATTGAAATATATAATTAATTCATAACTAAACTGTAAAAAATCAGGATCACTTAAAATTAGCAAAGGAAATGGCTAACATCGAAATGTACGTTTAATATAGCACTTTATAGAAATCCAGAATATAAAATTATTCTCGAAATACTGAACTTTTCTTGTGAGTTTAATTATTTCCCTGATATCTATGTCAATCGCCTAATATTCCTGTAAATACGAGTATATGATAAAGGACCATAAAAAAACATACATTTCGTTTTGCATTTAGCTCAATTTAGTTTGAATAACAATATAATATTAGTCGTAAGACAACTTCATTACATGACAATATTTACATTTAAATTTTCTCTTCAATTTTTAGGATATTTGACAATCTACTAAATTTGCCCCATTTTTTTGCAAGAAATTTTGCTTTACAAAAATTTGCTCTAAATCCAATCCGTATTTCCAACTAAAGCCCACACTGTTATTCAAACCGAAAAAAAAAATACAAATACATTGATAACTATTGTTGAAAAATCGCAGACCCTAACAGAACCGTATTAAGGTGCTGTTGGAAATTCTCGTATTTTCGTATAGAAATATGGGACCCCTAACATATTTTAAGGAGTGATTATCAGACTAAAATAGAAGGTTGTGATGCCCAAAATCCTACAAATTAAACTTGAAAAAAATTCAGAAAGCGTCTGCCTGACAAAAACATGTGGAAACGGCTTGAAAAATATTTGTGAATTTTTTTTCTTCACTATCACTATGTAAATATACAAAGCCTTTTTACTTTTATGACTCTTTGAAAATTTCGCACTCGTTAATTAATTTCATACCCATTATATTTCTGATATTTCATAATATTTTTAAGATATATTCCGCTTTTATATCCACTTGATATTGGACACACACATTAAAGTCGTTTCCAGGATTTTCTTGTGAGGCAAACATTATTTTCAATTCTTTCTATCAAGGCCTTTTTCAAGATAATTTGCTGTTGTAGCCTTCTACCAAAGTCTCATGATGACTTTCTAAAATACAATGAGATTGTCATGTTTCCTTTCGAGAATTCGAGAATTTCTAATCCCACTGCCGCCACCGCTACTTACTTTCCCTTAATACGGTTCTGTTAGGATCCTCGAATTTCTCGACTCCATCGATAACCTACCTACACTAACAATATATCAGCCGATATGTACAGTAAGAGGAACAATCGGTATGATATGTACACAATCCATTGAAATAAAGACAATAACACAATATACAATGTACACACTTATTTTAAAAGCCTTGCCTGAATGGGTTCCCTCCAGTGGCGTACGTCTGCGGCCTGAACGGGTTCGCCGCGTCCGGCTGCTGGGGCAGCACGCGACCTTGGGGTCGAGCCGGCGGCGGCGCCTGCTGCTGCTGCGGTTGCTGCTGATATGGGGTTTCTTGGTACGGCTGATACTGCTGTTGGTACGCGGCTTGTTGGTAACCTTGAGAGTAGTTCTGCTGCTGATAGCCTGGCTGATCGTAGCTTTGGTCCTGGTATCCGCCGTCGACGTTCGTCTCCTGCTGCTTGTACTCCAAGTGGTTCTGTATGTCGCCTGATATGGGCTTCTGCTCCTGCATCGAGTAGGTCTGGTACTCCTTGTTCGGAGGGTCCGCCATAAGGATGTTCGCCTCGTTCTCGAACGGTTTAAAGTCGTAGATGTGCCTCAGGTATATAAGCACGGGTGCGTAGAGCAGATTGGAGAATGCGATCCCTACGTTTAGCGCCGTAAATCCTATGAAATCCACGACGCTGCCGGCTATGATCGGTCCTACGGCGTAAGCCAAGGAATACGAGATATCCGCGATGGCGTAGATGCTTCCGTAGACTGAAACGTACCGTATGTCCACCAGGTACCCTAGGGTGGGAAGGAGGGCGGTATCGATGAGGGCGATGCCGAAGCAGATGCCGCAAATGGGTATCATGAGGAACACGTAGGAGTTGGCGAAGGGTATTAAGAAGCAGCACAGGCCCTCGAGCGCCAATCCCGCCGCCGCCATCAGCCATTGATAATGGGGGTACTTCTTCGCCATCTTTACCGTCAGGATAACCCCGAGGACGTGGGGAAAGAAGGCCGGCAACCAGATGATGCCGACCTTCCAGTTCTCCGTCGTTAAGTTGTCTTCCACCCACAGGGAAATGGTCGGCTCTAGGAAAGCCAACGCCACGTTGGACATCATCAGCGCGCCAGCGCAGATGGCTATATACTTGTCCATAAACAGCCGCCAGATTGGTACCGAGGGGGTTTTCGACATTTGCTGCTCTTTTAGCTGCTCCTTTATCGGCTTCATCACCAGCAGCAACATGAAGCCGTCCAAGAGGGAGACGAAGGCCAGGATGAGGAACGGCATCTCCTTCCCAGCGAACTGGTAGAGGGCGCCGCCGAAAGGCGGCGCCACCAGGCAACCGAAGCTGATGAACGCCAGCGCGATGCCAAGCGCCTTGGAGCGCTCCGACTCCTCGGTGAAGCGATCTGCGATCATGGCGAGACCGGAGGTGTCCGCGAACGCAGAGCCGACACCCTGGAGGCTTCTGGCGAAGAAGAGGACCCCGTAGCTCCTGCCGCAGGCGAACACTGCCGTCGACAGGAACATTATGGTCAGGCCTATCATCATGGGGATGTCGTAGCCGATGCGGTCGATGAGTGCTCCGGAGAAAGGGTTCACCATCAGCTGCACGATGGCCTTGGAGGCGAATAGGATGCCGGTAGCCTGGTCCTGGCCATGGTGGTCGTGCTTCTTGACGGTACCTGGTGGGAGCGTCACGTTTCCCGGCAGCGCGTCGTAGTCCGTGTACGCGCCGATGTAGCGCAGGTAGTCGGGTATGATGGGGACTATCACCATGTAGAGCATGTTGTCCAGGAGCAGCGCTATGGAGACTATGACCAGCACGAGCTTCCGCTGGGTGCGCGGCTCCTGCAGCTTGGTCCACACCACCTCCTTGAACTCGCCGAACTCCATGTTGATGATCGGTATCGTCGTCATGGCGGCGCACGACCAGCAGATTGTCAGGAGGTTTCGCGAAGTCGTGGTGGTTTAGTTAGTCGATCTTTGGTGCGGGGGGAGCGCAGTGCCATCGGGTTAACCTGGACAGAAGAAATGCGTTAGAATCTCTGCGGTGTTCGGGTGGGGAGGCACTGCACTGATCCCCCCCACCCCTATTTCTAAATTGCCTATCACCACTTCCAGAGTGTTCTGTTAAGGGTACTCTTAGCTAATAACTAACTTCATTATACCTATAAACACACAACTTTTTTCGGAATTTTAACTGATAAATAAAATCTTTGTGTTTATAGATATAAATGACGTTTCCATATTTCATCTGATGTTTCTCAACAAGGGGCTAAATTCAATATAAAAGAAACTTAGACAGTACCTGTATGTTTTTGGAATGCTGTTTTAAATTATCCTTATATGAAAATATACCCAGAGAGAATAAGTACACTAAAGGGTCAATATAGCTTACATATAATCGACATTAAAATATTTTTATATTCAAAGGAAGGTCTGTTACGGTGTGTCAGTTTCCTCGAAAAAAAAGCAATATTGATTAGATACTTTACGTAAAACAAGATTAAAAGTAACTTCATGTATGTATTATGTACTATCTATTTGCAAATTTTCTACATCGTAAGAAACTTTGGACACCGATGTTAGTTAGTGGATATTTTTTCAACAAACAGTTACCACTATTCTCGAAAATTTTTGGAAAAGAAAGACAAACTCAAACTAGAGTCCTCCAACAAATTCTTCAAAGACGCTTGATAACAAGAATATTGGCTGTAAATGACAACTTAATTTTGTTGTGATTTGTTACAAATTGATTGACAATTCAATTATTTTTCTCCAAACTTTCAGTTTTTCATTTGAACGTGTACCTTGTAGCCAATTAGGTTTTTGGTTAAGATTGTTTATACTTTTTACGTCACAGTTATGTAATGTCAAAGTTTATTTTGGTTTAACCTTGGTTTTTTATATCAATACATTTTTCTTTCCAACTCAGACACATTTTTTTCTCCGTTTATATTATTGTGCAATCAAGTGTACTCATTGCAACTTGACGAAAAAAATTAGACAGTGATGTGTCAATCACTTTTTACGCATTTTGCCTCTTTGATTGTTTCAAATTGTCAATTCTCACAGTAGATTAAGGTGTAATGTATGTATGTATAAATTCTAACTTCAAAAATATGGTTTCTTTAAAGATGATGCTTATTATGATGATTATTAGAAAATAACTAATAAAAGACAAGATTATGTGTCGTAATTGCAAAAAAATAAATAAATATCCACTTTCGCTCTTACACGACATATCTGTTCCACTTCATTAACTCTTGCACTTCACTCGTTGGCCCAATTAGCGAAACTAAATCAGTTGCGTAATAAGATTATTGATTTCGGCCATCTTGATTATATATGCTGGCGGTAGCCATCTTGTTGGTATGGAAATTATGGAGTTATTCATGCTCACTCTATCACAGGTAAATCAATAATATAGGGAAACTGGCCACCAACGACGTTTGGAAAGGAAAATAACAAGGCAACATCAAAATTGTTGGAAATCAACAGTAAGTGTAGATAGGTTGGTGATGAGCTGGAAATGATTAGTGGGGATGAAACAGGATACGAACTTTTTAGTCTGGAAAGACAGAATGGAAGGAAATGGGTTTTGAGGTGGTAATGATCACAATGATACGTAATTTATGGTATTTATGGAACGCGGTTAAGAAGAATTGAAGTTAAAACGGAGTACAGACTGCTCAAATTCCGTGGAATGAAAAAAAAACATTAGTATTCATGGAAGCAAATTGAGGCTACTTTAAACGTTCTTGAGAATTTAAGTGGGAAGTTAACAAGAGAATGGAAACTGATTCAAGAGAATTGATGAGGAAAATTACAGGTTGTTCGAAGATGATGAAGGGGAAAAATAAGACCATTTTGGTTCGTTGAATCAAAGTGATACTGGATAGTGCTTGCGCGGTTGCTTTAAACGTTCATTGTAAGGACTGATCGTGATAATGGAAAACGTTTGAATGGGATGGACGTTAAAATAGAGGCCATTGAATGGTGGTGGAAGGGAAAAAGTTCGATCGAAGAGCGGTCTAATCCACTCGGACCATGTTGGTTCTAGTTCTGAATCTGCCAAGGGAAGAGACGAAACGTACTCACCTGTATCGGGGAGGGCGCTGCCGATGCGGGTGGCGAAGAAACCTCGGATATTGCTGGCGACCCTGGACTCGCCGAGTAGGCCTAGTGCGCCTCCCGGGCCCGAATGTCCCCCCTGATTATCCACGGTGCCGTCGTCCAGGTGCACACACACTCACCGGGTTATGTTGCTCGCACGCGCGGACCTTTGCGACCGCTCCTGGAACGCAGAGCGCGTTTGGTACGGCGGAGCCGCCAGCCGGAGGATCCGGGAGGCGGCGCAGGCACGCGCCGTCCCAGGTGCCGTCCCATTGGCGGCCAGCGGCGGCGGCGCCGCCTCCTCTCGCGGAGTCCGGGCGCTCCGGCCGTTAAGGCTTACGCTCCGTCTCTGTCTAAGATATTCCCGGCCCGTGTGCCTATGAAATATGAATATCAACGGGGGTTAGGGCCGTAATGAACGAATACAATTAGGGAAGCCTTGTTGTGTGTATATTATTTTTGTTTTTGTGCGTGACGGTTCTATAACGTATTTTTGAACTTGGCTTGTTAAGCTGGAACGACACAGGAGTCTGTGGCTATAGAGTTGCCAGATCCCGGGACCAAAAATTAGTCCCGACAACCAACGACGTAGCACGACAATAAATTTTCTATAAAAAAATGTATTAAACAAGTATATCATGCAAGCTATGTAGCTATTTTTATTTGAATATCAATGACCGTTGGTACCAAGGTTTCAAGGTTTGCGCAACCTCCAAAAAAATCATCAAAAAACGCCCTTTTATTTATTAAATTTCACCAACGAAAGTAGTCATAAAATAGGACCTAGGTGTCACAAGGGCATTTAAGGACTGATATCCTAATTTTGATCGAAGTTTCATACAAAAAATATTAAGTTACTGAGAATACCCTCTCTGATTGCACACTCGTAGGTAGTATTGTTAGCAATGCTCGTAACATAAGTGGAGATTTTGACCACTACAACTGCTACTCTCAAAAAGTATAATTTGCCTTCTATTTCCAACATATAATTTACTTTTGCAGCTGATTATAACGCTTTTGTAGACTCGGACATTTTTCTTGAAAGCCTGGAACCATAAACTTTAATACTCTATTTACTAAAGATGCTGAGACACGTATTACTTCATTTTCGGAAGGCCTCCGACTTTATCGGGTCGTAAACTATGAGTATCTATTAAAAAAAAAACCTATTTATCCCTTCAGACGATTTCTGAAAAGAGCTGAAAGGCGCTCTGTCTACGTCCAATGAAGACTTATGAGTATTCCTATAAACTCCAATTTTAGTGCCTGGAAATATATTGAGTCGGTATGCTATAATATATGATATAAATTAACCTAGCGTTTCACCTTACCCCACCCTACTTCATATGCAGAATACGAAATATGTAAATATATAAACTCTCCTTTTACCCATTTAGGAGTTAATTTTCGAAATATTCAGCAACTGTGTTTGTTTATATTTAATTATAATTTCATTTGAATCATTCCAAGTCTACAACTTCAGTAGTTTATGAGATATGAATAGAGAACAGTGACGTATGGTGCTAAGATTTGCAAGTTTGAGTATTTTTCAAAAAATAATTGAAAAAAACTATTTCTATTTTTAAATTTCAGTCGTAGGTAAGTAAAAAGTGGTTCATTTATGACTACATGACATGACGCAATTGGATCGAAGGTTTGAACGTTAAAAAGCAAACCACATTTTACATATACATGCCTGTTCACCAGTAAACGATTTCTTTGCGTAAATATTCCGCTAATAAGATCCAGTAAGATTGCATCCCAAGTGCAAGCTATTGCGGTTCGAGGCAGGTAGTAATCTCGCATTGTTAGGCTGCTCGTGCTATGTAAAAGTATCAAATGCGGTGAAAAGTTTCATAACAGAGCCATTCTGTAACCAAATTTTGTCGGACAAATGAAAAGGCTTGAAAGGCCTGTTCCAAACTTACGCATAGTTAGTTGTAGAAAATAAGTTCTAATAGAAATTTAAATTGAGATGTTCATAAAAAAAATGCATAGATTTTCAGTTTCAGTAGTATAAAAAATGCGTTATTTTCCCTGGTTGAACAATTATGGACAAAAATGGAATTGATCATTTAAATCATTTTCAACCTCAATTTTACCTACTTTTTCAAGCTTGGCACAACAAATGAGCAATGTTATGTAATTTACCCTTTTTGAGAAAGTTACTTTCAGATCCAACTTTAAATATTAAGTATTTAAGTGTATTTCTCATAAATATTCTTTGCAACCACCACTGTTATGTAATATGAGAGTAATTGATTAAGGGGTAACACCACTCTAGGATTTTGAAAAAATCGATTATTTTTTTGGCTTTTGGAAAAGGTTTTATTTTTGAGCGCTCTCTTACTGATGCAGCAAAAAGGCCCGATTGTCTTTAAACTCATCCAGAAAGGAAGAGGAGGAGGCGAACATCAATATAGATGGTCGAATGTATGGCAGGCATCGCAGATTAAAGGTAAAAAGAGATTTTGAGAATTTAAGTCCTCATAAAACTTTAAATGGGTTTTTCTCGAAACTACTTTTTTTGAACTGGCCGGAAATATTATTCGGAGACCGTTCAATGGATCGATCTGAAATTTTAACTGTAACTTCCCAATTACATTTTCCGTAGAAGTACGTAGCCGTTTTTTGATTCGATGAATTTTTTTTATTATAAACAATTTACTTACGATTTTTTTGGCCGAAAATCGAGTTTTTTTTTTTCATAAGTGCGCCATTTGCATAAAAATCGATTTAAAAACACACTACTACGTACTTCTCTAGCCAATAGTATGTAGATTAAGAACATTTTTCGTTTTTTGTTCTGGGTCTTCAGTTTTCTGAGAAATTTGTCCGGCCGTGAAGGACCTTAAACAAAGGCGCTGTCGAAGATTGGCTGTATCTCCGCCATTTTGTATTAAAATAACAATAACTTCTTTTTTTATACTTCAATACATGTTTAATAAGCCCTCTAAAAAGAAATACTCTTCCTTTTTCCATTATCCCAAAATAAATTCTTAAAGTTAGGCCTTTTTTTTCGATCGCTAGAGTGGTGTTACCCATAAAAGAAACTTACCCATATTTTATTGTAAATTTGCAACATTAAGAAGATGTTTACAGGAGACTTGGAATATATTAAGGCAACATTGGTTGTTGTGGTGTTAAAAAAGAGCATTAAAACATTCACTGTTTCATCCACATTTACCTACACTTTTTCCTTTAAGCCTGTTCGTTTGTCGTGTTCAAACTGTTGTTTAAGATGAGGAAACTTATCATAAAAACCACAAAAAATGTAGGTAAATCTCGTAGTTCTTCCAGAATGCGGTGCAAAAAGTGGATCACTGTACCATACAGATTTCGCCTTTTACTACTGTATCATCATATGATAATTCGGGATAACATTGAAGAAAGTTCCAGAGTTGAAATGCATATTGTACTCCAAGTCTACATGTCATTTTTATTGTATACAACAGAAGGCAATGGCCGCCAATTTTCGATGGAGCATCGTCCAAATATCACTGTATCGTTCAGCCTATATGGAAGACATTTTTTTATATATAAAGTTCAAATTTTTTTCATTCCCTTTATCATTGCAATAACTATTTCTTATAAATGTAGGTATATTATCCTGGAGCATGAAAAATTGTCCTTGTTCGCAAAAAATTCTCTCGAGTGATAAATAGGCAGATACTGAATTTTTCCAGGTGAATCATTGTCCTCCATGCCTTACCGAAAAAGTTTTATATCGCGGAAAATACCGTTTACTTAGAGGCCATTACTTATTCTAGTCGCGAGTCTGCCGGGTTAACTTAAGCGGATGGGTCTCGTTTACGATAATCTTATCACGTAAAACAATCCCAGGATATGAAATAAATCCATAAAATTTAAAGATTTTATATTGACACAGTTTCTGATTTCAAACTAATACACCAAATGAGCATTTATTAAACTTTTTTTTTTTCAGGAGGGTAGTAAATAAACACAAATGTTATTTTTTGGAGCATCCTGACAATTATGATGCGTTTGGTGAAACGATGACACAGAAAAAGAGTTTATAATTTACAAACTTCGTTTACTACAAATCTACTTTACAAAATACATACTTTCCATTGCAGACCAGGTTTGGATTGAAATCTGATCGTAGTTACGAAATTAGTTTTTTTTTTATATATATTATATAATCTGAATACAATACAGAAAGAATTATCCGTAAACATACGTAGCATAACCTTGGTCACAGACATAATAGTCATAACAAACCCACATTTGTTTATGTAAAATTAGAATGTAAAAATCAGGGTATAAATACAGTATTAAGTTATGTGATGAACTGCATTTAAACATGTGGTCGGACAGAATCGGCAAAGTCATAGTCTTCCACAAATCTTACCGGGTGATTATACCGAATGGGGGAGAGGAAGACAATAGACACATGCCAACTCAGCAGAACGGAACCATCTGGTACACAGAGGGGTCCAAAATAGAACAAGTGCAACCAACTGAAGCGAGTGCAACCAACAGAACCCAAGTTGCGAAATCAGCATAAATCTGGTTAACTCAGCAACCATATTTCAGGCAGAAATAACTGCAATATCCGCTTGTGCATAATAAATAAAAGGATCCAGATGCACAATACAAATAAAAGGATCCAGATTATCACTGCTAGCCAAGCAGCACTTAAAGCCTTGGAAATAGTAGAAATACATTTCCAGGTAGTCAAAGACTGTTTGGATTCGCTAATCGGGTCAGAAAACACCAAGGTCACGAAGGGAACTACTGCGGACTTTCTCGCAAATAAAGGGGCTGAGATTCCACTGATAGGGTCGGACCTACCTGTGGTTTGGCCTACCGGACAGCCAGGAGGGCCATAAAGGACTTATTAAGACAAAACATATAACATATCTCACTGGACGGAAGGTCCCCGGGTTGAGACAATCGCTGATGTTCATTGACGAACCATTCTGGAATAAGACGCAATATTTTATAAAACTGAGTAGAAACCAACTGAGATGGGCAGTGGGACTATTCACAAGGCCCACTCATGCGACATCTCACTAAAACCGGGGTGAAAAATGAGGATGAATAAACTCAGAAATAAACCCCGTTCCACATATTATGCGAATGCCCGACAGTAGTTGCTCTTAGGCATTCGAACTTTGTAGCTACAACAATAGAACCAAGAGAGGTAACAGACGCTCCACTAGGATCTGTCCTTAAATTTCTTAAGGAAACAGGACTAATGGAATGAGTAACCTGTGGGGGCACAATAAGCATTGCTTAAGTGCACAGGGCTTGCACTTACCTCATATGTAATAATAATAATAAATAAGGGTATGTGATATTCAATACATTTCGTCTTATATACGGACGTAATTTTACATAACCAAATGTAGTTCAAATATATCTAAGTATGACTAAAGTGTCATGTCTTTTGAACTACTTCTAAGCAATATAAATTTTGAAACACTGTTGTTAATGAGATTCACTTGTTAGTTCAGATGGTTAATTGTTGTTCCTGAATTGTCCGTTTTATAACTTGCCTTACCATCTCAACGTTTTCTTCTATTCTTACGTGTATACCACTTCCTTGTTTGATATGTATGCTTACAGTTTGCGTGTACAAACAACTAAATCGTTTTATTGACCGGCTAAGATGCTAAAAGTGAACAACTGCCCTCGGAAAGCCTCGCTGAGATCCTCGTGCAATGAAGGTACAATTTACATAAATTTCATTAATCATTTGTAAAATAAAATTCAATCGAAAGACATTTTTAGTCATAAATACAATCTTTCCGTAAAATTCGGTGAAAATGTTGACATCTATCACTTTGAAAACATTAAAATAATGTTTTTTAGTTAGCTACTTCAAGACCCTACTATGATCAGTTGTTTTTGAATATCCAATTACAAACCTATTCTCATCATAATAATTTGGTTTCGTATAGACGATGTCACATTGTTATGAATATTTTTAAACTAATAAACATCGAAAAAAAGAAAGGACGGATCCATCAATATCAATTAACATATTATGTTTGGTGATAGAAAAGCGATAGAAAAATACAATTACGGCTTTTTCACTGATAGGCACCTTAATATTGATTTCGAGTCAAACTTAGTTAAAGCATAAGGTTAGTAGTACCTAATACATATGTTAACATAATGGTATAGATTCCAATACAAGAAGGAAAAATGAATATACTATGGCAAAACAATTTCAAATATCTATACGTATTTGGGTTGTCTATACGTCCCATCGTATGAAGAAGATACGATATATCTACATTCAACTCTGAAATATGCATTCTGATGATGATGAAATATGCCATATGCCAAGACTATAAATGAAAAATCAAGTTAAATAAAGCCGACAAACAATGGCAGACTGAAAACAATTTCTAATAATTTTTTTTTGTATTTATAGAAATCGTTTATATTCTGAGTGATTGATTGATTGATTGATTGTTGAAGGTTTCGTGGTTATGAGATATATTGCGTGCAACTTCTTATATGGTCTGAATGTTTTAGTAAAATATAACCTAGTAATTAACTGCGGATTCTTCAGCTTGGTCATTGGTTTGACTTTGGATTACGCAGTTTGAATTCGGTTCTAATCGGTGATGATTTCACTGAGGTTTCACTGAAATAAACAATGCTGAGGACAGTTTACTAATTTGTGCACTTTTAGCTTGCTCTTGTATTAAACCATAAGCCATTTCTTTGCATGGTCGATTGCCTTGATGACCTAACTTGTGCATGATGGAGGCTGCATTTGAAAACTTGTGTCATTCTCATTTTTTGGGTCAGGTCTGAACCATATAGCCGGATATCGCTATTTCGGACGTCTTTTCCATGTGTATTCTCCCTCTGCACATTTGTAATGACTCTTAGAGGGAGAATGTCAATTTCTGTCAATTTCTGTGGTGTGATTTATTTATTATTTATTTATTTAACGACCAAAATTTCAACATTTTCAGTTAATTCAGTTTCACATACTTTTTTCAGTTGAAATCTTTATAAAATTAATTAAGTACAAATAATCTGTTTCTACGTATCGCTCTACTTTATATAGGTCAATAATTTTAAAATGTATTTAAAGACAAAGCTAAAAAAGCAAAACGAGAAATTGCACGCCCTAATTGTACCGTAGTATGTACTCTTTGTTGGACTGTAATTATTTCTTGTAATTCTAGAAAATATCTTTATTATTCGACAATAGTTTTTATGTACATGACGTTTCTCGTTGCTATCAACAATAATTTTTTACTTCCTTGACAACTTAAATAAAAATGTAACTTGGTAACTAAACTAAACTAAATATATGACGATGCCGGAACATGCCCCCGCCTTGAAAGAGCCGCTTTCAATCAATCGTCTAGGGGAAGAGGACAGATCATCTGGAAGCTCCTTCTTATCACTCCGGACTGGGTTCGAATGGAAGCGACGCGAGCAATTCCATCGGGGCCGCTGTGTAGCTCCACAATTCTTCCTAGCTGCCAATTGGTAGGTAAAGATTGGTCATTTTTTATTAGGACCAACATTCCTTCGACAAGTTGACCTTTGTTGATGCGCCATTTTTGTCTTTGTTGCAACTCAGCAATGTAATCCCGCTGCCATCGTTTCCAATAATGCTGAATTAGACGCTGAATTAACTGGAACCTTGATAACCTATTGATTTTAACGTCGGATAAGTCTTCGTCGGGTGCAGCTACCAAAGATCTTCCAATGAGGAAGTGAGCCGGGGTCAATGGACTTAAGTCGTTTGGATCAGGCGTTAGTGGGCATAACGGCCTAGAGTTCAGTATCGCCTCTACTTGAGCTAAAGTGGTAGTGAATTCTTCAAACGTGAGGCGTGCATTAGCGAGAACGCGCTTTAAGTGATGCTTGACACTCTTCACGCCCGCTTCCCAAAGACCACCCATATGTGGGGAGTAAGGAGGGATAAACTGCCACTCTATGGCCTCGTTAGCAGCCAAAGAAAAAAGGTTGTTTTGACTAGACTTTAAAAACCTTTTTTAATTCTCGATTGGCTCCTACGAAATTTGACCAGTTGTCTGAAACAATTTTAGCCGGTTTTCCGCGCCTTGAAATGAATCGTCGTAGAGCTTGCAGGAAAGACTCTGTTGATAAACTTGAAACAAGCTCGAGATGTAATGCTTTCGTTGAAAAACACACGAATAATCCAACATAACATTTTTCTAATTGGTGACCACGACTTGCTTTTTACGGTTTTGCGCACTAGGAATGGACCCGCGTAGTCCAATCCTGTAACGTGGAATGGAGGTGAGGGAGCAGTGCGATCTCGCGGAAGATTCCCCATAATTGGCTGAACAAAATCAGGACGAAATCTAATACAACGGATGCATTTTCTTACTGTGGACCGAGCTAAATTACGACCGGCTATTGGCCAATACGTGTCTCTTATAACGGACAACAATGTTTGCGGACCAACATGCATTAAGCGAATATGCTCGTATCTAAACAGTAACTTAGTAAACATGTTTTCAGAATGTAACACAATCGGGTGTTTCTTATCTGCTGAAAAATTTGAGAGTTCTAATCGACCTCCTACTCTAATGATATTGTCATAATCTAGATAGGGCGCAAGACTGAATAGTTTACTTTTCGAATTTAATTGATGGCCACATTTTAGCTTTTCAATATCTTCTGAAAATGACTGCATTTGAGCAGCTTTTATCAAACCTTTTCGTGCATTGTTTAATTCAGAATTAGTCAATGGACCCATTTCACGATCAAAATCTGATTTAATGCAATTATTCTTGAATCGCAATATGTAAGCGGTTACGTGTAATAAGCGAGAAAAACTTGAAAATCTCTCAAAAGGAAATGTGTTATTCGGAAATACCGGTCCTGCGGCTAGAACCTTTGACTTTATTTCTGGTAAATCATCTACTTTATGCTCCAAAGCTGGCCACTCGTACACTGAGAGTTTGAGCCAGTCAGGACCATGCCACCAGGCAACTGTATTTATGATTTGACTCGGGTACAATCCCCTTGACAAATAATCGGCAGGATTGTCGTGACTGGGAGTATACCGCCATTCATAGGTTTTAGTAAGCGTTTGGATTTCCGTTACTCGATTTGCTATGAAGGTTTTCAAAATGTTTGGACTGGTTTGGATCCAAGCTAACGCTATAGCAGAATCCAACCAAAACACGCACCTTTCGAATGTGATGGTCATTGAATTTATTATCTTGTCTGTTAAGTGAGCTAGCAATAACGCGGCACATAATTCTAACCTCGGTATGCTTAGAGTTTTGACCGGCGCTACCTTGCTTTTAGCGCATAAAAGATTCACGTGAACGTTTCCCTTGTCATCGATACTACGTATGTACAAGCATGCACCGTACGCCCGTTCTGAGGAATCGGCGAACCCATGAAGTTCGATCTTTGTTGCACCTTCACATACAACTTGACGATTGACTGATAACTCGTTTAATTTCGAAAGCTCATTAGTGAATTTTGTCCATTTAGCAAGAATAGAAAATGGCAAAACCTCGTCCCAAGACAACTTTTCTATCCATAAACTTTGCAATAATATTTTAGCGATAACGATTACCGGACCTAATAATCCTAATGGGTCAAAAATCTTAGCTGTGAGAGATAAAATGGTTCTCTTTGTGCATTTTTGATCGTTAAAAATTTTCTCGACGTTGTAAAGCAATTTGTCGTTTTTACAGGACCAATGCAACCCTAACGTTTTAGTGCTTTCATCGGCGCCTAGCTCTAGAATCCCGAAAGATAAATTCGTTTCTCCTATGTTTTGTAACACTAGCGGATCATTGGAACACCATTTGCGCAACTCGAAGCATCCGCTTTTTAATACTCTCGAAACTTCGCGACAAATGTATTGTGCATGCTCAATCGTTTCCGCGCCCGTGAGCATATCGTCAACATAGAAGTCATGACGTATTATTGACGCGATGTCTGATTGATTTTCCTCGCATTCATTGGCTAACTCAAACAAACATCGAATAGCTAAAAAACTAGCGCTTGCATGACCGTATGTAACGGTATTCAAAGTGTAAGACTGAAGTCTTTCCCCTGGATTTGATCGCCAAAAGATCTTCTGTAGATTTCTTTGACTTTGATGTACAAGAACTTGCCTGTACATTTTTGTGCAATCGGCTGACACTACATATCTGTGCTGCCTAAATCGCAATATTATTGAAAATAAATCGTCTTGCAAAATAGGACCGACACGTTGTATGTCGTTTAGAGAAAGTCCGTTACTACTCGGAAAACTAGCATTGAAAACTACGCGAAGCTTTGTAGTTAAACTACTTTCGCGTAGTACGCCATGGTGTGGCATATAGTACTCCGCGCCCGTCGTATCAGTTTCTTCGTTTATGAGCGACATGTGACCCAAACTTTGGTATTCCTGCATGAAGCTAACGTAAAGTTCCTTTAAGACCTCATTTTTTTGTAACTTTCGTTCAGTACTATAAAACATTTTTTCTGCTTGAAAGCGGGACGCGCCGAGACAATCAGCTGAACGCTTTAATGGTAAAGTGACTATGAACCGCCCGTCTGATTCTCTTCGCATTGTTTCCGAAAAATTATTTTCGCATTCTAACTCGTCACCGAACAGTACCTTAGTTAGATTACCTTCTTCGATTTCCCAAAACTTTGACAGAATATTGTTTAACTCTTCGTTTGTATTGAGATTACATGAGGTTTTTGTTTGTGCGCACGCTTCCCCCACTAAACCGGATATTATCCACCCTAGTTCGGTTTCCTGTAATATCGGATTGTTCTTGCCGCACGTTTTTTTATTAGATTTCAACAGAATCCAAAATAGTTCCGCACCTATCAATATGTCTATAGGACCGGACTTATCAAATTCGGGATCTGCGAGATTTAAGTCTGGAGGAATATTTAGAGCTCTAGTGCTTACGCTGAACTTTGGATATACGTTAGTTATTTCTGAGAGAATAAAACATGTGATGTTTGCGTGAAAATCACTGTGTAAAGAGTTGATATTAACGTCGCATTTTTTTCTGAATTTTGGATCTAGCGTTTGATATGCCAAATACGCTCAAATTGGCATTTTCTTGTTGTAAACCTAATCGTTCGCACATACTCTTCGTAATAAAACATGATTGTGAACCTGAGTCCAATAGTACGCGCGCGAAATGAGGCTTTTCAAATCTATCAAAAACTTGAACGCGAGCTGTAGACAGTAAGACGTAACTTGGAGTTAATTTTCCTATGACACTGCTTAAAACGGTTGTTTTTTGTTCTTGGCGCTCTGAATTAGACTCGGAAGCGCGACTTGTATTCTTTTCGTGGTCGTCTTGATGCAGGAGCGTATTGTGCCATGATTTGCACCTAGTACATGGACCGATTTTGCATTTTTTGGTCACATGGTTGTCCCGCAAACAATTCGCACATAGCCTTACTTTTCTGACAAATTCTATTCGCTTGTCGACAGCTAAATTTTTGAATTCCTCGCACGAATAAATGGCATGCTCTTTTTTTACAATAGTAACATGAAATTGATGTTGAAAGAAGCGACCTTGAATTTTGCTTGCTTTCGCGTCTTTTATCTTCGTTTATTGATTTTGAATTAGTCCGGTACTCGATGGTTTCTAAAAGGTCTGCGCGGCTTCTCAAAAACATTTTAAGATTCTCTAACGTTGGGATTTCTATTTCCGCGGAATATTTTTCCCACTCAACTAATGTTTTTGGGTCTAGTTTTGACGCTGTAATGAAAATGAGCAATGGATCCCAATTTTCAATATTTTGTTTTAGCTGTTCCACCGACCTTAAATGCTTAGACAAATCGTCAACTAGTTTACGAATTTTGCCGGACGTTTCCTTTGTAATGATGTCTAAAGAAAATATAGACTTAATGTGATTGTGTACCAGTAGTTTTGCGTTGTTATACCTGTCGCATAACGTTTGCCACGCTACTTCGTACCCTGCTGCGGTAAACTCGACCGATTTTATTACTTGCGCTGCGCTGCCCTCAAGTGACGCTCTTAGATAATGATAACGTTGGATTGGAGTTAAGGTTTCGTTTTGGTGTACGAGAGACTCAAATGTTTCTCGAAACTCGAGCCAATTTTCGTAGGAACCAGAAAACTTTGGCATAGAAATTACTGGCAATTTTACCCCCTTACTAGACGAAGACCCACATGCTACGTTACTGAACGCCGCTGCGCTTGAATGAACCGACATATTATCGTCTTTTTCCTCGTATTTTGTCAAAATAATCTTCGCGATGGCCGTGATTTTGAAATAAGCATCGTCAAAATTAGCACGTTCATCGTGTTGTTCTGCTAATTTTGCATCGTCAATCACCGCCTCGATTTCGAATTGAACTTCGTTAAATTGTTTGTATAGATCCTCTACCCGCAACAACCTGTCTCGCAATTGAACAACGTCAGCATCACTTAAAACATGTTCTGCCCTTTTCGCCTCAACGAATTTTGTGAAGCTTGTTAGGGAACCTTTTATGGAACCTCTTTGTCTGATTAGCTGTTCTGACATTGTACCGAGAACTAAATAATTTTTGCAAATTGCTAAAGTTTACTACGCGAATAAACCTGAACTCTAGGCAAAAAATTAGAAATGGCCCACCTCGTGTCTTCGTGCCTGACTAGTGTCTACTGGTTGGTGTTGCTCCCTCGCTTTGGCTACACCTCGACTTTTCTCGTAACTAGCTTCGAATCACTGTGGTTTGGTTTGCTTGGACTAGCTTGTACCTTCGTATGTACCCCAAAGCATGTACCTTCGTATGTACTCCAAATCAGTGAATCCGGTTGAATCAGCTTGGTACCTTCCTATGTACCCCAAATCAATGGATCCGGCTCGACTGGACCAGCTTGTACCGTAGTATGTACTCTTTGTTGGACTGTAATTATTTCTTGTAATTCTAGAAAATATCTTTATTATTCGACAATAGTTTTTATGTACATGACGTTTCTCGTTGCTATCAACAATAATTTTTTACTTCCTTGACAACTTAAATAAAAATGTAACTTGGTAACTAAACTAAACTAAATATATGACGATGCCGGAACACTAATTGCAGGTGTCAAATACCAAGGTGATCACAATTAGAGAAAACGTAAATTGATAAACACTTTTCCTATGGAAAGGTACACCCCGTCAAAGGGGTGCCCAGAAAAAGCCCAAACCTTACGAAAACTTTACGATTATGGTGACAGCTGTGACGGTTCAATTATTAGCTGCAGCCTTCTCAAAAAGTTTCATATTACTAATACAAGCCATAACAGCAACACATCTTAGATTAATGTAAGGTAATTTTCTGTTAATCCGTTATCAACATCTCTAGAGTCTGTAGAATACTTTGTCAGAAATTATAAGAGATGACCCACAAAACAGTTGGAAATAAATTCATCCCCACTCTCTACCTTTCCACACCCTAGTATAATAAGTACAAAATAGTTGCATATCGTCAAGGAAATCGCCACCTTCACCCCCTTGAATCTCCGAAACTGCGCCTATGCCCATCTTGAAATTTAGTTGGATAAATGTTTCATCATTAGTTTAACTTGCTATGAAAAAATGCGTGAAATTCGAGGTCCAAAAAATGGACTAAATCTGCGTTTTTATATAGTATACAGGGTTTGTCCGGAAAGTAATGTCAGTGAGCTTTGAAAAATGGTTTTTATTGGTTCTATGTGTACAAATCTTTAGAAACTTTCAAAATACATTCCTCCTGCGTCCACACATCGGTTCCAGCGGGTCTTCAACGCATCAAGAGCCGCACGGTAGTCGTTTTCCGGAATCGCCTTTAAAGCGTCGGTGCAAGCCTTCTGAATGTTTTTCACCGACCCAAAATGCTGTCCTTTCATTGAGGTTTTGAGGCGCGGAAACAAAAAAAAGTCTGGGGGAGGGGCACATCGGGGCTGTAGGGAGGCTGTGGAAAAACGGTGATGCCTGCCTTGACGAGGTAATCGGCCACGAGGAAGCAGGTGTGCGAAGGCGCATTGTCGTGGTGAAGCTTCCAGGATTTTGAGATGTCTGGGCGGACGCGATTCACCCTGCATAACGAACTCATGATGGACCAATCCCCGGCAATCAAAAAAGACAAACTTGATCTTTGACCTGGACATCCTGGCCTTCTTGGGGCGAGGGGAGTTCGACGTGTTCCATTCCGCACTTGCCTCTTCGTCTCCGGATCGTATTCAAAGACTCAACTTTCGTCCCCGGTAATGACGTCATCAAGGAAAACGGGGTTGTCTTCGCAGGTGTCCAAAAGTTCTTGGCAGGTTTCGACGCGCCTCGCTTTTTGATCGTCCGTTAGCACTTTTGGCACGAGCTTCGCGCAGACCTTCCTCATTCCTAAAGACTCCGACACAATTTCGTGAACAATGGTTTTCGTAATGTCTAATGTTTCCGAAATTAAACGGACACTTAGACGACGGTCAGTGTTCAACAAGTCACGCACACGTTTCACATTGTCGTCGGAACTGGAGGTTGATGGCCGTCCAGCGCGGTTCTCGTCGTTGACATCTTCCCGACCTTCTGCGAAGGCCTTGTGCCACCGAAAAATTTGCCTGTCCGAAAGACAATCGACGCCGAAAACCTTCTTCAACATTGGAATGGTTTCCGCAGCACTCTTCTCCAGTTTCACACAAAACCTGATCGCCATCCGTTGCTCAAGCGAACGTTGCATTTTTTCTTGCACCGGGTCACTGTAACGACTCTCAAAGAATGAGTGATGCGACCGCTACAACGACCGGTAGCCAACTGACGCTTGTTGGATCTTGTTGCCAGATTCCCCCACCACAATCCCAGCACGTAAAGCGCGGGCTGGCGCGTACAGTCTCGGGAAAAAAATTCACTGACATTACTTTCCGGACAAACCCTGTATATCTAGTATAATATTTCGACTAGACCATTACTATTTATGATCAGACATCGACGTGTACGGCACAGCTGAGTGGCAGGAGGGTGGAAGCGGGCGTATCAAATATTCATGCAGACACGGCGAGCGCTGTATCGACCGAGAATCAACCCCTCCGACCCCATATCACCCCTGCGAATCTACGCCAGGTAAGCATACGAGGCGAGGTTTGTGACAATACAACGGCCCGACGTTTTGTCGGTGGCCGTCTGGTTCAACCTGGGTTAACTACGTAATCGTTAACTCATCTGGTGGGTTATCATGGCGCGCTGAGACCCATTGCATGCAGCCGACGCCGAAACCGTCGGGTGACCAGAAGTAATTCGTCTATATTTAGCGCTGACGGTAATCGGGAAATGCCGTGGACATAATATGTAGGTCATGATAGGAGGCAGCCAAAGTAGAATTAAACCAAACCAAAATTATTGTACAAGTTGAGTATAAGTACCGTCAACAACTCAATTTCTAATGACAAATCAACAGTGCGACTTTTTTCGACTATTACGGTTTGGTTAAAAATATTGGTCTGATGATATCGGTCTTCTCGAAACCGTTAGCCAAGTACGCTGCTGAAAATATGTGAGTTTTCGAAAAGTAGGAGAAACAAGTAACGCCCATCTGACTTTGCCAATTTCACAGTTGAGTTAATACACTAACTGTATAGAATTTAATTTGAAAAACTAGAAAATATTGGCAAAATGGCTTCGCCTGGAACAAAATAAATCTTGAAATCAGTGTTGCGCCCCTGGTTAGTAAAAAAAAGAAATATTGCGTTCAAAACAAACACCCGCACAAGTAGTCACCTTAACTGCAACTGTCGAATTTAGCGAATCTAATTGGCTAGGGACCATGATGATGATGTCCATCAATCATAGTTAAATGACGTGATGCTAATATAACACCTCACCTAGACACTGAAGCATATTTTTCTTTCGTATACCCTACTGGCAACGGATACTTCGTTTGTTCATTCAAACAGAGACGTGCATATACAAGATTATCATAAAGTCAGGAATATACAGGGTCATATAAGCTCCGTTATGACAACTACTAACACAAATGTCAATACAAAGCAACTGCAATTTAGTGACTTAATCCCAAAATAAAGCTGATCTTACGTAGATAAATTCAAACGATTTGGACTTAAAAACAATGGATCTGTAAAAAAATATGGTAGCAATTACACTGTAAATTTACGAAGATTTTGTACGAGAGGATTTTTTTTCAAGACAGGTTAAATGGTTTATGATCATGCGATATTACCGTGTGACTTCTTTTTATAGCATCAACTTAAAACTACAGTTTTTCAAATTAATATTCCTGGTTTAGTGTATCTCCAAGCTAGGATTACAGCAAAAATTAATGAAGTAAATTATCGTCCTTACATATTACACAATATTTTCAATTCGATAAGAAAGAGTTGCCGGATTGTTTGGACCAATATGGTGGACATATGGTCATATGTCATATGAACATTATGGTGGTGGACATATTCAGCAAATGTTTTACATTGCTTTTCTGTATACATTTTTAACCCATTCAATGCCAATGATGTTATATGACATCATGCTTTGCCATCCTGAGTGATAACCAGTACCATCCAGCGCTTGTGACATCGTGCGTGTAAGGAGAGCGCTCCCCACATATCTTCATCGTTAAAGGGAAAAGAAGCTATTTCGGAGTCCCATAAGCAGTAGATGTCTTGAGCCTTCAGTAGCTTTCCATCTATGAATTGGTATGCGTCGTCTGCTAGTAGCGGTTTTAGCGTTTTTCAGGCGCTGATAACAAGAACCATTACCAAACCTTCCAAATTCGTCTTTTCTTCTATGAAGTTCGCAAAATTTGGATTTAGTAATGAACAACCATTGCTCTTGGTGGTGAATTTAGACGATGATGTCATCATAAGACATCACCCAAAACAAAAATAATAGCGTAATTCTCAAATATGTCACAATACACCATCCCGTTCAAAAACACCAGCGCTTATGTTCAACTTTCAGGAAAAAAAATTCCCGTCATCTCAGATGATTCACTAAACTGGTAACGCATTGAAAGGGGTAATTAAATCTTGCTTGTTTTCTCAATATTAGGTAACAAAGATTTTGTAGTAAGTATTGGGACCCTTACAACATTGAGTTGGAGAGGTAATTAAGGGGTAATACTACTTTCTGGGGTCAAGATCAAGGATAATTTTCTTGATTTTATTGTAGAAAGGGAAAACGGTTTATTGAAATTTGGTTCTTTAAACATCATTACACATCTCTTAAAGTACACAAAAATATTTTTTTTGTGTTTATTTTTTTTAGTCATTTGAAAACAAAATGGCGGCACAACAGTTCCCGGAATGAAACATCTTTTTTTTATGACCTCCATGACTATAAACCTACAGGTCGCAATTTTGCATCTAGAACAAAAAACCAAAAAGATATTGAAATTACATCGAAAAAATCCAGTGAAGGACCGTAGAACTTTTCGATATATTGATTAAAAAAAATGGCGTGTTTAAAGAAAAAAACATGTTTTTTTGAAAAAAATCAGCTGAAAATCGGCTATAAAATCGGTAAATTTTCATAAATCCAAAAGTTCTAAGGGCGTTCACTAAAAAGTTTTATTTTTCAGCTACTGTTAAGATTTCAAGACGATTGGTTGAAAATTGTAGACGCTAGCTTTACGGCCAGTTCGAAAAACATGGTTTCGAGAAGAACGCGTTTCACCTTTCACGTGCGTATATTTAGATGTAATTTTTTATGTACCACTAATAGGCGATGCCTGGGCCTTACAACTGTCCTTCTAATTCAAGGTTTTCATGCTGTCCTTCTGGTGTTTCCTGCTTTCATGTCCTTCTAATTTGAGGTATACTGTGTTTACGAAGAAATAGTGACCCCTAGTTAACTAGTGAATTACTAGTTAAACAGTACCGTAACTTCACAAAGAAAACCGAATTTTTCTACCACTTTAAAAATTTTCCCCCACATAAAACCTTTTGGATATCATTTTTGGATAGTTAAGGAAACACTTAAGTCAATAAAAAAAATGGTCAAAAAAAATTTACAGTGTTGCCCCTTAAGTATATATAACGCATTGAAAGGGGTTATGAAATCTTGTTTGTTTTCTCAATTTGTAAAAATATTAGGTAACAAAGATTTTCTAGTAAGTATTGGAACCCTTACAACATTGAGTTTGACAGGTAATTAAGTATAATTCATTAATTACTTCATAGTATTATACCATGTAATACAGTAACAATTAAGTTACGCGCAACGTTTTCATCGCCGTAGCCGTCTTTAACATTTTCTTTTAACGCCACGTAGCACAGTGGGTTAGAATCGGAAAATCCTGGCCAAAAATCGAAAAACCAAGTTCGTTATATTCTGTTTTAATTCATATAGCTTTGTGAAGCAGGGTTTCCTGCATGTAATACTGAAACGACAGCTACCTAGGTTTTATACCTGCCGTTCTACTTCAGTCGGAAGTTGGCCACCTTCTAGTGCGTAACGGTACGAGAATCGGTCCCGAAATACTCAACGTTCGTGTATTGTGAATTTTTGTTACCACAAGGTGTATTTCCGACTTAAAAAATGGAGGCTACTCTTGAAGGGATGTAAAATATTATCTATGCATTGAAATTCAAATTTTTGTATTTCTTATTATGAAAAATAAATGTTAACTCTGAGCTTATAATCCAAACGCGTATGTTAAGGTAGCGAAAGAAAAGTAGGAAAATAGTTTGTACCTACAGCGTTCTAACACTAATTCACAATTTATCATGTGGGAAATATTAGTGAAATAAGAAATTCATAAAAATTGGCTGCTTGAAACTGCTTATTTCAGTGAAAAATGCAAAAATAGAAAGGCGCGTCGAATAGAGCGTTCTCGGGGCAATTCTAACTGTACCTGCGTCAAAGCAGGTGTTCATCCCCGATACAATAGTAAGTCCTAACCAAGTGGGGAAATGTATATACTTGGTGTACACTATTGACCAGTGGAAGGAGAAATACAGGGTGTCTCAATGTTCCGTGAAATATATATTTCTAATTTTATACTAGTTAACCTAATCCAATTTAACTGAGGTTCTCTGCGATCAATTTTTAACACAAAATAATTTTAGTAACCTAATGTAACTTAACTGAAGACACGTTGCGTGCAATTGTAGGTTCCAAAAAGTCTTACATTTCTTCAGGGAGTTAGATTAAAATCTTATTAATGAAAAATACAAATAATCTTATTCGAATCAAAATATGTAGCTTTTTGAGAAAATTTTACTTCTGGTTCTCCACCTGTTTTTTTTCGGTAAGGAGATTTAGTTGAAATTATATAAGCAGAAAATATCACTGCTCTAATTTTGATCATAATGAGTACCTTTTATCGAGAAAAAATGGTTACATGCGGTTGCTGCCGGTCCGCCATTTTGCTTCCCTTTCGAGGAGAGTATTAAATTGAAATCTTATTTACAGAAAATATGAATATTCTAATTTGGATTTTTAAAAGTTGCTTTTATCGCAAAAAGCGGTTACTTTCGGGCCGCCATTTTGTTTTTTTTTTTTAAATACACGGTGGATACTTTAACTGGAATATATTCGCTAGCGGGGTGGTGAATGATTTTTCAAAAAATTCCTGAGTCAACTTTTAAATGTATTTACCTACATTTTGCAAGTAATGTGAAAAATATAGCCCTTCAGGGGTGGCTGAAACCACCCTTGACATGATTTTTTTCAAATGCAACCCTATGGCTTGTGACCCCTCATTGTAAAGCTGGTGGAAAGAGGAATCCAACGTACTGATCAAATTTTAATTTTTAGTATGTTTGTAAGGTTGCATACAATTAAAACGTAATTTTATAGTTTAATTTATTTTTAACGCAACAATTTCGTACTCAAAATATGTGTTGTTTAGTTTTGGAATATAAACCTTACTTTTCATATGTCCCCACAAAAAATTCAAAGCAATTTTTTGCCACAACTGATATTTGTTATTTTTTGCTAGTGTTTTTACACGGCCGCAAAGAGTAATTTAGTTTGTATGCTGTGTTCAGAGTTTGAAACGAAGTGTTATTTCAAATTGGTGAAAATGTCTTATTTAACTGAATCACTAAAAATCGAAATTTTGATGATGATTGGATATGGTGATAGGGCGGAACTCAATGCGAAGTTGTTCGCTTGTTTCGAGAAACGAATCCCGACTTGCCACCACTAAATCAAGGTACCATTAGTAAAATTGAGACACAATATCGAGAGATGGGTCATGTCAGGAAAGTACCGAGTAAGAGGCAGGCTGTTGTTGATGACGACACGAAGTTGAATTTGTTGCTTGCTCTAGAAGAAAATCCAATTACTCCAGCCCGTCAACTGGCCCGTGATAGTAATCTTAATCACAAAACAGTTTTAAAAATACTTAAATATGAGAAAAAACGCCCATATAAAATGCAAGCTGTTCAAGAGCTACTTGAAGATGATCCAGATCGACGAGTGGAATTTTGCGATTTATTGATGACTTGTATTGATCAAAACCAGTAACCATCTTTAGAGTGGATAGTTTTTCTCTGACGAGGCTACTTTTACATTAAATGGGCACGTAAATCGCCAAAATTGTCGTTACTGGGCTGAAGAGAACCCCCATTGGATGAGTGAACTTCATACTCAGCGCCCACAGAAAACTAATGTGTGGGCCGGAATAATACAAGATAAAATTGTAGGACAATTTTTCTTTGATGACACTCTTAATGGAGCAAGATACTTGCGTTTACTCCAGCACGAACTAATGCCAGTGCTATGTCATTTATTTCCAAACCCCTTAGACCTTAACTTGACCGACGAGAGGTTATGGTTTCAGCAAGATGGGGCCCCACCACACTATGCTGCCATTGTTCGTCAGTATCTGGACAGAATTTTTCCCGGGAGGTGGATTGGGAGGCGAGGTAATATTGAGTGGCCAGCAAGATCTCCAGATCGTACACCACTAGATTTCTTTTTGTGGGTACATCTTAAAAGTAGGGTTTACATTCAGAAATCCAACAACAAAGCAGATATGCAGGAAAGGATAAGAGAGGAAATCGGAAAAATAACACCGCAAATGTTGCATAAAGTAAGGGACGAAACCTACCACAGACTGGGATGCTGCCAACAAGTGAATGGTGCACATTTTGAACAATTGTTACGTTGAAAATAAATTTAATTTTTAAATTGTTTTAATTGTATGCAACCCTACAAACATCCTAAAAATTAAAATTTGATCAGTGCGTTTTATTCCTCTTTCCACCAGCTTTACAATGAGGGGTCACAAGCCATAGGGTTGCATTTGAAAAAATCATGTCGAGGGTGGTTTCAGCCACCCCTGAAGGGCTATATTTTTCATATTACTTGCAAAATGTAGGTAAATACATTTAAAAGTTGACGTGTCTCGGGAATTTTTTTGAAAAATCATTCACCACCCCGCTAGCGGATATATTCCAGTTAAAGTCTCCACCGTGTATAAAGTACAAATTTGAAATCAGCGACCCCAAAAACATTAAATTCGATATAGTTTGACAAATTTTCTACCTTTCTCGATTTTCTGCCAGGATTTTCCGATTCTAACCGACTATGCGTAGTTACAATCCGACGTTGTTAATTTCACAGCTGAGTTAGCGCACCAACAAAGTACGTTTGATCTCGAAGCCCCGATGAATTTTCTTTCGGGAACAGTATCAACCTGTCACGGCGCTCTCCTGCATAAAACCTACGGCGAGCGGTCCCTGGATGTGTCACCTTGGGGTCGGGGGATTTCCCCCCCACCAGGAAAATCGCCCGCGGAGCCGCGTGATCGAAAATTCAAATGGGCCGGCGGTGCCCCAGGGCTGGCGTGTCCGAAACAGGCGTCGGGGAGCTTTTGTACATCCTGCGGTTAGCTACACGGCCTGAATGAATGCCTTGACTGGAGTTCAAGTGCTGGAGGGGGCGGTGAGACGGAAGGGGGCGCCCCGGCCCTCGTTTTCGTTTACACGCCACGCATACAAACGACGCCGATACAGCGTTCTAGATTATCGCGATAATTAAATGGATTTTATGCCAGATTGGGTGTTCATCTTATCCGAAAAATTGAGTTAAAGGATTAGGTGCATTATGATTAATAGCTTTTTTATATCGGCTGGGTAAATCTGAAGAATTCATTCTTCTCAGTAAAACTATACAAACACTGATACTAAATATAAAACTATACTAAAACTACGAGCCCAGAATCATATCGTTTGGCCCAATGTTATTTTTGGTGAGATTTCTGAAACAAAAACTTCATACTATGGACACGACAATTTTCCTTTATTACATTATTTATTATATTATTTATTGTATTATTTATCCTACAAATTACCAATAAAGGATAATATGGAGACATCCAAAAAAAAAAACGTCATCAAAGTTGGTCGAGAAAAAAAAGACGTATTTCTATTCTTGATCGAATTTATAACCTTATTTACTTGTCAAGACTGTCACATCATACGACAGCCATTGTTTATTTTACAAATTGTGACAGTCACTTGTCAAAAGTTTGACATAACAGAAAAGCTTAGACATGACCGCTATTTCCATCTCTCTCGTTCATAGCCAGAGTTGATGACGTTTTTTTTGGATGTCTCTATAGTTGTATCCATAGTATGAAGTTTTTGTTTCGGGAACCTTACCAAAAAATTGGGCCAATCGATATGATTCTGGGCTCGTATACAACTGATCAGTGATGTATTAAACATGTAACATGGACAACTTAAAGCTATTGTGCTCTTAAATATCCATAATACGAAATTATAAATGTTAAATTATAATTACAAAGGTCAACATTTAGTTCGAAAAAAAAACACCGGACTCCACCTAGGAACCCAGGTGTTTTAGGGGTAGCTGATTCCGATGACGAGGTCGGTTAAGCTCTATCATGTCAGTTTCAAGGTCAGGTGAAGGTCAAACTAAGAAAATGTGATTGAAAAAAATCTGAAAAAATTGATACATAGGTTTTTGAGGTCGCTGTGTCTGTAGGTAATTTTGTCCATCTTCCTGTCTGACTAAAGACCCCGATTATAACAATATTGTTGAAAAAATAGGCCAAAATTTCAAAGAAGTAAGGTGTCATATGAATCTAAAACTTAATTTTCTTCATATTCATCTTGATTGGTTCCCAGAAAACCTGGGAGCTTTTAGTGAAGAACAAAGAGAAATAATGCATCAGGACTTAGGACAGGAATAAGTTTTAACAAAGATATCAAGATATTTGAGGAAGAATATGTTAGAAAACTATTGCTGAAATCTAAAGAGGAACACATATAAAGCACATAAAAGAAAAGCGTTACGAAGATCATTCACGAAGGCTTTCAAAAGTTTTTTTTAAACTAGTTTTTGTACAATCACGCAAAACCGAGAGAGGATGGCAGAATGGTAAGGAGACAATTACAAGGACGCAGACAGACTGTCAGTGGACATTTAGATGGAGGGTGGTAAAAAAAATTTTGTCAGACAGGAAGATGGACAAAATTACCGACAGAAAGGTAGTTAGAAAGGCAAGTGGACAGAGAGAAAATACAGGCACACCCAGAAATGCACATAAATATAGACTAAAACGCACACAAACTGGTGTGCAGGTAAAAAGGCAGACAGATAAACAGAACATAAATAGGCATGTGAGCATTCGTCTACAATTTTTTCATTTTTTTTTCACCTTCTATTCTTACTTAACCTTTAAACGAAACGACCTAAGAATGACCTTGAAATGACCTTTGGATAACTTTTAAGGATAAGTGAACACCAGATTCGGACTCAGAGACCCCAAAAACCTGTGCATGAATATTTTGATTTTTTCAGCCACCTTTTCTTAGTTTGTCCTTAAAATGACCTTGAAACTAACGTGATAGAGCTTAACCGACCGCGGATTCGGAATCAGCGACCCCAAAAAATCCCCGTGGTCCTAGGTAGAGCCTGGTGTTTGTTTTCAAACTAAATGTTGACCTGTGTTATCTTTATTATTAATTACTAAAATAGGCAACTCTAATAGCATCTGGTGGGGGTCACGTCAATTCGTATGTATTTCAGTAGTCCTGTGATAGCTGATGCTGTTGTATAACCTCTACTGTACGTAATACAGTGGCGTACCCACGGGGGGATAAGGGGGATATATATCCCTCCCCCAAGGAGGTCCAGTGATAATAAAAAAAATAGCCAAAGTAGATGGCATTGTCCGTTAATGCAAATTAAACAAAGTTAATTCTTAATTCATAGCTAAATTCGCTATAAGTAGGGTGGCATATTTCTTCCCGCGCGGAGTACCTACGTTCAAAGTAGCCTAATTGGCGGCTTTAGTGCATTTGGAATTATGGAACCAACAAGCTTACCCTAACATGTATAGACTGTTGTTGATATTCTGCACAAGACCAGTTTCCACAGCCACACCAGAGAGGACATTCTCAACATTAAAACGCATAAAAACCTACCTGAGGAATTCTACTTCTCAAAACAGGCTTAATGGACTAGCAATGACGTCTATTCATAGATAGTTACCTATTTCCGAAACTGAAATTATCGATGAACTGGCAAAAAGACCTAGGCGACTAGATTTTGTTATCTGAAATAATTTTCGAATTTCGAATTTTCAATAAAATTTTGTTTCTTAATTTTTTTCTTAATTCTTATCCGCGAATGTCACAATTAGTCATGGCTGTTTTCACATGGTTTTTAAAGAAACTTATTTTAGTATTAAAGCTCCACTAAAGATCATTAAAACAATATATTTTTTCAAAAACTTATTAAATACGGGCACAGCGCTGATGGGCCTAAAGAAAGTTTGACAGAAACGGTATATGGAAGCTCTTTCTCTTAGTTTTATGAAAGGTACAATTTATGTGGAAACTGCGTGTTTAAATTTCAACGACATTTGTTATTCTACAACTTGCTACCATCTCTCAGCCTTTATTATAAGATCTGAAAATGTCACGTAGCTTCCTACATTAAGAACATAGCGCCTCTTATACAATTCCGGCAAAGTTGACGAGAATTACAGTGGCGCGGTGAAAATAGGTGGTAACAAATAATTTTCTACCCTCTCATTGTCTGTCACCATCAAGAATTTCACAACGAGGAAGGGTGTGGTTTTATTATCTATTACAAGTGTGAGAACGTACATATATTGCAGCATTTCTCGTGATACTCTTGTCAATGTGAAAAAAATATTCTCTACTGTTTTTTAAAAAGCAAAAAGGCAGAGAGGTTCTCTTAATTTTTTAAGTGAATTTGTTACAATTAAATGCGCTGGTCCAAGAAGCAGTGTTTTGGATATACGACTCCAAGCACCAGAGAGGGAGAGACCAATAGACTAGAGGGAATGCATCCCATTTGACCTATGCGTGAAAAATGGTATAAACATGTGATACTAATATGGCGACTGCACCTTGAACAAGCTTGAAATTGGCCCAAAAACGTTACATTACATAGGTCATAACCTCAAGGGTACTTCTGTATTCGATTATCATATGACGGGTACTGATGCAAAACTCACATTATCCATAATTTTTCGAAATAGAGTTAGTGGCGCTATCTTGTTCATCGTGTTGAACTACGCCATTTTAAATCTTAAAAGTGGTATAAAACTCACATTTTCGTATTTATTTTAAATAGTGGAATCTGCGAATTGTTTCAAAACTCACATTCTCCTAAGGGGAACGTGAGAATGTTAGAACTTTTTACTGTCAACATTTTTTTGTACTTTGCAATTTTAGGTTCATTATAAAAATATTTCACTTCATCAGTCAATGATGATAATAAAACCGTATAAGTATTTTGTGCAGCTTTTTATTTTGATTATGAACTACCATATTACATAAAATTTTTATTGACATACCATTGAGTTTGTTTCCAAGTTCCTTTTCTTAGCTTAACTTCATGAATTTTAGTGTAAAAAATAATATTATGTAGAATAATTTGAAGCAAGACTACCATTATCCAAAAAGTTGTATCAAAACTCAGATTATCCAAATTTTAAATCACTTTCTTGGAGTCAAATGTTGTTGTGCTGTTATTTAATCAATTGAGAAGCAAAGTTAAAGTTCTAATACAAATACCAAAAAAAATTCAGTGCCTTAAGTCACTTGAAAAGTGAGAAATCAGTTATTACTTCTTCCTGAAAAATTTTAAAAAGTGGATAATGTGAGTTTTGCATCTGTACCGCTCATATATTACTTAATAAATAAACAATGTTTTTATAACAATTTGAAACTAAATAAAACTCTAAATTTGTGAAATGTCAAGTGACCTGTGAAATGTCACTCCCTGGATATTTTCCTTGTTTGCTCGGCTGTCGCGAAATTATACATTTAGTAATATGATATAGAGACATCCAAAAAAAAACGTGCGAGTGGCTTGAACTGGATGAAACGTACCTTCACAATCTTGTGGACTGCCGAACAGAATCCAGACGGTTATCAAGGCGGAATTACACGCTATTAAATGATGCTATTCATGATTTCTCAAGGGATCACTAATTTTTTGTCCGGTGTTGATTTGGATTCATTTAATTTTATTTTCCATTTATTGTTCCATCGGTAGATTTTATTGGTCTATCGGCTAGCTTGTTGGAGTTTTCTTGTTGATCTTTCTATGTTTTCTCCTATCGTTAATATGGTTGTGTCAGCAGCGAATGTAGCAACTGTTACTTTTTCTATCTGCGGTAGATCACTAGTAAAGAAAGGGTAGAGTATAGGTCCCAGAACACTGCCTTGTTCAAATAAACTAGATTTTTCCTAGATTGTAATGTAGGAACGTAGTGTATTATATTTTTTTTTGTTATTTGATAACTAAGTAAGGATGTAATAATATGTTATATATTGATGACATGGCGTATTTGAACACGCAAATATATATATATAGGGTAGAGTACGCACTTAATATATTTATTTAAATAAAATTCAGCATAACTACTTTCAACTCAAACTTTATTTAAAAAACGTTAACATTTACCTTTGTTTACACAAATGTTATAATAGGAGTGATTGACTCCAGTGTTTAACAAAAATATACGGGGTTAAACCAAAAAGTCAAAGTGCGTACTCTTAAATACCTGTTTCCCTAAGAGTACGCACCTAAGTCCCTAAGAGTACGCATGAAAACCTAAGAGTACGCAAATATAATATTTAATCTTAAAAAGGTAAAATGAAAAAAATGTGTTAGGAACTTGATTAAAGAACAAATTGGTTACCGCATAATCGCATAAAAACAAACCGCTACCAAGATAATTAGAGTAATCCTCGTGCCACCAAGTTTGGCAAATATCCACATTATCCAATCTGATGTGCTAAAATTTTCATTGCATCCAGGACAGATTGTGTCTTTTTGACTTTCTAAGACTTGTTTTCTTTTTTGCTTGCTTTGATTTGTTAAGATGTTAAGATGGTATAGAAGAAGTTGGTATAAAATTGAAAACATTTCATTTCCCGCTGGTATCCTTTTTCTTCACTTTCTGTTTGTGTAATAAACTGTTTTTGTATGGGGTAGATTTTCTGACCTTTTCGATTTGGTTTTCATCAGTTGCTCATGTTTGGCTTTTGGTATTAACAAAATCATCTTGGGTGTGACAGAAGAACAAGAGGGGCCCGATGTAACCAATTTAATGGATGGACTGTGGGTTTCATACAGGGTTGTATTTTGAATAAATACTGGACTCCTAGCAGGTATCCTGTTCTCTATTTCCATTGTTCTTCTCTGTTTTTGTTGTTGCACTAGTTCAGATAGTGGTATGTTATATTTATCGGACCACTCTATTTCATTTCTTTGAATGCGTACTCTTAGGGATCATGTAACTGATTTTCAAAGAATCCATTTCAGTATTTAGACAACCAATAAGACATTAATCTCTTATCAAGATATTCTTGGTTAACCAATATTTTTAATCACCATTGTACAGATTTTTGTGGAAATTGAAATTGAAAACTAATTTTTTATCATAAATTAAACACAATATTCACGAAAGTCGGCAAACGTGTACACAGCACTTATATAGTCGCTAGCAAACTACTGACTACGATGATCTTCACAAACCGCTTACCATTGCGCAAATATGGCGACTGCGTACTCTTAGGGAATGTGTACTCTTAGGTGATCCTACCCTATGTATTTTTTTTTACATTCTCCCACATCAAATACCGGACAGCTCTATGTACCGGACATTTTAGTATTCCCCTTGAGTGTCCTCTATTAGAAGGTTATATAATGTACTTTAGGAGTGCTCTTGCTTTAACTGGTACCCAAACATATCGGTGTGTACTTGACATTTATGAATACTTCATGCACATCAAAGAAAAAGGAAATTTTAAATTCGTCGTTCGATTACATAATCGTTATTAAAATTTCAATCAGCTTACCATAGACATTAATGAGATAAACGTGTATAGAAGTACTAGCGCATGGCGAGAAAGAAATACCAGAAGGATTTTTTAACTCGATTGGCCCTTGACCTTCCCTTTGACGTCACGTTCGATTGTTCTTGAGTAACAAAGGGCTCTCCTGGGCTTTGCACCCTCGCGTGGCAACCCATGCATATTCTAGGGCACGGTCTGCCCCTCTCGTTGATATTTTAAAATATTTATTTTGTTAAAAATGCGAGGTGAATTTTAATAAAGCGCGCACAATTACCATTTTGTTTTCGTTCGCAATTAGTTCGCGAATTTCCCATGCAATCGCTCACTTTAAATGAAGCAGGGGTAGATTTTGAGGAATTATTCATGGAAAAAATGGTCGATACGCTTTTTATAGAACCGCATTTACATGTTGAAAACTGCTAAAAAATATCGTGGAGTTATTATTAGGTTTGTTTTAGTAGAGAATTAATGATAGTTTGGGATTCTTATTTAAATGCGCATGTGAGATTGGAAATCAATGACAAATTTACAAATTTGTGATTGATACTGATAAAACGCGAGAAATATAAAGTTGTCGGAAAAGTCATGACGCTTTTTTTGGGTAATTTTCAAGGCTTATTTATTGATAATAGAACAAAGTCCAATCAATGATCGAACTCATTTTGATCGCTGGTCTTTTGCCATCTTTCTGGGAGCTGCGATATTCTGCGCTCGTAGAAGGACCGCTTTTTCCAACGAAGAACTGTGTGAAATGCTCTTTGACTGCCTCATCAGAATCGAACGATTTACCATTCAATTCGTAAGGAACGAAACAAATAGTAATCTGATGGGGCAAGATCCGGTGAGTAAGGAGGATGAGGCAAGATCCATTCAAGCTGACTCTTGGCGAGTCACCAAACTTGTATGGGGTCTCGCATTGTCGTGGTGGAACACTACGCCTTTGCGATTGATGAGTTCTGGCCAATTCTCCGCAAGAGACGTATTCAAATCATCCAGTTGGCGACAGTACACATCGGAATCGATCGTCTGGTTCCACGGTAGGAGCTCGAAAAACACCACGCCCTTATAATCCCACCAGATTGTGAGCATAACTTTCTTCTGGTGAAGATCAGCTTTGCATTGTGTTTGAGATCGCTCAGTTCCACTCCACTACGATCGCTTACGTTGAATTTTATTGTAAACAATCGATCAAAAACGGATCGATTTTGTTGCGCTTGAGGTGAGTATTGGCGATATTGATGGATTGGTGAGATGCATTTCTTTGAATTCAAGAGGAACCCATATATCGAGCTTGCTGATGAATTCCAACTTCCGTAGATGATCGTGAACGTATAATGATGAAGATTTAGTGTCTCCGCAATGTCACGAGTGGTCGAATGTGGGTCTACTTCGAACAGTGCTTTTATTTGGTAGTCATCAGCCTCCATTGGCCTTCCGGAGCGAGGAGCATCGGTGACATCAAAGTCACCAGCAGGGTATTTGGTAAACCATCTCTGGCAGTGAGGCCCTTATAGGGCATTGTTACCGTAAATTTTACGCCATTTTTCACAGGCCTCCTTGGGTTCTTACCAAGGCCAACCAAACGCCGCTACCAAATCGATTGCTTTTTTTCTTAAACGAAGGTTAACTGTCACCTGTTAAATGGTATAGCACTCGAGCCGATCATGATGACATTTCTCATGTAAAAATACATGTAATACCATCTATAATATGCCTAAAAAATACGTCGTGACTTTTCCAACAACCTAATAGTTGGAATCAAAGACATTGAATAAATCACTTACCAAGGTTTTTACCAATGTATGTACACACAAAAGCTGTAGTTTAGTCAGTGTTATGCAATTTTCAAACAAAGATTCAGATAAGATTAAATAACACAGAAATATTACAATATAACCTGCTCGTCAAAATAAGCATAATACTTTTTAGATGAGCGTCATTTGCATACGTATTCTTGCTAGAGACTTGCAGTTTGAAAATTTTAGTATCCTAAAGGGTTGGTTTTAATACCCCGAAATAGACTCTGGCGGTTAAGTTTTATCTGGTACCTTATCTAACCTATAGACATAAAAAAAAGTCATCAAAGTTGGCCAAGAAAAAAAAGACGTATTTCTATTCTTATTCGAATTTATAACCTTATTTACTTGTCAAAACTGTCACATCCCATGACAGCTATTGTTTATTTTACAAATTGTGACAGTCACTTGTCAAAAGTTTGACATAACCGAAAAGCTTAGACATGACCGCTATTTCTATCTCTCTCGTTCATAGCCAGAGTTGATGACGTTTTTTTTTTGGATGTCTCTATATTTTTATTTATCTGGTACCTTATGAAACCTATTAACGTAAATACATTTAAAAATAGAAATATATATGGGACAATCCACATCAACCAGATCAGAGCTACGGCCAAAATTAGAAGCAACCAAAAAAATCGACCAAGGGCTCATTTTAAAGCTTAGAGCGTCTACTTTCAAATGCAGAGTGCGCCTTTGAAAAATCCAATATGGCGGCCGGAAACCGGAGAAAAATCGAGTGTCCACCAAAAAAAAAAAAAACTAAAAATGACCCGATCGATTGCGAATTTTTATTTTTACAAGCTATTATTGCTGGACACTCGATTTTTATCAGGCTGCCGGCCGCCATATTGGATTTTTCAAAGGCGCACTCGGAATTTGAAAGTAGACGCTCTAAGCTTTAAAATGAGCCCTAGGTCCTTGATTTTTTTGGTTGCTTATAATTTCGGCCCTAGCTCTGATCCGGTTGACGTGGATTGTCCCATATTCAAATTATACCCCCTGCATTAAACATCAGGACAGGCAACAAAAGTGCTACTACCCGTCACGTCGCAAGAAATTTTAAGAAAAGGAATTGTCCATATAATTTTATATCACATTCTTTTTTATTACATTTGATCTGTTAAGGTATGTAATTTATGTAAAAGTCGCTATATTAGAGACAACAATTGTTTTTTTTTGTCGGAAAAGAGCATTAATGAACAATTGACATGAGTTAATGCTACCTACCCGTTATACTTCCATACAGATGTTCTATAAAAAGAAAAGGCAATAACAAAATGATACATTCACTGAATACATTTTCATCCCAAGCATTTTTTTTGGTTTCCATTGAATGTGAATAAAAAATTGATATCGGAGTGGAATTTATTTTCAGAGGTCCCCGAATATACTTATAGGATTAGACAAAAATAACCAACATTTTATTGAGAATTTAATTTACCAAAAATAAGTTAGGACTTTCCTTTATCCTCTTCAATTAAGTCCAATTAAATAGAACTGACAGTTGAAAAAGGGTGGACATGGAGTTGTAATGGAATTATTTCACTCAGAATACAGGGTGCGGTAAAAGCTTGGTATAATTCTACATATTCTACATATTGGTAACTCATACACTGCTGATGTTTTTCTTTACGCTGCAGTTTATTTTCTATACCAGCCAACTTCAAACAGCGCCATCATGTCATTTTCTTAGTAATTGTTACTTAATTTTGCATATCACTACATAAAATTTCGTATAGTTTCTGAAGAGGAATTTTGATAAAACACTTTTTGTACAATTTCAGTACTATGTTATTACCAAAGCCAACCTAAAATAATGCTTAAAGACATCTAGTAATTATGGATTGTTGATTATGAAATAACGAAATGTTTAAAATAAAAATTTATGTCACAAATAGTGGGGTTTATTATCACAAACTCCTTATATTTTTTCATAATATGCATGAATTTCATAATATGCATCATTGTGAATGTGCACATTTGCACATTCACAATTTTCATAATTTGACCAATCTTTGCAGATGATATACCTAATTTGTATGATGAAATTTCCTGTTTTCAAGATATACGAACATGTTAACGACTCGTTCAGATTTTTTGGTGGTGATTTGTGATTTGCTCTACCACCAATAGTGTATATGGTATTAATTACACTATCAGAAATTGGTAAGATAAGGAGTAGTATTATACTTATTCATTTTCTTGTCCTCGGTTAAGGTTATTAATAGGGATTTGGAAAGTTGTGTTGTTTCAAATGCATACATGCGAATTCACATAGCTACTGAGATGAAACCATGTTTCCTCAGAGAAGAAAATTTGGTCCAGGTTCTTGTCAGTAAGATTATTTAAAAACCACTGATAAAACTCTGCTCTACGAGGATAATCAACTTCTCGATGTTCCTGATAACAAGTGTCTTTTTTATATGTTGTCTAAGGTACACACTGGTTAGCTGCTAGAATCTACACAAACCATTTTGGTTTAGAAATTTAAACTTGACATTTTGAAAGTTAAGTTGTCAAACGTCAGATAGCAAAATAACAACTTTAGGACTGAAAATAAAGATATTTGAATTGGTAAAGCCTACTTTGAGGTCAAATTTTGTTGAACGCTCGTTTCAACAAGATACAAGCATTATTCAGGAGTCTCGCCGCACCCTGTATTCGTTCAATTTTTTTCGGTCTCGCCCGCTGTGCGTAGAAAAATTCACGTGCGAAGTATTTCCAGAAAAAAGAAATCCAAATGTATTCACTTACCGACCAGTCAGCCGTACCTTCTACCTGGGTTAAAAATAGTACCGTTTTCAGACAGGTATTGATCCCGGCGGCCGGGGCACTCCCTCGACCGAACTCCTACGGGAGGCGGCGCCCGCCGCCGGCTCCGCCCATAGCGAAGTTCGATCGAACTCCGCAAAGTTCAAAAAAAGGTCACCGGTATTTCACTTGACTAATGCCGAAGTTTCGAGCAGCTTAACGCTGATACCTCCAGAGATAAAAATGAAATCGCTACCGAGAGAATGCCGACGATGTTTCCGCAAAAAGTATTGGCGTTTTCGGAGTTTTCTGGGAAGCGAGCCAATTTGAAGTTTTTTTTGTTCTTTTGCGAGGTGGTAATTTTATTCGTTTATGAGTGGTGAATAGAGGTTGAAAGTCGATTGAATTGTCGATACGGTTATTTAAGGAACGTATTATGTTCATATTTAAACGAATATTAATTCCTCAGCTTTAGACATACAACAGTCGGTTATAATTTTATAACACATGAATTGCTTTAGAGGTTTTATGTACAATGTGGATACTATTTATAGAATAAAATTATTTTTGTCGTTATTAAAATAAATTCTGTAAAGTATTCTAAACATGTCAATTTTTAATCTGAATAATACGTATTCTAAATTAAAATTTGAATATACAGGGTGATTAATGTTTTTTGCAGTAATAGATAAGTGATTTTTTAATGGATCACCCTGTATATTTTTATATTTTAGGATTCTACTTAATCATTTGAGTTCAACAACGCACAATACTTGTGATTCAAATGATAAAGATGATGATTTTAATGAGATTTAATGAAAATGTAAGAGTAGTTAAAATGATGTTGGGTTAAAGTATAATTACGGATCTTTGGTAACTGTTATGGCATACCAAATAGAGATTATGTGAATTGTATCAGATGTGAAAAAGAAAATATAGGAAATTTTATAAATGACAAAAATATGGCAGGATGTAGATTCGATAAAATGGTGAAGGATCCGGTCACAATCAAAATTTAAAATCTTGTCGATGCTCGACATTTTTTGTAACTATCTTACTGTTATATTAAGTATATCATAGCATATAGCATATATTTATTCATTATATTGGATCCATAAGCAGCTAAAGGAAATTGTTTATTTGTTTCATTTAAAATTATCGATTTCAAATTAAATTTAATCGTAAAAATTACGATTTTACATATTTGAATTTACATATTGAAACTTTACCTGCTTCCAGTTCGAGCTATATTAACGCTAGATACTTCATTTTTAGTATTGAAGATACTTCTGGGCGCGTATTAATGGAGCTGTCTCGCGAAATATTAACGCCAGCGACATGCGACCTCGACATGCGACCTCAACATGGTAACGTGACGACCTTGCCGTGTGTATATGTTTATGTTTGGGTTACATGTGTAGTCATCTACAATTTTGATGAGTTGATGACTGTTCAAGGGGTCCAAGGCCACCGTCGAATGCCCAAGATTTGCTGATTCGCTGAAATGGCAAAACGACATCCGAGATGAATGGCGCTTATGAGCACGTTAAGTAAAAAACTTACTTAAAACCCAGCAGTACACCGTTTAGTGAAAATTTGCCTGCGTATTTATGAACTGATGTTGAATGTAAAATAAACATTTGATATTTACTTATCGTTGTCATAGGAGGAGCAGATCTGTTATTTTAATAATTTACACTAACATATGTACAGGGTGATTAATTAAGAATAAGTAATCTCTAAACTGGAAGATTTAGTTTTCTAGATATGTATGTACATCAAATGAAAGGTTTTGGTATCACACCCTGTATAAATATAATGGACTATGAAATGTATAAAGCGCGTAACAAAAATAGTTTTAGGCCGACGCAACCTGCATTTGAGAAATTATGGAGGAAATAATGTTGCCATTAAAGAAACGAAAATGCAATGTTTTAGAAAATGAAAAGGAGGCTATTCATCTTACGTTAATTGTTTACATTGTAAACAGTTTTGAAATCATCTGGCTCACATTCGAATTCAAGGTTGCTGAGTGGATGGATTCTTAGAATCCCACCTAATTTTTATTAATAATAATACTTTGTTGAATTTTGACAAAGCCCATTAAAGTTTTCTTAAAGTAGTTGGATTATTGTTTACAATATGGTAGATACACAATATATTATGTGTATATTATGTGTATATTACATAATATTATGTGCAAATGATGTTTATATTATGTTTATGTTATATGTATATATTATATGTATATTGTTTATATGTATTATGTATTATGTTTATATTATACACGATGGAGACTTTAACTGGAATATATTCGCTAGCGGGGTGGTGAATGATTTTTCAAAAAATTCCCGAGACACATCAACTTTTAAATGTATTTACCTACATTTTGCAAGTAATGTGAAAAATATAGCCCTTCAGGGTTGGCTGAAACCACCCTCGACATGATTTTTTTCAAATACAACCCTATGGCTTGTGACCCCTCATTGTAAAGCTGGCGGAAAGAGGAATCCAACGCACTGATCAAATTTTAATGTTTAGTATGTTTGTAGGGTTGCATACAATTAAAACGTAATTTTATAGTTTAATTTATTTTTAACTCAACAATTTCGTACTCAAAATGTGTGTTGTTTAGTTTTGGAATGTAAACCTTACTTTTCATATGTCCCCACAAAAAATTCCAAGCAATTTTTTGCCACAACTGATATTTGTTATTTTTTGCTAGTGTTTTTACACGGCCGCAAAAGAGTAATTTAGTTTGTATGCTGTATTCAGAGTTTGAAACGAAGTGTTATTTCAAATTGGTGAAAATGTCTTATTTAACTGAATCACTAAAAATCGAAATTTTGATGATGATTGGATATGGTGATAGGGCGCGAACTCAATGCGAAGTTGTTCGCTTGTTTCGAGAAACGCATCCTGACTTGCCACCACTAAATCAAGGTACCATTAGTAAAATTGAGGCACAATATCGAGAGATGGGTCATGTCAGGAAAGTACCGAGTAAGAGGCAGGCTGTTGTTGATGACGACACGAAGTTGAATTTGTTGCTTGCTCTAGAAGAAAATCCAATCACTCCAGCCCGTCAACTGGCCCGTGATAGTAATCTTAATCACAAAACAGTTTTAAAAATATTTAAATATGAGAAAAAACGCCTATATAAAATGCAAGCTGTTCAAGAGCTACTTGAAGATGATCCAGATCGACGGTTGGAATTTTGCGATTTATTGATGACTTGTATTGATCAAAACCAGTTACCTTTAGAGTGGATAGTTTTCTCTGACGAGGCTACTTTTACATTAAATGGGCACGTAAATCGCCAAAATTGTCGTTACTGGGCTGAAGAGAACCCCCATTGGATGAGGGAACTTCATACTCAGCGCCCACAGAAAACTAATGCGTGGGCCGGAATAATACAAGATAGAATTATAGGACCATTTTTCTTTGATGACACTCTTAATGGAGCAAGATACTTTGCGTTTACTCCTGCACGAACTAATGCCAGTGCTATGTCATTTATTTCCAAACCCCTTAAACCCTAACTTGACCGACGAGAGGTTATGGTTTCAGCAAGATGGGGCCCCATCACACTATGCTGCCATTGTTCGTCAGTATCTGGACAGAATTTTTCCCGGTAGGTGGATTGGGAGGCGAGGTAATATTGAGTGGCCAGCAAGATCTCCAGATCTTACACCACTGGATTTCTTTTTGTGGGGACATCTTAAAAGTAGGGTTTACATTCAGAAACCCAACAACATAGCAGATCCGCAGGAAAGGATAAGAGAGGAAATCGGAAAATGTGTTTTATTTTTATTATAAGTTACTTTAGAAATTTCTACCAGCTGTGTCTGGTATTTTCAATACGCCTACGATACTTGCGTAAGATGCAAGATCTGTGAATTTTTTTTAGATGAAGCGAAATTTATACTCTATCGAAATCTGACCCCCACCCGAAAACAGTTTTTCCGACACCTTTTCACAGACCGCATCACAAATGAATATAATCATTAAATCATTGATAAAATCATTGAAATGTTTTTTTTTTATCGAAAATGATTTAACGGATGAAAAAACAATTTTACAATAAGTTATTACTTAGAACGTTTTCTGTCGAACGTAAATTTGAATGGCTAGCTTTTAGAATACATAATGAACTCTTTACCAACGTAAGGCAATTGAAGTTTTTTTTATTAGTTAGACGTTTAGAAACATTTTCAAAAGCTGCATATATTCATCACACTTCACATTTAGGTAACATGGTGAACCTCCTTTTATCATAATTATTATAACTTTGCTAATTTATTTACTAGTGAGACTTTATACAGAAAAACTCAACCAAAACCCACGACAAACTGGTGTGGAATATGAAATGTTCCTAGTTGAATATTAGCCTGTACGTAAGATCAAATAAACCTGGAAGGAGCTGTAAAAAAATTATTTATTAGTTACTTTTATTCATAAATATCCAAAAATGACTAATTAAATGCTTGCTGGCTGGATTATTAAGAACTACTGTAATTAAATACCCATTAAGAACAACAATGGTAGCTAGATCTTTATTAACATCTTCTATCCTTGATGTATCACTATACCAGTAACCTGAATAAAATGAATGTTTTCTAAATTGGTATTCTTTACAGTAACAAATATAACCTCGAAATTAATTATGTATGATTGATTTCAGGGCATAAATCAATAACGCATTATCCACGTCAATTTATAAGATTCAATAACTGGTGGAAGATTAAGTTCATTTCACTTGCAATTAGATGAAGGTATGAACATATCGTGCTGAATTATGTTGAATTTTCAACCAATATCCTTCAGCAATTTTGCCAAGGCATTTTAAAGCACTTAGTTCCCTTAAGATTCCCTTATTGGCACAATTATTTATTCCTACTGGACTCTCCAAGACACATGTCCAATAAATTTATAAAATGCTTTTACATATAACCTTATGAATTGAAGTTCATTCGGAGTAGTACTTTTTACAGGAAAATGTTTTTTTTATAGTCATCCTCTTTCCTTTTCATTGCATTGATGAGAATGATTGAAAAATGATTCTTCCTGAAACTCATAGCTACAGCAAAAGAAAATTTCTTAAAACTTAAAACCTTAAAATGGAATTGCTGAATATTTTCTAGGATTGCTCCTTGCAATTTAATCTGTTCTGTTCTACATATATTGACATATTTATTGACCAATATCTTGACTACTTAATCCTGGAGTGGATTGACTACTTAAGACATTAATATATACAGTGTGTCTTCAGTTCGGGTTGCCTATACCTACCACAAAGAGAAAATGAAAATTTTTCAATTTTCGAGAAAAAAAATAAAATATTTCTGCTTATCTTGAAACCCTCGAAAAGACTTGCGATTTAATATACAGGGTATTTGGAATTACTTTCGCAATCTAAATAATTTTCTCTATTTCTAGTTTATGTATTTTCTTGCTTTTATTAATAACACAGGTCTACAAAAAAAAAAACAGTTCTGTCTTTGCAATCAGACCCATCATTTCCTATGTATTTTGATGCACTGAAACCAAATTTGGCAAAAAAAAATTCTACCGCATCAGTTTTTTTCTACACCCACATATAACCCTCATAAACTCTAATAGAGGAAATTTTTCGAAAAAATTAAATAAGGCCATAAAACTATTTTTTATGGCCTTAATTTTGGTTTTTTGGGTCGCTGATCACGAATCTGAAGTCAAGACTAAATTGCGACTTAATGATAGCTGTCAAATTTCACTAAAAAAGTAAAAAAATTGATATTAAATGCATATTCCTACGTTTTTTAGGATACTCATTACTTTTTTTTGTTTTATTTTGTTGTAGATGTTATATTTGTGAAGGAGCTACTTACATCTTTTTTATTTATATCTATTTTGTTCATTTTCTTGTTTTGGTTTTTGTAACTGTTATACCGGGTGGACCATTTTAACCTTTAATAGGAAATAACTCGGCCGGTAAGCGAAAAGAAGTTGTATACAGAAGTTTTTGGGCAAGGAGGGGGAAGTACGACCGTAACCTTTTTTACGTCTACCTTGACCTTGAGGGTTATTTGAAGGTCAAAACAACTTTTTCAAATGGAATCAACTATTTTTGACCCCGGGTTTGAAAAGAGCGGCAAATTTTACGTCCAAAATGGTACTTGTCAACAAGGTCATGGCAAGGTCGAATGAAAGTCAAATTTTCGAAAATTGTTAAATAACGAGGGCTAGCTTGGGATAGAGGCTGGAAACAGGACAATTTTTCTGATTAAAGTTGTCAGGGTCGAATAAGGTCACTTACTGATAACAATGACCTTGACGTTAAACATTTTAAATCAGAGGTCAAAAGTAGGGTTTTATGCTTGATAAATCACTTTGAAATTGAAATAACCTTAAAAACCGATGAATTTTACTGTTTCCAATCTCAATCCCGAGCTAGCCCTCGTTATTTAACAATTTTCGACCTTGCCATTCGACCTTGCCATGACCTTGTTGACAAGTACCATTTTGGACGTAAAATTTGCCGCTCTTTTCAAAACCGGAGTCAAAAATAGTTGTTTCCATTTGAAAAAGTTGTTTTGACCTTCAAATAACCCTCAAGGTCAACGTCGAGGTCAAAAAGGTTACGGTCGTACTTCCCCCTACTTGCCCAAAAACTTCTGTATACAACTTTTTTTATTTTTTCGCTTACCGGCCGAGTTATTTCCTATTAAAGGTTAAAATGGTCCACCCGATATAACAGTTACAAAAACCAAAACAAGAAAAAAGAACAAAATAGATATAAATAAAAAGATGTAAGTAGCTCCTTCACAAATATAACAACATCTACAACAAAATAGAAATGAGTATCCTAAAAAAAACGTAGGAATATGCATTTAATATCAATTTTTTACTTTTTAGTGAAATTTGACAGCTGTCATTAAGTCGAAATTTATTTTTGACTTCAGATACGTGATCAGCGACCCAAAAAAACCAAAATAAAGGCCATAAAAAATAGTTCAAGAAATGTTTTCGAAAAATTTTCGAAATTTATGAGGGTTATATGTGGTGTAGAAAAAAACTGATGCGGTAGAATTTTTTTTGCCAAATTTGGTTTCAGTGCATCAAAGTCCATAGGAAATGATGGGTCTGATTGCAAAGACAGAACTTTTTTTTTTTTGTAGACCTGTGTAATCAGACTAAACCTCTAAAAACATTCGTTTGTGTTTTTAAAATTGGCCTAGGAATCACCCCCTTAAAATAAGTATTATTAATAAATGGCATTAAGTAACACCCTGTATACCAACCTTTACGTGCATAAAAAGTGCACCAACGAAAAATACCACCTCTAAAAATTCACACCTGATTTCATCTGCTCTATATTCTATTTTCACACCAAACTTACTCTTCCGGAAATCTGAATTCATTAATTAATGGTATTACCGTACCGTTCTCGCTGCGAAGCTCATTCAACCGAATTTGTGTCAAGATTTGCTCATCGTCGGCTACTTTTTAGGAAAATCGATCGTTTCAGTAATCACTAATCAGCATACATGTTAATAGGATGAGAGGTCTCAATTATTCGAAGAGTCGGGTTAAGTAAGCATTAGCTAAGACATAGCATCAATCATTCGCAGTTGCGACACAATTCCGTCATGTTTATGTCAAGTTCGTGATGCAGGTTGTGCAAAAAAACGGACCGTTGCATATGTATCAGTTGCGAAAAAGGAAATATTACTACGGGATTGTAAAAGTTATGGAAATATATCTGTTAAGTACCGTCTTAAAAAATTACTTCAATCGTTTCAAAAAAATTGTTGCAAAAAAATAATTTCGACATGTTTTAATCTTTTTTCACTGAGAGTAAAATCCAAAATAAATCGATTTTTAGTTTCTAAAATCGGTTTTTTGAAAATTTTTCTTTATGTACAGTGAGGGTCAAAAGTCGCGCATAAATTGGATAAAAATTGAAGGAAATCTTTTTCAGAAAACCGCTCGAAAACGTTAATTTTTGTTGCGCATTTTCCAATTATCCAATGCTCTATCTCTTGAGTTGGTTTATGAAGATTGTCTTTAATGGAAAAACAACGTTTAATTTATTATTTTCGGAAATTGAGGGTCGACCAGATCTAGGAAGGTCTCTTAAGTGTCCTTCTTCTCTAAATTTTCTTTTAACTCTGCTTACGGTAGACTGAGATATTTTAATATCAGGATGTTGAATATTAAATACTAGGACTCGTTGGGTCCTAGTTCGATTACTTCGTCCTCTCATGATTAATATGTATATTCTCTGAGTTTCACTTAATTATCCATCACAAAATGTCATTGCTAGTGATAAAGAAGTAAAAACAAAGGAAACCTCACTACAATATTTCACTATTACAAATAAATATATCATTATTTATAAGTGTGTTTTATGACATTCAACTGTAAATTCTTCGATACATATTTAGAATGTTTTGAGGAATTCAAGAGTCAATGATATACGAAAATCATTGATTCTATAAGAAGACCATTGACAATGATATTTATCTACTGTATGAGTGACCCTGTATACTTCCTTAAACGTTTTCTTAAAAGTTATTGTGTTATTAAATGGAAATGGTCTTTTAACTAAGGAAGTATTCTGTTGAAGAATACCGTACAGGTTATTATAGGGTATAAGTCCATCATGACTCGACAAGCCTTTAACCAGATAATTATACACTAATTGGGAGCTTTAGATGTGTCAATTTTATACGCCAGACACGCCAGATAACGGTCGTCAATTTTCAAATATGAAGGCATTAAATTTAATATTGAAGGCTCTCTTTATCTTTGTCTTAATAGTGCTAGCCAATATACGACATCACAATATGCAATGTGACTGAGATTTAATGAATCACATAGTTTTACAATGACATTTTTTTTTGTTCTACGATTTTTGTATTCAATTTGTCTATAAACTCAAGGTTTTCACCAAAGTACCAACCTAAGCTATTTTATTTTATTTTATTTTATTTTATTACACATGTCACACATTTTTTTTTGCTATTTTAAAATATTAATATATTTTTTGCTATACACACAGTTTGCTATTGCAAACATTTATTTGTGTTATTAATATATAATATCATAGCATTTAATTTAATAGCAAAATTCAAATTATTGCAGTGTCTCTCAGTTATACTCAGAATAGCTTTCTTTGTCTGTAAATTGCGCACAACGAAGGTAGTAGGTAGTACGACCCAGATATAAGATATGCCCACAAATAAACAATAACAGGCTGTACTACTCGAAGCTTTCTTGGCTGCAGCTACAAAAGAAATGAGCACAATTTCTGGTTTTGTCAACTGCGACCAAGAGCAAAGCTAATGTTGGTGCACTGTAGTAATTTCATCTTTATGTTCACTAACTATTAACAAGTGAGTTGTAATTTCTTTAACATTAAATCAAGAGTCTTGGATACGACAAAAATAATGGCTAGATCTTCAATAGTTTGTCTAGAGATGCTTCAATGTATCTCATAGTCATACTAGGAAATATCTGAAAGTTTTTAAAAATCAGACAATAACTCAAAATCAGATAATAAATAATAATTTATTATTTATTATCAGACAAAAAACAGACAATAACAGAGGATCTAGCACGCACCCTTGCGGAACGCAACGAAACATAATCTAAATCAAAATATTTCAATTTTTTTTCCTAAATTAGTGTGATCAACCATATCAAAGACTTTATTATAATTTATTAATAATTAGATTTTTATCACTCGCCCAATAAAGTTTATTTGTTAGTTGCAGTAGGCCGGCAATTGTAGTAGTAGTATTTTACTTAAAAAACCAAAGCTTACCGTAATATTTTTTGAAGTTAGTCAAATTCCAATAGAGAGAGGATCGCGACAAACACAAATATAATAATTTTGTCGGATTTGATTTTACATAAAAAAGAATCCATGACCCTGTAAATATTTCTCCAAAAATATCTCTTCTAATACGAATGCTTTCAAATGATCCAAAATTACATTCCAAATACGCCGACGTTAAATAAACGGGTTGCATTAGAAAGAAAACAAAGTGAGAGAACATACAATAGTTTTGTGTTTCGAATTAAGTCATATCTATTAAATGTTACTTAATAATAATTCTGTTAGAGAACAAATATACAAACGTTTCTCATCAATCAAAATGGAATATAATACACAATTTTAATAAATGGTTTCTATCGATAACATTTGTGTAATAGGTATACATATGTTATGATATGAAGCAGTTTCAGCATAGATAAAGATTAATTAGAAGACTTAGTAAATAGTGAAAATGTTAATTAATGTTTAATATTATGTAAAAATAGCATTAGCATCACTGTGACTTACAAGGCAAAGTCGCGAATTCGACAATAAAAAAATAATCGATTTTTTAGGTTGACAAAGCCCAGCTCAAACTCAGTGTTGCTGTAGAAAACAGTATTTAAAAATGTATCTCCCTTTATCTTCTATTGTGACTTTTTCTTCAGAGAATAACCTATATATTAGGCAATATATATAAAAACTAAGTTTTAACAAAGTTAAGTGATAAAAATCATTCGACAAATAATCAGAAAATATGTCATCCCTCCGTCAATAAGCTGTTGGGATGATGTCGTTTATTGGAACGCCTAAATGATTGAGTGCCACATATTTTCCATTATTATAAGTAGCTTCCGAAAAGTTTGCCATAATACAGGGTAAACTGCGTTTAATTATTCAGAGCTCCAGAGTTACCAGGCACGATTAGTAGCGTACGTATGCACGGGGCACGGGCAAGAAATACACGAGTATATAATTTACAAGGCGTTTACAAAATACGGTTTATCCTTTAATTATCATAGAGTTGTATAGTGCCGACCCTGCGTTAGGCACACATTTTCGGACTCAAATTATAGAATTTTCGTACTTTTAAAATGTTTGTAATTAGGTAAAGTTAAAGAACGTTGAAAGTGAAGATACATAAAATACGAAATATTTCCTTGGCTAATATAAAATGGAAATGTTAGGCATAATAAGGTATAAGAAGCACTTGCAATCGTCTGTATTTCGGAGTAATTGCCCATCTTCGATAAAACATAATGGATGGAAAAGCAAAGTGAAAGCAAATGAGAGGGGGAATCCTTTTAATTTCATAATTGGAGCAGAACCTTTAATTCATTAGATATGATTGAAGAGGATAGAAATGGGCATATGTATATTGTTTTGAAATTAGGGATACATTTTGTTATAGGTTGTTATATATAGCCCGCGTATGCGCAGTAGCACACCATAGCACTCCGCGGGAACGCGGGATACTCTTACGCAGTTTTACACGCGGACAGACAAACATTCCGAAGATTACTGATTAATAATAAATAAACAAAATATTTAATAAGAAAAAATATATATAATAAAAGGTAGGTATAGTACAGAAGTAGGTACATAGAGTTTACAAATTTAACAATAATTATACAGTGATTCTTAATGTTTTTAAGAATTAAAGGACATATTAAAGAGATCCAAATTCGCAGTTCTGCACATTCTCAGTAGTGAAGAAAAAAGCATAATTTGTTGGGTGAGAGGACAAAAATACCTAAATAAAAAGATAATAAATAAAAAGACATAATTTGTTGTACATATGTATACCGTACTTAACTCTAAGTATTCAAATGTTCAATATTTTAAATGCTCTCTTAAAAACCCATCTCATAATTAATGTATTCTCTTCTTATTTGAAGTTTGTAACCACAGAAAATAATGTATTTTGGATCCTTTCGATTACAATTATTTGATAAACTCTTTACATTTTAAGCTAATTTAAGCTCAAGAACTGATTTAACACACATTGTAAAACTGAAAGCAGATTTGCTGTTCTTGTCTTGTTTCGCACATTGTTTTAAAAATTTAAAAATTTTATTTATGCCAAACATACATAAATTTGTTTTCTGCTCCAATTTCCGATGTCATTTTGTTCTACTTTTCATCTCAAATGGATAAATGTGTATACATTATTTTACAAATCCTTATGAGAGATCTAATCGACCACAGAGATTGGTTATGTGTCCTGCGTTTTTTTTTCATATGTACTCTCCTTAAAACCGTAATAAGTCCTAAAGGGACCATGTCTACCTAATGTGTGATTTAATGTAATTATTAGTCAATGATCTGCTAGACCAGCAAAACCTAAACGTACAAAGCAAGAAATAAAAAAAAAAGGTCCTCTGCACTTTCGCATTCTCAATGCAATTTACATCTTAATCTACGTCTCAAGTAGCACACTCGCCGATAGTGAAACTGGATAGACGCAAAAACGTTTTGTTTGAACTTACACTTAGGCGTGACCTTGAAATCCGTAGAAAGCGGATAAGGAAGACTATAACTGTAATTCTTCAGTCGAAGCATTTGTTGGTTACACGCTGTTCCTCGAACGACGATAACAACGAATTACGTAAGACGTGTTAAATCTAGCTGGGGTTTAAAATACGTAGACATTTTTTTTTTGAGGCATGTTACTTTCAATTTCATGATTATTATTATTATTATCAAATAAAAAATAAAAGCGTGGTGCCGTAATTCAAGGAAATAGAGATTATTAATAACAAACATAAAGAGACATCAAAAAAAAAGAAAAGCAAAATAAATAATGGATTAGATAAACTAGAAGCGTCAATCGGCAACAAGGAAGTGGCAGATCCAGAGTAAGGACAGAAGAAAATGTTGAAATGGTTAGGCAAGTGATAACGGACAATCCAAGACCATCAATTACCAATCTCAACCAAGAAGTGAATTTGCCCTATACAACGTGTCAACGAATTTTGAAAGATGATTTTAAGCTCCATCCATACCGTCTGCAATCCGCACAGGAATTTCAGAGCAAACGAATCTAAGGCTACAGTTCTGCCAATGGTTTATTAACCATTTTAACAATAGTGATGCTGTGTTCAAAAAAGTTTTTTTTTTTACTGATGAAGCTTGGTTCCATTTTTCAGGCTCTTAACTCTCTCCATCTTAACTCTCAGAATATGAGACTTTGAAGTGCAGACAACCCTCAATTTTATATTGAAACTCCACTACACATAAAAAATTGGAGTGTAGTGGATATTGTTATTTTAGAAGGACAGAGGAACTGTGGTTAACAGCGTTAAAGCCGAGTTACAAGGAAAATATTGGACAAGATAAATAAGGACTAAAGTCTAAAGACATTTTAGATTAACCAACAATGAAAATTTAGTGATCGTTTGGGCTAGACCGTTTGTATTTATATTTATTATTTATTGTACATAAAGGCGTCTGCTCATAAAAAATAATAGACAAAATTATGGTTTAATCAGCATAAAAGATACTAATATTGGAGAATCTAATTTCGTAGCCATGATTGGCAATCACAATTAATTCCAACTGAACGTAAATGGTAAATAATAGGAAAGATACCTTTGCAAATTACTACACAAAATATAGAGACATCCAAAAAAAATGTCATCAAATCGGGCTATGAACGAGAGAGATGGAAATAGCAGTTATGTTGAAGCTCAAAGTGAAACTTTGTTGTTGTCAAACTTTTGACAAGTAGCTATCACAATTGTAAACTAAATAATGGCTGTCACATAATGTAACAGCCTTGGCAGTTAAATGAGGTTATAAATTTTAAATACGGCTTTTTTTGCCCGGCCAACTTTGATGGCGTTTTTTTTTTTTTGGATAGCTCGTTATGTAGAAGGTCATCAACAATGGCTGTTTTAGACAAAATTAATGCTTATATCCACTAGGATCATTAGAATCCTTGGATGATCTTCGTGAACAACAGATATAATGCATGTTAAACCAACATTTTCCCCACAAGATGAGATATCAACCTACTTCCTTTTAATAAATAATTCCCATAAAAGATGATCCGCGTAATACTTTTAGCTCGTAAATATGATCCATCTACAAGAGTTAAGTAATTAGAATCGCCGAAGCCGTGACCTAAAATAATTGTTCTACTTCGATCGTGCAAGCGTTTGACTGATGGGTACAATCTTAATTATACGTTTCATCCATTTTCGATATGGTCATTAATAATTGTGTGCTATACAGTTACGTCCGCAATTACACGTACTTAAAAAGGTCGATAATAAATTGCCTTTCTGGAAAAGGTCATCTCGTTTTTTCACTCATCGCAGATTATTTTGTTGCGGGTACACCGAATCATTGCAAACTCTTGTTGGTAAGTATGTCGAAATTGACCGTGTCTAATTTTGCACAACTATATTTCATGGTATTACGTTGGTATCAAATAGAGTTACACGGAACGTCAACTAATAATATGAAAAAAAATAATAGTACAGTTCAGAATAATCTTGGTCATTGGATCTCAGATATGTGTACAGACAGCAGAAACAATTTTTGAAGGTTGCTTAAATTCTGACAATTTTTGTACTACAGCATCTACATCTAATATTTATCTATTTATTTTCGCCGCGGCGATAGTTCAGTTAGGCTGGGGCCGTTACCTTTTTGAGATGAAAAAAGTAATAGCAGGCAACGGCCGGCTGGAATATATAGTTGAGGTCATAAAAAATGAAAAAAAAAACTTTGGAACTTGAGATGAAGGGAAGTAGTGAAATGGGGTGCTATTTAAGGGATGAAAACCGTTTTTTGTGATTTGTGGCGAAGCGTGACCTCCTAGAGAAAAGTGTTTCATACAAAAGTTGTAGATAATAAAAAAATCTAAAACTTTTATTCTATGTATTTTTCAACATAACCTTAAATTTTGCGAGAAAATGACGAAAAACCGATTTTTCTGTTTTTATTTTTTTCTCGCGTCAAAATTATTTAATTTAAATGAAATTTTATGAAAGTACGTAATTATGTGCATATAATAAGTATGATTTTTTTCAATTATGGGAAATAAATATTTTTCGAGATTTTACCATTTTTCCGAAAAAAACCCCTATCTTCGGCGAAGATAGGGGTTTATTTATTTTACTTTATTGATTTTTTTTGGGTTTTTATGTTCTACTAGTGTTCATTTTTTTTCGTCGAGATGTCCACTTTCAAATGGTATGTCGATGTTAATTTTTTATTGTCATTTAGCAGCTTAAAATTAAGAAAAACCGAAAAAAAACGTTTCGAATCTCGAATTTCTCGATTTTTTTCCATTATTTTCAATTTTTTAGCATATTTATGTTAATAATTCATAATATTTTAATAAAAAAACTTACTTTGTTATAAAATAAATAGAGTTGAATGAATTTAATCACGACAAGGTAGGGAAAACTTCATGAAACTTAACATTTACATGGAAATCAATAGTACTTTATTAATTTTCATAAGCTACAGTTAAGTTTCGAAAACTTTATATGCATGTTAAATTATTCTAAATACATATGATAAAATACAACATACAATATATTTATATTGGCTACGAATTCTTTACTTTATTTACAAATATTTACTTTATTAATATTGGTTGTGTATAGCTTATAAAAAGAAAAATCAATAAAATAATTGTTAAAATCTAATCAATTTTATGTCTTTTTTTGTTGTGGTTCGTTTTCTTCATCGATCTACTCTCAAATTCTATATTATCTTCAAAATCATTGGCATTTTCAGGCTCTTCAATTTCGATATCATTATTCTTTGCTGGCTCTTCATCAATATCTTCAGAATCACTTATATCTACAAATACTTCTCTGTCTCTATTTAAACAGTTCTCAGTGCATGTATTGCATAGATTTATACATTTTAAGTCGTGTTTTAGGCAGCCACACCTTTGATTATTGCATCCATTTTCACAAGTAGAGCTAACGCTTTTAAACAACTTTCCGGGAATCAATTTTAACGTGATTTCCAATTACTAAATTCATTCAACTTTATTTATTTTATACAATTTTTTCATTAAAATATTATGAATTATTAACATAAATATGCTAAAAAATTGAAAATAATGGAAAAAAATCGAGAAATTCGAGATTCGAATTTTTTTTTCGGTTTTTCTTAATTTTAAGCTGCTAAATGACAATAAATCACTAACATCGACGTACCATTTGAAAGTAGACATCTTGACGAAAAAAATGAGCACTAGTGGAACACAAAATCCAAAAAAAATAATCAATAAAGTTGTTCGCCGAAGATAGGGGTATTTTTTCGGAAAAATGGTAAAATCTCGAAAAATATTTATTTCTCATAATTGAAAAAATTCATGCTTATTATATGCACATAATTACGTACTTTTGTGCGTAATAAATGCGAATTGCAAAAGACGATATTTTACACGTGACCATATTTCACAAAACATAAATAGTTTAGTGGGCCTTCCTCGCTAAAGCGGATTTCGTCTATAATCTATCTAACTTTTAGAATTATTCGTAACTAAAATAATTTTGCTTTCCGTGTTTTGACAATTATATGTAGGTTATTTAGAGTTGAAAACGTTTCAAAAATTAACTAAAATGCAAAATAAGTATACTTAGCATAGTAAAAAGATAAACGAGAAGATTACGTCATCTCAGTTTTGAAATGATTTAGACCAATCACATTCAACGTGCAAAAGATAAATGCAATTCGCCGTTATGAGGACCAAGATTTACTCATGCGACAATGAACCGCATTGTTTGCATTACTCTGCAAGATAAGTTGTCTGAAAACGACATATTTTTATTAAAAATTCAAATCTATAGAAATAGGTAAACACGTAGAAATACTAGATGTAACATTCCATACATATAAAATTAGGTAGATAATTAAAATATTTATATGGATGTACTCGTAGGAGGTTTCTGATCTATAAACTGGTAGATATGTAGAGTATTTTTAAACGTAGAATGTCTCAGTGGTCTGACGTAACCTTGTGTGACGTCACACAATAGTTCATTTCAAGCGGTGACTCTAATGGATGCATTCGCTCAAAATCCATTTACCACGCAAGACGACACCACAATACATGATGAGGCCTTATCTGTAAAATATCTTTGCATATATATATGCATTGAGGTTCTATGAAATTATATGTATTTCGGAAACGATTCCGAGCCGGACCTGCTTCTAAAAACAGCAGGTGTTCCGACTCCTATAGTGGGTCAAACAAGTTGAAGGTATTACTCACGTTAGCACGAAGCGATGTATTTAAATGGTCCGGCCGAAAGAACTCGAAAGCCAAGGGTGATAAGCTTTACACCCATTTTCATGTACAAAAAAAATAATTTTGAAATCCCTATGCATAAAAATGATCCTGTCTTTGCTGATAACGTAATAACAGTCGTTATAAACTTTAAGGAAAGGCGAATTTGACTCTACAACCTTATTAATTTTATAGGAGTCTTATTTAGCAGATAGCTAGCTGGAGTTGTAGGCACAGTGACACATTTGTGAAAAAAAAATAGAGTACCCTCATGCAATATTGCGTCTAATAAATCCAAGTTGAAGGTGATGTATGAATTGTGTGAAAAGATATCGTTAAAAAGGTAAAATTGCGATGTTCTCAAAAAATTGTGAATAACTCCGAAAATATTAACTACTTTTCAAAATTCTTGATCTCATATTAAAGGGAAATCTTCAGAGTATATATTTCAATAACTGAGCCATTTTTGAAACAAAATCCTAGACATGAAAAATTTCTAAAGTTGAACCGAAAACATCATAAAAACTCAAAACTCTACTATTCTTACTACAGTTTTCGTAATAGTCACTATTCATGAAATTTTAATAAAAACACATCGAGATTTAAAGGAGTATTACCCCGTTATTATTTTTTTAAAAGTTATGTGTGACGGTTAGTGGAAATTTTTAAGATATTTTTGATTCAAGAAATGTTTAATGTCTAGGATTGTTTTCCAAAAAGGCTCATTTAGGCAAATCTGAAGATTTCCCTTTAACATGAGTCCAAGAACTTTGAAACGAATTTAATATTTCCGGAATTATTTACGATTTTTTGAGAACAATGCAATTTTACTAGCGATATCTTTTTACATAATCTACATATCACCTTCAACTTGGAAGCAGAATTTCACGAGCTATAATCAAGCAAAAAAAATCAATACTGTAGTACAAAAATTCAGAATTAGTAAAACTGCTTCTGACTGTATATGTAAAATTTTGAAACATTATAAAATATTAGGTTCTTAATGCAAATCTAAATAAAAAACTAAATACAGTGCGCGCCTAAAGTATGGAATAAATTCAGTAAATGTGAAACAAAACATTTTTGGAAAAAATCCTCGAACAAGTCGATTTTGTTTAATAAAAACACATATTTTTGAGTCAACGTCTATTTTCAGATGTCATTGGTTTTTGAGTAATGACGTCATCAACTTATTTTTCGAATGGCAACCCCCCATTTTGAATTTAATTTGAGAGACCCTTTCATTGTCGATTTAACGGTATAAAAATGTTGCCACCTTACATAACAAAATTTTTGAGTAAATGACAATTGAATGTTACAAAATAAAAAATATATTTTTCCTCGAACGACCTGTTCCAACAAAACAACTGTTGAAACAAATTTTTTTTGTTTCACATTTACTGAATTTATTCCATACTTTAGGCACGCACTGTATAATTAATGATTAACTAAATATCTTGATTTTCCTTATAGCTGCTTTTCCTTATAACGTGTTTTGTTGCATTACTATTAGCTCTTTTTATTTAATATATTTTCTGTACCAAAAACGACAAATATCAGGCGAAGAAACTAATAATTAAAGGAAATAATTATTAATTCACCTTAATCACGCCTCTTCCTGTATATCCGTATAACTAATTTCCGTCGTAAAAAGTTATGTGAAATTAATATCAACAAAAATGTTTCTTACACAACCGATTAGTTTTTTTGGGATATGTAGAAAGTACGTGTTCGTTATCTACGCAGGAATATCATTTACTTTATTTATATCATTGTTACAGAAGTCAAACTATTAATAACACAAGTAATTAGATGTTAATCTCTTAAAACTGTCACAAATTACCAAATTAAAAGAAAAATATGTTGCAACAAGCAGCGAATTCATAAATCACTTGGTGATGCGTGAAGACAGTAAGATTTCATGAATGCAGAATATTGTGTAATCGTCACATGAGACGTTGCTTTTTCTTGCTGATTTATATTTTAGTTTTTAAAGCACATGCACCACGATCCGAAAGCACATTTGAGATGTTTCGGTGTTATCTAGACATATGAATAGCAACTGGCATAAATACAGAAGGAGAATTCTTACAGAGCCTAGCATTTCACCAGGAAAGATTATTCTATAAAAAATAATGTCAAACCGTTCGAAAAAGAATGTAAAAAAGTCGTACCACAGAAATTAATGTACATATCAATTTTATTCATCATTACGATTTTGTTAGAGGGAAATCAACATGGAAAAACAAGTAGGATACAAAAGCAATCCCTGAAGCTGTTGCCAATTCTCACAGGTGGAAAGTTATTTATTAACAGTTCAAATGTAGGTTAGGTTTCAATAGATTAGGACTTCATGATACAGTTCCAAAGGAAATGTATTCACTTGAAATATTTTTACCTGAAAAGTTTTATATTTAAGAATACGAGGTGTGTAAATTAAGTACCGAGACCGATTTTTTAGAAAAATGTTTTCGAATAGAATTACAATTCAGTATTGTCTCAATCAAAATAACTTCCTTGTGAAGCCACGCAGCGCTGGAGGCGGTTCTTCCATTCTTCATAGCAGTGCTCGAAATCATATACTGTAACAGCCTTCAGCTGGTCGGTTACAGCCGTTTGACTGTTTTATATGGTCCCAAAATGGCATCTCGGGAAGAGAAAAATGTCACAAACTCAAGTTAGGCGAATAAGAGGTTGAGGAACCACAGGAATGTTTTTACTGGCTAAAAATGGCTGTGTGACAAGGCGAATTGTGGTGATGCAACATTAAGTTGTTCTTGATGTTTGAACTCTTTGTAAATAATTCCCTGGCCATCCAAAAACAATTAGCCATGCATTTAACCTTCGACTTGCTCATTCTTGCTCTTTTGGGTCTTGGAGAACTTCAAGTGTGCCATTCAATGCTTTGGCGCTTGATTACCGGGTCGTACTGAAACACCCGAGTCTCATCACCAGTAATGACACATTTCATGAAATGGGGATCATTTTCAATCGATTCCAAAAAGTCAAAACACCTTTCTCTTATGATGTTCTTTTGTTCCTGCGGAGGGTTTTTTGGAAAAATTTTTTGCGCAGATTTTTTTCATCCCCAATTTGTTAGTCAAAATATGATGAATAAAATGATGGTGTGTAAAATGTAACTCTTCCCCAATTATTCTTGTTGTCAACCGATGATCTGAACGCACAAGATCCCGTATTCTATCGACATTTTCATCGGTTCTTGAAGATGAAGACCTTCCGCTGCGTGGTTCATCTTCAATCGACTCTCTTCCTTCTGAGAATGCCTTAAACCACCGAAAATCCTGGGCTTTTGAAACACTGTCTCCGTAGGCATGTTGAAGTTTGGCAAAAATATCCGTTGCACTGTGTCCAAGTCTGAAGGAAAATCTGATAGCACACCGTTGCTCAAAATTAATGTCACTCATTTTTAAAATGAACTAGAAGAAACCGATTTACGAAAACAGTCACAAAGAACAAACAAATGACTTTAATAAGTTCAAACTGGACTGAAGGTGCATTACATGTTCCAAGTCCTGTCTCCGCAGTGCTGCTAGATCGAGTGATACGTTGCCAGTCTCATTACTTAATTTACATACCACATATATACAGTTGGCAGTTGGCACTTAACTAGAAATTTTGATACCAAGAACGAAATAGTCTTAGAATACCATATATTTAGAAACAAACATTGGTGCTCTAAACTGACATGATGTTGTGCCAATTATTATTTTGAAAGAATTATTTTTTTTTCCAAATATTCTGACATATTTTCAGCATACCTCCATGTGTACATCATATGACAAAATTTTTGTAATTAAAGAAATTACATTTAGTTGGAATATTGCGTTGCTCCATCATAGTTTAAAATGCTCTAGATATTAGTCCCCATTGCAGTATCTCATCCTAAACTATTCTTCATACTATCAGCAGTTTCTAAAAATCGGAATAGATCAGCATGATCAACATGAAAAGGAGCGTAGGAAATATTTGGGAAAGTGTAGAATAACCACGGACTATAAAATATCCATACCTCATTTTTCTGCTTTTTATAAATGCTAGGAGTGACCTTCACAAAAATGATTGTAACAGCACTATCCTGGATCGTTTTACATTTCTTCTGATTTCAGTGTATATTACATCCACACACAGCCTTAACCTGCAATAGTATGTATTTTTTTCTATAAATAAATTAGTTTTATAATACTCATACCTACACCATTTTAGTAGTCACGAGTGAGTACCTAATGATTGTTCTTTAATGGCACGTAATTTATAAGCTTCATGATATATATCTGACATAATTTGATTCAAAAAATGTACAATGTATTTCATCTAAATAGGTACCACACTGCACAAGCGTTGCAATGTAACGCATCAGTTGCTCTATGGAGAATTCGTGCATCTGTGTTGCAAATTGTGACCACAGTTTCATCAGTCCTTATGTAGAGCTGGTTATTTAGTGCAATATTATTCGATACACTGTTGCAGTTGATGACCTAACGACTAGGTATATACATAGATAGATATATGTTAATAGGTACCATATTTAGCATATATCAGCGATGCTTTTATACAATAACAGTTTTTTGGGTATCATAAACATCATATGTATTTTGTTTTTATTTCCAATCTCTTCATGTTCTCTATTTTTGTTATCTTCGATGTACACACAATGACTGCATAACCTTTTACAGCGTAAAGGTGACACGGGTTGACACGAGTTTGGTAAATATGTTAAAATGATAAACAATAAGAAGTCGGATATTTATGTAAAGATTCTGAGTAAAAGTACATACTGACATATGTATGTGTATCGGGTAAATGATAATTATATCAAAATAACATATACCTTCGGTGTCAGATTAGCCTTTATTTGACCATTAAATGGTAGATGACCAGAGATTATAATTGATTTCCTGTACAAGGTTAACTCTTAAAAAATTTGTTAATATATTATCATCCACTTTTTATTCATTTAATAAAAATAACCTCACAGTGTAATAAACTTTAATTACCAGACTTTTAAAAAAAATTCTACCTAACAACATTTACAAACAGGATGTTACTGTAGTAAGACAAATATGTGTTTTTCGAACATCTTCCCATTAAAGACCTTTTTCTATAATGGGACTAACCTTGAGCGAGAAATATTCGATATATGTGTCTCTTTTATTACCTAGTGTTTAGAGCTTGATGAGGCAATTGCATGTTTTAGTTTTCAATTTGGTCTATTAATATTCATTCATACCTGGCCTGGAACTGCTATTATATTTGGTACAACATACCCTTGAAGGGCAAATTGGAATACACTTACTTCTTCAGAAACAGTATTGTAACGGTATGGTCAAATTACAATACAAACAGCTATTAGATGTTCACTTTGTAATCTGTGGCCATGTCCTTATGAGGACTTATTTGGTCAATGCTCATTATTTGTTGCGATTTTAATTACACAAAAAAAAAACATAAGTATTCATTGTTTACTTTGACCTGTTTTAAATATGATCTTTGTATGTACTTAAGTCATTGTCTAGTTAAGCAGTGGGAATACCAATGGTTAGTTGAGTTCTTTTAGCTAGAGGGAGTGTTACCAAATAATTTCTGAAATAGAACACAGGAAAATATGTAGAACATCCAAGATAGGGGGGGGTATATATAATTTTATTTTCGAATTCCATAAATAACTTTTTTAAAAAACAAAGTATTTTTTAAAAAAATAGGCGAGTTTTTTGAGGAGGGGAATTTTAATTTCCCAATCACTTTGATGTAAACTCTAAAGGGCGTTCTCTGCTGCATACCAAAAATACCAAAGTAAGAAAAACATCACAAGTCGAATTACTTAAATAAAACTAGTTGTATAGTATATTAGATAAATTGTAAAAAGCTCCCAGTTGAAAAAATAAACAAAAGAATTTTAAATAAAATGTACCAACCTTTAAGTGCAAATATCTAGAAAATTATTCACTCTATGGGTTTATAACAGTAGTACTGCGTAAAATACGTTAAAAAATTCAAAATTGTAGTCAAAATGTTTGAACAGCGGCCTAAAATTTAGGGGGGATAAATTTGTTACTTATCCACATCCTACGCCACTGCTAAAAATAGATTACTTGGGTCTTCTACAGTTATAGGGGAGAGGGAGGCACAATGATACAATTTTTGTCGTGATTATGATTTTGTCCAAGACAAAATACTTGTCGCCATCTTCTTATTTTAGACTTACAGGCTATGTATTTGTCTATCATATGATACTCTATTTAAAGGAAAAATAAAAACAAGTTTGGAGTTTTTGCAACTTTTTTTAATGTCTACATTTGCATCAAACTACCTCTCTAGTGGGGTAAATTGATACAGTGCTGGGGAACATTGATACACATACAATACACTAGAGAAAAAAGTAATATTGTAGTACAATATTTACTGAATTATAAGACTAGGAACTGTTGGAAAATAAAAAGATCTATTTTGGCGAAGTGTACCACCAGCAGCAATGGATTTGGGCAGTTTGAATACATCTCCTCGAAGCACTAAACTAATGCCCTGAACATCATAGGAAAAACAAAAGTCTTATGCCAGTTTTTCTTTTCCGTAAAAAATTGACCTCTATTTCATGGTCATTATAAATTGTGACAATTTGTCCAACAAAGTGTACGGCTGTTTTCCTTGTTAAAAACTTGACGACAACAAAAACGCCTACATTTAATTCATCATCACACAACAATGGTAGTTCTTCACCATCACTGACATCGTTAATTGAATCATTATTTGATTACTCATTTCCACTTCACTTTCACTTTCGGATGAACTTGGAACATTTCGGACCGTTTCTTTAATATTAAATTTCACCTTCTTGGTTACTTGCTTAATTTTTTTCATATTTCTTTTCTTAGCGATGTCCTCTAATCGTGCTTTTTCTGGTGTTGTGGTGTAAATACGAGACTTTCTCCCCTCTGCCTAGTTGTTTGTATAACTTGTATATTTAGAGTGATATATTCTGATTTGGTTTCCGCCCGCAGCTTCTTCTGCATGCCCAGATTCATTTGAAACCTCTGGATTCTTATGTTTATGATTTTTTCTATACTTTTCGATTTTATGTTGAAGTGTAGGGGGTTTTAGACCATGATCAGCAGCTGAAACTAATTTATTTGTGATTTTTAATAACATCTGTTATTGCAGTCTTTATAGCTCCTTCGTCAATGAATGCTCTTTGTGATAAGTACGTACTATTTTCATCAACCTGAAACAAGTAACATGTCCTCGTATAACTTACTGAATCTTGTTTATACGAATAAAATAGTACATTTGTAAATTGCAGAGGTACATTGATACACTGTAGAGGCACATGGATACACTGCATCAATGTACCTCTCATGCATATGTATCAATGTACCCCAAATGCACTCTGACAGAAATAATCACTAGTGACATATTTAACCTTACAGTGCATACACTTGGTTGCAAACAATGTTTAAATAATACTTACGTTTAGGAATGGTGACACAAGCAGCACTCTATTGCTACCACGTTGGTAAAAACACAAACATGTAAAAAGGCATTAAAAATTACTTTCTCGCGCCAAAATAAACTAAACACATGTAACTTTACTCTCACTCGTTTTTCCGTTACTAATTTTTTATGACAAGTAGCCCACACTAGTGCCATCTTTGAGGTAATAGGTTGAAACAAATGGACTTCTGCCGCGAAATTTTAAATGCGTATTAATGCGCCTCGTGTATCAATGTACATCTCTCTCCTACAGTGTCACAAGGGATTGTGACAATAAAACTTCTTGCCAAATTGAAAAATTAATAATAATTAACAATAAAAGTATAAGTATAATATAAGTATCAATAATTTTCAACATTAACACACTGTATTTCGGAAACTAAAAACGTTTTACTTAAGCATGTTTATGTCAATCGTCTTATTTTGAGTGACAGAATCATAAGATGTCCATTAATTGTGAATCTCACAATAATAGTTAATGATTTATATAGGTGGTTGCACTGAACACTTTAAATGCAAATATCTCAAAAATGGTCATTCGGAGTGACATTTAAAGGTATATCCTTTATGTCAATTAATGATGGAAAAATCGATATTTCCAATAAAAAATACAAACATTCTAAGAGGCAAAAAACTTACACCGTTTTTTATTTATTCATAATGCTGCAGAGAGCGCTCTCTACAACTTACATCTGAGTGACAAATTTTAAAATTGATCTCAAAAAATCCCAGTAACCAAATTTTGTAAAAAAAAATATTTTTTAAATAAGTTATATACGGAAATAGGAAATAAAATTATAACTTTGACACTGTTTTGGTTACCAATAACTTTGGGACTATGGTAAGTTTGGTTAAGACCATAATACTTTTACCCAAATAATTTATAGTTTCGCTGTGTCCTTTTAATAATGGGACACCCTGTATACGGAACAAGGTTGAAAGTAGTAATTGTTTTGGTTACATTTTGTTGTAGGTCCTTGAATGACGTTAAAATGACCTAAGTCCTTTAATAATGTGAAAGTAGGAAGCCACCAAAGCATACTCTGGAAAGTCACAAAGGATCACCCGATTTAGACAAAAAAAATCACATCATTATCATTACCTATTCCAAAAATAGGTCAACATTTCATTAGTATATAATATAATTATTAATTTCTGTGGTTATGTAGCCAAAACTTTAAAATATTGTAGGTATGTAAATATTCCAGTAATTTTCTTAATATAAAAATAATTGTCGATATAATGAAATCGTATAAGAATATCGTATTATAGGTAAGTAGGTACTAATGATTTCGTAAGAACGGGCCAATGCTCATATAGATTTTAATTAAGTAAATTATCAAAAATGGTAATTTTAAACAATTTTCACAACTCTTTCGGTACTGAGCAATTTTATCGGTGATTCAAGATACGTTACGTAGATTTTTAATTTAAAATATAATTATTACTCACGGGCAAATTTTAATCATTATTTTCGACACTACCGGTAGAAAAAAAGCATGTGTTTCAGTAATACCTAAAATTATTATTTCGTACAAATTAAATCTGTCATAATAATGTAAACCCTCATAGGTAGGTATTACGTGATGTGTCCTTGAAAATATTTTTTTTTTGTATCTGCGCATATATCTAAATATCAACTATGAACCAAACGCTTCGAAAATGAATTTTATGTAGAAGAATGTGTTGAACTACTGGTCCCAATCAATGGGACCATTGCACGGATACGACAGTGGCACGACAGTGGCACGGATACGACAGGTCCAATTTGCAATGACTGCCGCATAGATCCAGCCTAATTTGAGCGATGGCCTTGGTAATGTTCACTTTGAGGGTATCAGTCGATTGCAGCTTATTAGCATACATTTGCCTTATTGGCATACATCCATCCAAAAATGCGCCTCGTCACTAAAGATGTTTTTTCGACCAAAATTGGGGCCCTCTTCCAAACGCTCCGAAGCCCAGCCAGCGAACAGTCGGCGTTGTCTACGGTCATTGATAAGCTCCTGGGTCAGTTGAATCTTATACGGGTGCAGGCCCAAGTCCCGACGCAAAATTAACCAAGTTGAAGTCTGCGAAAAGCCGAGTTCTTGTGCATGGCGAGGAATTGACTACCTCGGGTTCTCCTGCACACTTACACGGACAGCGGCGATCTGGCGTTCCTTTGACGTACTGGTGTTGACAAATTGTTTACCGAACTCGAATTTTGCCACCAAAAACGTTGAAGGGTCGACTTTGAAGGGCCATCGCGTCTGCCGTAAAATGGGCGCAACACGCGCAACGTAACGAACATTTATTTTGATAATAAAGTTTTATCATTTGGACGAGCTGTCCAATTGTGTAACTTACCATGGTGATTTCTCAGCAGGCTGAATAATAAACAACATATTTGACAGACGCTGCCAGAACAACTTTGCCGCCACAACCTGGAACCTCGGCCCGTTCCTATTGGAATACCCTTTAGTAGACTGCTATAAAAAAAATGAAACCCGGAATTGCCCCACCGGAAAATCTTAGAAACGGCTTGCGAAATATATACATATGTACATATTATATCACCAAGTAAATACAAAGCCTTTTTATACTTCTGGTAATTTCAAAATTTCGAGATCTGTAAAAGTTATGGTAATTTAAATAATATAAACATTTGGTTTTTGAGATTTTACAATAGCTGTATCTTAAGTATCTTTAAGCAAAATAGAAATTTTGCAAAAGGCACAAAAGTGAAAGGTTTTATATTCACTTGGTAGGTAATTGTGAAAAAAAAATCACACATCGTTTCCAATCTTCTGGTGGGGCACACATTTTTTCAAATTATTTGTTATTATAGCCTTTACTTAGGTATATCACCCATTAAATACAATGTGGGTCCTATCATTCCTTATGGACATACGAGGACTTCAAATTTCACCAGCTGCCACTGAATAGGACAGAGGTTATGACTGTTGTGACAAGTTGAGAAAATTCTTATTAAAACATGTTTTCTAACATGATCTTAACGCTCTGTCTCATTTTGAATTTATTAACCTTATTAACTGTTCATATGTCGAAATGTTATTCTCACCTTTCTAGGTTTTTATACATACATATGTATGCTTTGAAAAACACCTATGTAGGCAGGTATAACAATAAATTTTATAAGTTACACAAGCAAATGGATACCAATATTTTAATCAATAAACTAACATTTTAATAATATGCAATAAATTAGGTAATATTTTTCAAATTTCGTATTCCATAATATATAATCCAAACAAAACAATAAAAAATAAAACATAAAACTGTAATATGACGTTCATACAAGTCTCATATACAGAATGTAAGTAAGATGTTGAATAATTCATTTTTTGAAAAAAACTTTTTAGAAACACACATTTTGTTTCTTGATCTCTTAAATTTCTTAGAGGTCACCAAAATATTACCAAATATGAATTTACGAGGTGTATAAATTAAGTAATGAGACTGGCAACGTAGCGCCGATCTAGCAACACTGCGGAGACGGGACTTGGAAGGGCGGTAAGTTAACATGTAATGCACCTAAAGAGTTAAATTTGAATCACACCACTGTTCATCAAATTTTGATTAATGAATTGGGGATGTGAAAAATCTGAGCAAAAATGGTACCAAAAAGCTTTCATTTGACCAAAAGGACATCAGGAGAGAAAGGTGTATTGACTTTTTGGACTCGATTGAAAATGATCCCCATTTTATGGAACGTGTAATGACAATAATCATTCTGGTGATGAGACTTAGGTGTTTTGAGTACGACCCGGAAACTAAACGCCAAAGCATGGAATGATACACTTCAATCTCTTCAAGACTCAAAAAGCAAGAAGAAGCAAATCGAAAATCAAATGCTGCTGATTTTCTTTTTTGATAGCCAGGAAATTGAAAGAGTTTGTGCCTCCTGGCCAAACAGTAAATCAACATTTTTACAGAGAGGTTCTTGAAAAACTTCGAAAAAGGGTCATGCATGTGAGACCGACAATGCACCTTGTCACACTGCCATTTCAGTAAACGAGTTTTTTAGCCAATGAAAATACTCCTTATTCCAGAATAAGGAGGCTCCTCAGCCTCCTTATTCTCCTGACTTTTTTCTCTTCCCGAGATAGAAAAATCACCTCGTTTTGGAACGTCGTTTTGGGATGATAGAAAACATTCAAAGGGCTGTAACCGACCAGCTGAAGACGAGGAATGGAAGAACCGTCTCTAGCGCTGTGTGGCTTCCGAAGGAAGTTATTTTGATAGAGACAATACCGAATATAATTCTATTGGAATAAAAAAAATTAAAAAAACCAGTCTCGTTACTTAATTTACACTGTTTTTCAATGATCTAAAATAACAATAACTTAAGGCAAGCTTATCTTACATCTAAAATATGTTCACCCATTCAGTCGCTGGTGATTTGTGATTTTTTTTTTGCACTATTACAAATTTAAAAGAGAATATTTTGCTACGAATCTATCCTCAATCCATCGCTCAATTTAATTAATAATAGCCCTTTGTCAACTGTATCGAAATTCACCAACATTAACTCTCCGTGATTTGAAATCATGTTTACTATTATATGATAATTTAATTTCAATTGGGTTTAACTGATTTGCATTAATAATTATATTTATGAAGCAGAAGCGTTTAGATAATTCCGTTGGATCAATCATTGTCATTGTAACATTAACACGATTATTATTTCATTACAAATAATTATTCGTTAGTTTAATTTTTGGGAAGACGTTTCAATACTACCTTTGACATAACCTTTTGTAACATATACGTATATTCTTCCAAAATCTATTGAATATAAGCTATTCCTAAATATATTTTTTTCCTTTCTCTTGAACATACATATATGGGCGCCACTCTTATATAATGTTATTTAATCTTTTAAAAGTATGTACTATTAACAATTAATTAGTGAAAGTTTTTATAAACGACTCTTTGGCAGTGACAATGCGTACGGATGGCCTTATGGCATTCGGTATATGTATTTCGCACCTAGTGCTGCCTGATTGGTTATTTCAAATTGTACAGCGAATCAGAGCAAAGGTGCCAAATACAGGTACAGAATGCCATTAGGTACGAAACACGTACTCGTATACAGAATGCTCTTTCATACTGTGCGTAAATAGGTACTATTAACATACGTATTTACCTACATAAGACATAATGCGTTCAAATTAATCAAAAAAATTGAATACACCACTGTTTTGTGTAATTTTATGTTTACAATGCGAACAAAATAAGTGGACAGTGAATGCGGAACCTGAATAATGTTTTGAGCTTGTGCGGGAGCGGAAGTGCGTAAATGCTATACAGTAAGCGGCAGCCTAATGCGTACATAGGTGGATATTAACAACATATTAAATGATACATTTTAATTCATAGTCATAGTAAGGCGAATTTACTTGGGCCGGCGGGGCTTGGTTTTAGTGGGGGTTTTTAGCGGAAATCTAAAGAGCAACGTTGTGGCGAATCGTAGCTCAGGTCAGAGTCGGGCTCAGGTCACTATTATTGCAAAGCGATACACAGAAAATACATCAGAATACATTAGTGAATATTCGAATAAACGTACTATGAAGCGTACTATTACACGACGGTATTTAGGTGTGGTAATGTCACTGGTCACGAAAAATGAAACCTAAAAGGACTTACCAATGAAAACTCATAAATTGTTTGATACAAAGAGTAACATTACTTTTTAACTAGCGTATGATATTTTGCAGGGCATATTTTTGCAACTTTTTCGTCTTTTGGTAAACAGTTGCAGTTTTATTACTGCTGATTTTGTGTTACTTAATTAATTTTATCTTTAATCTGACGAAATATTAAAGTCTTCCTTGTCTCAAAACAGGTATTATGGGAGCAGGAATTTGTAACAGGTATACCCTGGAAAAACGAGTCTTCCTTCAAGGGCAGACCTGTTCCAAATATCCGTTTGGCAGGTATAAAAATTTGGACTGTATACAAATTTGGACTGTAAGTTTGAAAAGTAAAAATCGAATATTTCGTCGGTTTAAAGGTAAAATTGATGAAGTAAATTATAATCAATTGTAAGGAAACCGCAATTATCTAACAAGAGATGAAGAAAGCAATAGTGTACTGCTATCACCGACTTGTGATCTATGGCAACAACACGGATCCTGTATGCCCCACTTTTATAACTTGTCATTAAAAATCTGTCATTATAACTTTATAACTTGTGAATCAAATTTCTTCGCATTTTAGGTCGAAATTTTATGAGCTTCGTGGATAAGTTCTTTGAAGTGCCATGTTTCGGGACCACTAACATTACCACACCTAAATATGGCTCCATTTTGTAATAGTTAGCCCCTTAGTAGGTTTTAATTTTCTGTGAACTATCGTTTTGTAATAATAATGACCCGAGTCCGCCTCTGTTGAGATTCGCCGAAATCTGACGTAATCACCATGTTCATGTTAGTGGCATCTGCGCATGTCAAATTCAAACTGCGACAGCGCTAGGGGCCTCGCCTATTGGGAAAATTTTCGTTAAAAATGGCTTTAATATCCCTAACAGATCGACCACCAAAATACCATTTAATTATTAGAACTTTTTTGGTAATGTGATAAATATCAATTTTTATTTTTATGAATGTATGTAGTGCTTCTACAATACGCTCGTAATAACGCACTTTTCTAATCAGGCACTAGACCAGAATGAAATATATGGTTTTTTATATATGGCTAATGGTATTTCAAATTGTAACTCAAACAGCCCTACTAACAGACCTTTCATACGCCTGCGCTAGCGACTAGATCGCGATTGGTTCTCACCTCATGTTTACATGTGCTCAATAAAGAAGTTAAATTATCAATTGCCCTTCATTCGGCTATGTACGCATTAGGGTTACTGTATAGAATACTATGAACTTTGCTTGCGTATAAAACGTTTTTCGGTCTTGTGCATTCTAATATTTTGTGTTTTCCTGTGCCCTGTTAAAATGTATTTACCATCGGCATACGAACAAAAAAGAGCAAAGCAAAGTAGAGCTCATTATTTGAGTAGGTATATAAACATACTTGATGATAACCCTGCTTATTATTTGTTTACTTGTTTTACTTTCCAACCATGTACATGTGGAGTGGAAAAAATCGATGAAAGTTGACGGATTCCCCATTGGAGGATATATTTTTTAATATCTTTTTTTAATATTAGCTCTGAAAGTGTCAACAAGTCATTACATCACACACCTACTTGAATATGTTTGTAGTTCGATAGTAAAACTTTTTTAATAGGATACAGGCGCTAATTTTGTAAAATAACAATTGTATGCCACTTAATAATTACTTAAAATGTTAGAATGCACAAGACAAAAGTTTGTTTTAGACTTACACATAACATAACTAATACTTCTGAGTATTCTCTATTATATTTCTGCACTTCAAAGTAAATTCCGGATTAATCTTTCTTCGTCCACTTACACATATAATTACAAGAAACGTGGATGTAAATATATTTTTTTTATTTTATTTTAATGAATTACATCTTATATATAAATATTTCAATAGTTATACCTAGTATAAGTGAGGTAAAAATCCATGCCAAAAATTACCCGTATCCTTACCATCTTACCCATGCCATATTACTCTCACCATCTTAAAGTTGCCATTTGCCGAGTTCTTACCTCGATCTCCCCTGCTTTAATCATGACAAAACAAGATGTTTATCTAAACTTGGTGTCTATTTTTTAACAATAGGCAAAATACACTTATTTCATCAGCAGACGATAATAAGCCAGTGTTCAGAAGATCCATATAATTAATTAAGGAACAAGTAGAATGAGGTACTATTACTATTTAGAAATAGGAAAATCCAAATTACTTACATAAGTGTAGGCATTTGTCATTCAATGAATAACCAGTCCTTGATCAGTTATTTAAGAATTAATTTTGTTATCTTTCTTGAAGAGATCATTAGCAATAAATTATCTTCATACAATATAGGATTATATACGCGCATTTGAATATTCATCGGTAAGAACAGTAGACTAAGATTGATTTACAAACCTTATCACATAGCGTCTGCAAAGATTAATATTTACACTGTTGTAGAAAAAAAAGTGTCGATTGGTTTTTGACAATCAGACGGATATGGTTTACAGATTATTTACGTAATACAGCTTGTATAAACCCTTACATCAAAGTGGGCGATTACGTGAAGTTAGTTTTTATAATCCACTATAAAGTACAGAAACGAGTCTTTCGTATGTAAAACAGAAATTTCTTCGTATGTAATTTAAAAACGCATTGACAAATATCTAGTGGTTCATTAAAATATTTATTCTGTTAAGGTTTTAGAGTAAAATCTTTAGAGAGTTTTATGCACAAAAAAGGTTTGTCAAAAGGGAAGCCTATTATAAGTCCTACATCCTTCATTATTTTTTTTACACTGTCGAATTCATAAAGCACAATTACATAATAATGACATCTGTTTTACTTACGTAATTTAGGTTCTCTTGTCCATCTGCAATTATATTTCTGACGTTATTAATGTTTTACCAAAAAGAAAAAGCCGAAGAACCGGAGATTTGTTATTACATCTGTCCTACAGCGGTATTTGAAAAAAAATCCGAACAACAACCTCAAGCTTTAAAAACAACAGATGTTATTTTTTTAGACGTACAACCTTGTAGACGAGTTCCAAGAAAAAAATATTCCAAATATTTCATAATTCTTATTTTTGGAAATCAATCGTGTGTAGTGAGTGTTGATTTAGTGAAAGTCTAAAACTGCACTATTTGGACTTCAGTCAAAGTTCTTCTTAATCTTAGTTTTTCACCCCCTTGCTATTAATAGTCGAGACATGTACTAAATGATTTTTAATGCTTAATAGTCAAGACATTAAACATTTTTTTTTAAATATATTTAACTAGCGACCCGCCCCGGCTTCGCCCGGTTTACGACATCACATTAGAAACCTCTAAAATTACCAGTGTTTCTCTACTATATTATGCATGTATTATACATATAAACCTTCCTCTTGAATCACTCTATCTATTAAAAAAAACGCATCAAAATCCGTTGCGTAGTTTTAAAGATCTAAGCATACATAAGTAGTAGATAGATAGGGACAGACAGCGGGAAGCGACTTAGTTTTATACTATGTTATGATATATTTAGTACGCTTAATCCTTCATCAGCAATCTACAGTCAGCAGGAAAATATTTATACCCCCACTTTTTGAAGGTTGCTTTTGAATTTTTATAAACACTATTGATTTCTTTTTTGCTTCTGATAAGTTATCAGTTTGTAAAATTCTGCGTCTAATAAGTCCAAGTTAAAACTGACAGAATATGTTGATTGTGTGAAAACATATCGCTAAAAAAAGTAAAACTCCGATGTCTTCAAAAAATCGTGAACCAAAGTTCTTGGACTCTATCTATTTGACTAACTGAGCTATTTTGGAAAACCATTTACTAGACAAGAACAATTTTAATAAAAATATATAACGAAAAATTAAGTCATCAGAATTTAAGCAACTTTCATGTATGAATGAATACTTTCAAAAAAGCAAATCAGCACGCATTTGATCTTCGACTTGCTCATTCTTACTTTTTTAGGTCTTGGAAAGCTCGAAGTGTGCCATTCCATGCTTTGACGCTTGATTTCCGGGTTGTACTCAAACACCCAAGTCTCATTATCAGTAATTTCACGTTTCATAAAATGGGGACCATTTTTGTTCCGGTGAAAGGTTTTTTGGAACCATTTTTGCGGAGATTTTTCTCATCCCCAATTCGTTAATCAAAATCTGATGAACAGTGGTGTGATTCAAATTCAACTCTTCCATGACCATTTTCGTCATCAACCGACGATCTGAACGCAGAAGATCCCGTTTTCTATCGACATTCTCATCGGTTCTTGAATATGAAGGCCTTCCGTTGCGTGGTTCATCTTCAATCGACTTTCGTCGTTCTGAGAATGCCTTAAATCACCGAAAAACCTGGGCCCTTGAAAAAACACTGTGTACGTAGGCGTGTTGAAGTTTTGCAAGTTTCCGTTGTGCTGTATCCAAGTCTGAAGCAAAACCTGATAGCACATCATTGCTCAAAATTAATGTCATTGCTCATTTGATGCTCATTTTTAAAACGCTCAAAAAAAATGGTTTTCGAAAACAGTCACAAAGAACAAACAAATGATTCTAACATGTTCAAACTTATACTCAAGGTGCATTACATGTTAACCTACCGCCTTTCCAAGTCCCGTCTCCGCAGTGTTGCTAGATCGGGCGCTACGTTGCCAGTCTCATTACTTAATTTACACACCTCGTATTTCACTAATTAAAAGTAGATATTTTCATGGCAGTTAATTTATATGCTATGGACGGACTATTTTATTTTGTACGAAATATCAATAGTTATTTTTTTATATTTTTGTATTCATATGCTTTCATATTTTAAAGTTACCAGATTAAAATAGAATAGATTGATAGTTGTTCTGTTTACTATTTATTAGTACCTTTTTTTAGTATTACCTCTAAATAAAATATTTTTCACTTTGCATCTTTCAAAATATAGGTCAATTATCCTCATAATTAAAAGTTACACTAAAAAAATATCGATAAATTATATAATATTTAACGTGAAAATCAATAGACAATATTTTACAGTACATCCTGTCTATACCAAAATCTAATTAGCTTATATAAATCGCGTAATTTGTGATTGCAGCATGACCAAAGGATTTCATTCATTATTCCGTGTTCTAATTTTGGCAGTTCTTTCGTGAGAACTCTTAAATTAACGGCCATCTCAGCGAATAAATTAATTATTTATTATAATTTATTCAGATTCGTGTATATGCGTCGTTTACTTTCTTTTGCACTCATTATGTTGCACAAAGGTCAATTACGGTAAACAATAAACATGTTAGGTCAAATGGATATAAAAACAAAAGTTGAGAATGAATCATGCGTTAAAGGCCTATGTTAAATACTTACAGTGGTTGATGAAATTTGATATTTTTGTACGAAGTGTGTAAATTAAGTAATGAGACTGGCAACGTAGCGGCCGATCTAGCAACACTGCGGAGACGGGACTTGGAAGGGCAGTAGGTTAATATTAATATAGTAATGCACCTTCAGTACAACTTATTAGAATCATTTGTTAGTTCTATGTGACTGTTTTCGTAAACCGTTTTTTTTCTAGTGCGTTTTAAAACTTAGTGACATTCATTTTGAGCAACGGTGTGCTATCAGATTTTGTCGTTGTGACTTTTCTTTCCTCCCGAGATCGAAAAATCACCTGAAGGGACGTCATTTTGGGACCTGTAACCGACCGACTGAAGACTACTCCAGTGTACGAGTTCCAGCACTGTTATGAGGAATGGAAGAACCGTCTCCAGCGCTATGTCGCTTCTCAAGGAAGTTATTTTGAAGGAGACAATACTGAATTGCATTTCTATTCGAATAAAAAAAAAATCAGTCTCATTAGGTACTCAATTTACGCACCTCGTATGTTTGTAATGAAACATAATGTGACTCATGTGTCAGGGAGTGTTAAGCCTAAATAGAAAACTAGACGAAAAAAATTTTGAACTAAATATGTCCAAAAAGTGAGGCCTCTCAGAAGATCTAGGAATTACAAATTTTTTCAATTTTTAATATTCATTGCAAAATGGGTACAACACTATCTTGTAAAGCTTTGGATATCAGTTGGATAACATACATATATGTTTTGTCAAGGTTTCGTAGTTGTACTCACTCGTACATCCCGAGATATGGGGTTATAATCCTATAACTCCAAATAAAAATATATAAAAAAAACTTCAATTCAAAAGATCAATACAAAGTTTTATTATACGTTTGTATTTTTTCATATAGACATCTGTAAGTTATATAGTTTGAATTGTTATTTCACCCAGCATTTCGTTTTTGAAATTTTACAATAGTTTTATCTTTTAGCAAAATGGATATTTTGTAAAATGCACAAGTTTAAACAGTTTTTATATCCACTTCACATATTCTTTCACATAATTGTGAAAAAATATGCTTCGCAAACAAATTTTTTTGTTTGAGAAAAAAATCAAACAAACGAACTTTTTTTCGCAAATGTCGTTTAAAGTTTTTAATTACTGTAGCCTTTTACTTAGGTCTAGTAATCACCCCCTAAAATATGATGTGGGTCTCATGCTCATTACAAAAATACGATCATTTCAAATTCCATTATCCGCCACTGTTTAACAACAAGTTTTACAAGAGTATCAAATTGCTTTTCCTTACTTATGAAATGGGAAAATACCAATTTTTTGTTTTCGTCGTATTGTTCTTGCCTATCTTGACTTGACTAACACCGTACGCCACTGATTTGAACCAGCAGCGTAAACAAAATCCAGAGTATAAACTTTATTTCTCAGGAGACCACTTCTTCGACAACGACTTTAGATGAGTGTTTGTATCCATTTTATGGTATTCATAGATGATACATGTAACCTTTCTAAACATTTTACTTGTTATTGTGCCTGGAAGTTTATATTTACAAAATTTTTAGAACACCTTGAACCAAGAGATTGTTTTTGAATTTGTATTTTAAAATTTGAATTTGTAATAAAAGTTGTGTTAAAATGTTGTTTTGAAACTTAATTTTACCTAGTATATAGAATATGTTAACACACAAACTGACGGACAGATAATTCTCTTCTCCAACTGAAAATATCGAGATTTCAGAATATCTTAGCACTATTCAGGCCTAAACTATGCAGATGGAGAATAAATACATTCAAACTTCAATCCCTTACCTAAACTCGTACAGGTATAGCATATTTTTTTATTAATTAAAGTATGAACTTACTGTCTCTACGAAAGCAGGGTCAAAGGGTCAATTAACAACAATTTTAATGGACTGTTTTAAACAGTGGAATCTTCAAACGGATATTGCGTGTAGGGCGGTAGTGCTATGGGGTTTTGCGGTTCTAGGCAGTATAATTATGAAGTTACAGTTACATAAACCTGATGACATTGGATTTTATAGAGTCTGTCGTATGGATACACTAGACAAGGAAATTAAGGTGAAAAATCGATCCTTACATTTATTTTTAACACAAACTACAATTTCAATCATTGCGAGTACTATGAAAGAAAAACCGCAGCGCTTTGAAACTATCAGGGTTTCTTTGGGGTACTTTAAGGATGAAAAGGTGCAGTAAATATACTTAGTCTATCCATTATTTGCAAAGTTATGCCAAATTATGCAAATATTCCTAATTATGCAATTTTTTACCTCTTTTTCAGTCAATTTCGTTTCGAAAATTTTTTTGTTGATGAACAATCACTACCACTTGTGAAGGATACTTTGCAGTTTTCAAGTCAACAACAATGACATTTTTAAAAAATCATTGTACAAGGCTCAACAACAGATCAAATTAAAGAGAATTAAATTATCTAAAATACTTTTATGATGAATATTTCGAAAAAAAATCCATTGAGGTCCGTGGACCTTCTAAAAGACAAGCAAAAATTTCGAAAAATTTCGATAAAACCCACGTTTTCTCAGGGTCTAGTGTTTATACTCTTTTGCTATGCCCCGGTTTATGGGGTTATGGGGATAAATAGTGGTAGGATTAATGATTATATCTCATTTCTAAACCAGATTCCAGGGTGCGGAAACAGGCGAAAAATTACCTGTTTTTGGGGTCGTCCATTTATAAGTGGCCAATGTTTTTAAAGCCACTAAATATTAATGCAGAAATGACATAGACTAAGACTGAGTATCATAACCAGTGCGTTCAGTAAACCGTGCCTTTATATTTTTTCCCAGACATATCTGTTTTTGAATCAAATGATATCTTATTAGATCTATCATCTAATAACTAGTTCTTGCATAATTTGCCAACGAATTAACACAGCAATAAGACCACAAAGAAATCATAAATCATCTAGATTAGTCTATAATTTTAGTCGAGCATTGTGTTATATTTACCAGCTGAAACCCCTTATTATGAAGTAACTTAAGCATAAAAAAATTACAAGAGAAATAGTGCGTTATAGTAAATGTAAATACCAAGACTCAATTTGTTTTTTATCCATACGATATTTTTTTTTCAATAATGTTTATTGTTCTCTTATGTTTTCTGGGTAAGTTCTTTTGAAAGTTATTTTTCGTGACACTGACGTTACCGAACCTAAATACAGCCCAGGAATGTTATAAAAAGTTTTATTGCTAGTACCTACACAGATACATACAATCATGTTGATTATAGATATTAATTATTATTGTACCAAAATTACAAGAAAACGCCATTCTTAAATTCTCCACTTATATCTAAAAGATTTCTTTGTATGTGTGTTTTAAATTGAAATGTATGTCAAGGTTACCCATTAAATGAAAACTATACATAATATCGCTAACTCAATCTATCTTCAAAAAAATCTATCAACATACTTATCCTATATTCTCTTTGCCTTATTTATCTTGATATTCAGTTTCATTATCATACTCATTTGCTTTGTAGATTCTTCAAAACATTCTATATTACAAGTGTGTCTTGCGGAATATTGCTAAATTGATTTATTTACCTTACAGTTAAGTGTCATCTAAATTTAGGAATTCAGTCACCGGTAATCCGTAAGTTAGCTATTCGTATTTTATTACGGCTACTTCACAATTACCTGCAAATTACAATTGAACTTTATATAAAAACTAATGAGTTTATAAAGTATAAATAGTAAATCCGTTTGAAGATTACACTGTTTAAAACAGTCCATCAAAATTGTTGCTAATTGACCCTGATTTTATTTAGTGACGTACAGATAGTGAATTCATTTTAATAAGGGGGACTTCTACCTTGAGATGTCATTTTTTTAGTCATTTTTGTATTATTTTTTCGTGGGGGAAGTAATTAACATTAACAAATGCGGTTTTTTGCGAATTATAATTCAATAATTTTTACATGAAAAAACATTTTTTTAAATCAGAAAAATCCAAAATGGCGACCGCCAGAACATCGCAAATTGACCGCGAAAATTTCCGTCTAAACGGCTGGACATTGTAGCACCCTCTGTGTTGATGTGAAATAGAAATACAAAATATTTTCTTAATCAGTTGTGTTTTGGTCAGGGAACAACGATATATTTTTTCGATTACTGCAAAATTACAAAAATGGCGGTAAATTAAAAAAATATTGTTTTTTTTTCAATTTTTTTTTTACAAAAAAATTTTATTAAAATATTTTAAATGTTTTTATCGACAAGCTGGCGCGTCAGACCCTGGAGAAATGTTTTTTACGCATTCGTGCAAAATTTCAAGTCGATAGCTTAATTACAGTGGCCGCTAGAATGTCAGCCATTTTTAAAAACGTGATTCTGAGAAAAACGCGTTTAAAGTTTAAAATGTGAATTATTCAAAGGGGCTTATATTTACCGTCAGTCTGCAATTCCTGGTCCGTAAAGACATCCCTCCTGACACACAAAAATGAAAAAAAAATCGATTGTTTCAAATGTATCAAGGTAGAAGTCCCCCTTTATAAAAAAAAATGCTCTATACGATTTGAAGCAAATGAGACGTGTTAGAACTACGTACATATTTATTCCCTATTCGTGTAGTGTATGCCTTAATAATGCTAAAATGTTCTGTAAAACATAGATTTTCAGTTTGAGAAAAGAAATATATGTTTGTCAGTTTAAGTATTAACATTTTTGATATATGTATGTAGGTACAATTAAGCTTTAACACAACTTTCAAGGTTTAAGATGTTCTGAAAATATTTTTATTAATATTTTCGAAACCGACATTTTGAAAATATATCCTTTAATAACAAGTAAAATATTTAGAAAAGTTATATGCACCATCTATCATGACCATGCAATCGATACAAACAATCCTCTAGAGCAGTGGCGGTGCGTGATATTTCAGTTAGCCATATCTTGAAAACGACGCATGGGACCCACTTCACTTTTTAGGTGATGACTATACACATCTTACAGAAACAGATACATCTTACATCTTACATCTTACAGACGTTTTTCGATTTGTTGCAAAATATTTTTTTTTTCAAAAAGTTATGGCCATTTTAATTTTAATTTTACAGGAACATTTTGTTTCCCAAAAATTAAAATGGCCATAACTTTTTGAAACAAAAATATTTTGTAACGAATCGAAAAAACGTCTCCTTATATTTGTATCTAGATTATGAAAAAAAATATACTGCAAATATTCCACAGAGTGTTACTGAGAACCCAGGGAGTGCTCCAGTTTTTTTTGAAAATTTTTTCGCAAACGTTGCTGACGGTTTTTTCACTATAAATCCTTTCTGTAAGAGGTGTATAGTCATCACCTAAAAAGTGAAGTGGGTCCCATGCGTCGTTTTCAAGATATGGCTAACTGAAATATCACGCACCGCCACTGCTCTAGAGTCGTTATCAAAACTTGGTCTCCCGCTGTGTTTACTCTGGATTTTGTTTACGCTGGTGATAATCCAGAGTAACAAAGCCAGGTCAATAGTACAAATCAGTGGCGTGCAGTGTCTGTCAAATCAGAGTAAACAAAAACAATATAACAAAAAAAATCGTCCCATTTCTTTATTTGTTTGAATAAGTCATTTGTAACTGTTATAAATAGAGTTGGCCGAAATTTGCCGCGAGACATAAGCGTACACATCATAAAGTAATTAATATTAAATGTAGTAACAAAAACAATAAATTAACGCTTTATAACAATAAGATTCTATCCCTGTACCTAGTTGTCTCCGAGAGTCTTATTCGCTGTGGGGAAAATATATGTTTATATTTTGAGAACGACCGTTCGATATCTACTAATATAATACACAAAAATAATTAAAATATATTTACATATATATCTTTGCACTCACTTAACGGATCTGTAGATGCACCATCACATATTTATCCCAATTTGGTAAAACCGATGTCTTTCTTTCACAGATTTTCGAACTCATTTTTAACTGGCTCATTTATGGCGTCACCTATAGCTTTTATAGCTTGCAGTTTTTTTTGTTTTGCTACTTTAGCCGTCTACTCAGGTCTAGTAATCATACACCAAATTACGGTGAGGCACTGCTCTTAAAATAGTACCTTCTCAAATTTTTCTTTTGCTGCACAATTGTAAGTCAAGTAGTAAAACGTCCCTGTGAAATTATTGCTTGTTCATTTTCAAAACTCCTTGAGCTAAACAAAATTGCTTTTAGTCGTATCAAGCAGCTCTTCGTATCACTGCACTCACATCTCGTTATTAGAGATCGGAAATATGTGCTGTAACGCCTGGTCAGCACTATATAACTCTATGATAATGAAAGTATAAACCGTATTTTTTAAGCGCCTTGTTGATTATATACGCATTTATTTATTGCCCTTGCTGCGTACGGCATTGACCCTGCCTGACAACGCGCCGGGACTCGCGTTTGCGCAGTAGTACGCCATCTCGTTGCGGGAAGGTATTATAGTCTAACGTAGTTTAAAACATGTGAAGGCAGACATTCCCAACCCTATTCATTATTGTAACTCATTTTACTCGCACCTCACACTTACGTATGTATGTTCGTTCAAACAAGCAAAACTGTAATTAAACATATTTTACGAATTTTGAATTTACACATCAGAGCAGAATAATTGCTTAACATTTCGCCTAGCGGAAATCATCTATTTTTTTAAGTAGACCAAACGAGGCACGAGCACGAACGATGGATGTCGATGTCAATCAATGGACGTGGACAGTCTCTTTACGCATCTGTGATTCAGTACGACATGTTTTGTTTCGTTAAATTTACTCGCTGCTTTTAACGGTCCACAAGAGCCAATATACCCTGTGTGTACACCAGACATCGACCACTTATGAAAAAGGACAAACAGTAGTGAGACGACAAATGATGGGAAGCAACAACATACGCGTAGGTAGTGGGAGAATAATACCGTCGCTCTCAGTACCTGCGCTAGTCGTTAGAAGGAGAAGTGTATCATTTCTCTTTTTTTACAACCGGTCGATGTCTGCTAAACACATACGGTATAACTTCCGTGGCCGCGTCGAGAGATTTCTTATAGGCCGCCTGCGGGGAAAATTTTTCGTTGGCAATTGTATTCTACTATATATTGCCAGGGTCCGGAAAGTATATTACAACGCAGGGTCGACACTATACAACTCTATGATAATTAAAGTATAAACTGTATATTTAAGCTCCTTGTAAATTATACACGCGTGTATTTCTAGCCTGTGCATATGTACGCCACTGACCGTGCCTGATAACGCACTGGAACTCTCCCGTGGTACGTTCGAGGGAAGACTATATGCAGTTTATTCATATAGCGTAGCGACCGCTCTGTTGTCGTAATTTTGTACTGCAAGTTAGCTCGATGCGAGCAGAAGAAAGATAGAACGCCGAGTATAAAATGATTTTATGTGTCGTTATTGATTAATTAATAAACGTGTGTACTTACATATTTTACACCGTATGTATTTCTTTTAGGGTTCGTGTAGTATATTTACATATTATCTGATTTTGTGTGGATTTTTGCAATAATGGCACAGTCGTTACCATTTGTGAATAGACTGAAACAAATGAATGAAAATAACAATGAAATTACAATATACGGATCAACATATTTCATGTATTCCTTACAATCGTCGATATTCGTAGACGCCAAAAGTGTGAAAGACATTTAGATTGGAATATCCATCAACAAAATATTATTGGTACTGTTACAGAAGAATTTTGGTTTGATTTGTGCATAATTTTTTGACCATGCAGCCTTTGGTGGGATGTGGTCGAAAATATTCACGGTTTTAATGATAAGAAATGCAGAAAGACTACTGGTTGTGACAATGGTCGCTCAAGCAATGAAAACAGTCGGTGTTTCAGAATGACACAAGCGATGGGTATGTATATTATTAACACATTTTTATTCCTGTCTTTTTGGTCTCTCATATGTCCTTCCGTCAATGCCATGACGGATTACGACCCTGAGCACTTTCCGGACACTATAACATACATGTAGCAACTACTTTATCTTTGTTTCCTGATATAAAGACCCGTAAAAAATAGTTTAAAAAATTTATAAAAACACTTATTGATGATACTGATTTTAACGACAAGTATCATTATTTGAGTTTCTTTTTAGTTTTCTAAAGAAAGCAGGAACACATATTTTCCTAAATATGTTTATATACTCGCCACGGTTACAAATACAGGAATATAGAAACAGTACGCAATCCAAACGGAATAATAAAATGTACTGTATCCAAAAGAGAGAATCTAAAATCGCCCCTTTTTTCTTTCCTTTTCTTTCTGATAACTGCACAAGGTGCAGGCACGAGAAGCACATCTATTATATGGACATTTTGTTTGTTACAAGTTAACGTGTTTCTTAACATGTTACTAAATATGGATAGGCCATTATAAGAAATAAAGTTTAAAACAACTTATCTTTTTTGACCGAAACGTTTGAATAAATCTTAAAAAAACATTAGAATACTGTAATTTTCATGCATCATTTGAATGTACCTCATTTTATTGATGTGCAAAAAGCCATATAAGTAATTGGCAATAAAATGTCATCGATGCGCTTGCTACCACTAAATAATATATAATATAACGGAAGTACGGTTGTCAGTACATACATTTACTTTTTTCAACTGTACCGCAGCAGTAAACAGGAATGAAAAACACTACAACTGCAAACGGCGAATACTAGGCAATAATTAAGAAGCAATAATTTCGTTAGAAAACGCGTCTCCATTTTATTCCTTGAGTGTCATTAAGGTGTGCAAAATGGCACCACACACATATTAACGTTTCTTAAAATTACTATTTTTTCTACTTTCACTTGTTTGAGCAACTAACACACAAAAGTTAATTTGCATTACAGCAGATTGTTTCCGCAGCAGGGACAAGAACACCATTTTGTTCCGCCTCCTGTAACTAATATGCAGTTTATAAACATTGTATACAATACCGAGAACAATATTTCGACATACAATGCGTTTTAGATAAGGAGGCATTGCTTGGGTATCTTGGAAATGGTAAGAGGTACCTACAAACTTGATTAAAAGGAAAAAATTTGCCTTTTCGAAAGGTCTTAACAAACTTCAAAAAATTATTTTCGTTTTTGAGTTACCTTGAAAAATATTGTTTTTTGGAAAACTGTTATAGCACTTTATAATAAGCTTTAGAATGGTCATATTGCATTAATTCGCCAACCGCTCTTTTTCAGCGAAGAACTGGGTGAGATGCTCTTTGATGACCTCATCAGGATCGAACGATCTGCCATTCAAGTCGTTCTGCAAGGAACGAAACAAATGGTAATATGATAGGGCAAAGTCCGGCAAGTAAGGAGGCAAGACTGCATCCAAGACCAAGACCCAAGCTGTAGCAACTTTTGGCGAGACACCAAACTTGTATGGGGTCTCACTTTGCGATTGATGAATTCTGGCCGTCTCCCCCGCATGAGATGTATTCAAATCATCCAGTTGGCGATAGTACACATTGGAATCGATCGTCTCGTTCCGGGGTAGGAGCTCGAAAAACATCACGCCCTTATAATCCCACCATATTCAGAGCATAACTTTCCTCTGGTGAAGATCAGCTTTGGATTGTGTTTGGGCTCGCTCAGTTCCACTGCACCACGATCGCTTACGGCGAATAGTGTTGTAAAAAATCCATTTTTCATCATCTGTTACCAGGCGCTTAAAAAACGGATCGATTTTGTTGCGCTTGAGGTGAGTATCTGCGATATTGATGCGATTGGTGAGATGAACTTCTTTGAGTTCATGAGGAACCCATATATCGAGCTTGCTGATGAATGCAGCTTCCGTAGATGATCATGAACGGTGAAATGATGAAGGTTTAGAGTCTCCACGATGTCACGAGTGTTCGAATGTGGGTCGACGTGGGGTGCCTTTATTTGGTCATCAAAGTCACCAGCACAGAATTTGGTGAACCATCTCTGGCACTGACGCTCTTGTAGGGCATTGTTACCGTAAACTTTTCGCAATTTTTCACAGGCCTGCCTTGCGTTCTTCCCTTTGCAGAAAAAAAGCAAAATATGCTGAAAATGCACAGTTTGTCTTCCATTTTCAACTTAATGTAAAAACCAAAAATATTTTTTTTCTTAAATAAAGGTTGAACTGTCGGCTGTCAAATGGTATAACACTCGAGCCGATCGTGATGACATTTCTCATGTAAAAATACATATAATTCCATCTATTGCAATAATACGTCATTACTTTTCCGACAACCTATTATTTTTAAATACGAACCTGCAATATTTGTCAAATTTAGTTTTTATTATATAGTACTTAATTTATGTTTTTTTTTTTGCTAGATATGGTCATAATTCGGTTTTGTAAAGTAAAATACCCACAGAGATCGAATATGTAGGGACATATACCAATAATAGCCCTACACAATTATAAGAACCAAGTCATCTGACAGCAACAATTATAATATCAACGCGATTGTTTCCAAGATTATTGAAAACAAAAAGAGACTGTCTGACATTTTAAAAATGAAAGAAATTATATGACTACTTGAGAAAGTACAATATGAGTACTTGAGAAAATATTAGAAATCGATTATGAAAAATTCACAGAAATGAAACTTGTGGCTTTTGACTTTAATGGCAAAAATATATTACAAACGCAATCTGAGGACAAAATATGAAAATTTAAAAATAACAAAATAAATAAGAAATGTAAAAATGTAGAAAATATTAGAAATCAATTATGAAAAATTCATACAAATGAAACGTGTGGCTGTTGACTTAATGGCAAAAAAAATATTACAAACTCAATCTGAGGACAAAATATGAAAATTTAAAAATATCAAAATAAATAAGAAATGTAAAAATGTAGAAATAAAAACCGAAATATCTTACGAAGAAGCACGAATCCAAAAGGAAATTAATGAATTTTAAGACACAAATGCAGGTAACAGATTTGATCATCTGTGTGTTCTTTATAATTCCAGTCTCAAAATAGTGTTTAAAAAAAAGTGGAGACCTTCTTTGCTAACAGTTTATTAACAACTAGACATGTGGCAGAAAAAAATCTTTATACATTAGATGAACGATACAGAACTACGAAAGTCTTGAATTTACGTGTATGGCCAAAACTCCATCCTCGTCGCTACTGGAGAGCTGAATATTGGCCTCTCCGTTTTCCTGGACAGTGACGGTCTTTCCCGTACATTTTCCGTTCGACATGTTTCCAGAAATTACGTCGCAGTACTTCCCGGCAGGCAAGCACGTTTGTAAAGTCTCTTTCAGGTCCGCCCAGTTGGTGAAGGCGACGAATCCCTTGTTGCCACGGCAGAAGGCTATCTGCTGGTCACCGTTGGACCACCAGTTCGTCAAGGGGTGTCCTTCACGATGTTCCTGAACTCCACCATGTCGTAGATTTGCCTCCACCTGTGTTCGCAGATGAAACCGTTACCGCAGGTGTCGTCTTGATTAATTTTTGGCGATAATAAATTACCATCGTTATCTTGGGGAGGAGCTAAAAGATGCACATGGTTAGTTCTATATATTAATACCCCCCTTTATTTGTATTAGATTTAAAAAAAGTAAACACTCGTGTTGTATGGTTGTTCACGTCGAATCACTGTGTTGGGCATTTATTCATCTCCATGAGGCAATATAACATTGATTGAAGATATTAACATTAATTTTGGCGTCCATTGTTTATTATATTGAAAATAGAGGAGTGGTGCCGAGACACGAAATACAGTCTCAAACTATAAGCTTTGCCCCTCGGTAGTTGGCCGTCTAATTCGCCGGTCTTGTACTTGTACAGTCTCTCACATAAAAACGTGCCATAATCTGTGTTATAATATCTCTGATGCACTTAACTAATGAACGGTCCATTTGCCATTATTATTTAATATTGCTTGACAACGTTGAAGTACACTTTTCACCAAATATTTGGCATATTCCTTTGGAAACGACCGCCAGATCTTACGTACTTGTCATGGAGCTGGATCAGTGATAATACATGTGTTCCACGAAGCTGTTTATTAATTCTCACGTATTTTTTTGTTGGGTTGGCATCTGGTGATTGTGAAGGCCAGGCTAAACAGGTGTTGATGCCATGTTCAGGTTTCCACTGCCCGCAAAATCTACGAGGACGTTTGGGATAATTATCTTCTTGTAGAATCCAGTCGTCACTATTTTTGCCAAACCAGTTCTTTGTTGATGTCAAAAGGCACCTCTGTTACAATCGTTTCATTCTTACAGCGTTAAGATTTCCGATAAATGCACACATTGATACAACTCGTGGCATATTGATACATCATCAAACATGGACCTTAACCGGATGCTTAACTGATCGCTGCAGAAGCGGCTGACTACGCATTAGCTAGGCCTTATTTCTAGGAGTCGAGGCCCAAAAGAAACACTAATTATCCCAGTTGCGGTCAACATTTTCGGTTGCCCATTCCGTTCTCTTTTTGATTTTGGTTTTCTATCAAGAGTAGTTTAACCGTAGTACTTTCATAATTAATTTTATTTTCATCTAATTTTCTTTTTAACGTCATAATACTGATACGTCTATTTTTGTGCCAGTAATTTCCGTCTTGCATGTAAGCTTAATGTGTTAGTGCTAAAGATATATTAAACACTGCTAAACAACGGAGGGACAAACTTTTAAGATTGTCTTTCCTTTCTCGATGCCACTCCAATTTCTAAATGAACCATCCAAAAAAAAAAAAACATTATCAAATTTAACTATGAACGAGAGAGATGGAAATAGCGATTATGTCGAAGCTCGAAGAGAACCTTTGTTATTATCAAGTGGCTGTCACAAATAAATCATGGCTGTCACATAATGTGACAGAATGAACAATTCAATAATGTTATATATTTAAGATTAAGAATGGAAATGCGTATTTTTTTGCTTGGCCAACTTTGATGACGTTTTTTTTAATGGTTCGTTACAACAAACAATGGGCGCCAAAATTCTAGAACATACTGTATTTAATAATTTTGTTTACTCTCTTTTTTCATTCTATTTCAGATGCTCGAGTCGACACTGTCAGAATGGTTTTGATATATGAGTTTTATTAATTTTTTTCGTAGAACGTTGTCTGTTGCCGACTGTCTAGACGATACCATAGTTACCTATTTTTATTGATTCATTATTAGAATATTAAAAGGTTAATCACCTTTTTTGTTTCGTTTTCTTTGAGAAGTATTACTGCAGGTTATTGAGACCGGTAGATGATTGATTACTATGAATATTCAAAGTATTCGATTCCTCACCATGAATTTTCAATTCAGTTAATCTAAAAGTTCACTTTTCATAATATTTGCGTTGTATTTGTTATGACACATGGTTAACGATAACGATAATTTTTACGAAACATGGAAATATGTTATTTGAAATCTATTACACGCATTATTAGTTCTAACATTATTTTTTTAACACTGCATTTTTTGTTGTTTATAAATTGGTTAATTATAGCTATACATGGGGAAACTTTAATTAACAGCAAATAAATCGCTGTTAATTTTATGATGTGTTTTTACTTTAATGGCTATTAGAAATACTTCAGAAGCTTTGTATGCCAAGGAAAAAAATATTTAATGTTTATGTTTTCAAATTAGATTTATTTTTGGTTCGAAATCGAAAAAAGTTCATACAGAGAAAGATTTTTGTGGTCTGGAAATAAGTAATTTGATAACCACTGATTTGAATACAATCAGTTTATTTACAATTTTCACATACGAGGTGTGTAAATTATGTAATGCCACTGGCAACTTAGCGCCCGATCTAGCAACACTGCGTAGACGGGACTTGGAACGGCAGTAGATTAACATGTAATGAATGCACCTTCAATACAAGTTTGAACTTGTTAGAGTCATTTGTTTGTTCTTTGTGATTATTTTCGTAAACCGGTTTTCTTCTAGTGCGTTTTAAAAATGAGTGACATAAATTTTGAGCAACGGCGTGCTATCAGGTTTTGCTTCAGACTTGGACACAGCACAACGGATACTTTTGCAAAACTTCAACACGCCTATGGAAACAGTGTTTTTTCAAGAGCCCAAATTTTTCGGTGGTTAAAGCATTCTCAGAAGGAACAGAGTCAATTGAAAATGAACTACACAGCGAAAGGCCTTCATCTTCAAGAACTGATGAAAATGTCGACAGAATACGGAATTTTGTGCGTTCAGATCGTCGATTGACGACAAGAATGATCGGGGAAGACTTAAAATTGAATCACACTTCTGTTAAAATTGGGGATGAAAAAAATCTGCGCAAAAAATTTCAAAAAAACTTTTTGCTGGAACAAAAGGACATCAGGAGAGAAATGTGTGACTCTTTGGAATCGAAGCAAGAATGAGCAAGTCGAAGATCAAATGCATGCTGATTTGCTTTTTTGATAGCCAAGGAATTGTCCACAAAGAGTTTGTGCCTCCAGGCCAAACAGTAAATCAACACTTTTACAGAGAGGTTCTTGAAAAATTTCGAAAAAGGGTTATGCGTGTGAGACCAAACATCAAGAGCAACAGGACGTTGCATCACGATAATGCGCCCTGTCACACAGACATTTCAGAAAATGAGTTTTTAGCCAGTAAAAACATTCCTGTGGCTCCTCAGCCTCCTTATTCGACTGACTTGAGTCTTCGTGTATTTTCTCTCTTCCCGAGATGGAAAAATCACCTCAAGGGCCGGCATTTTGGGACCATAGAAAACATACAACCGACTGTAACCGACTAGCTGAAGGCTATTCCATTATGCGAGTTCCAGCACTGCTATGATGAATGGAAGAACCGTCTCTAGCGCTGTGTGGCTTCTCAAGGAAACAATACTGAATTGTAATTCTATTCGAATAGAAAAAAATTAAAAATCAGTCTCATTACTTAATTTACACACCTCGTAACATGTACTTTATTATAACAAGGAAATAATTAAAGCTTCAACAAAATCTTTCAACGTTATCTTGGTATTCGTTGTGATTTTCATATAAAATATTATAGTACATCATGTTTTGAATCAGTGTTTGCTAAATATAAATAAATTCTTATCAGTCCTGCTTTTGCACTTCTTTAGTAAACATTAGTTCCCATGCCCAGAATTCGACAAATTCAAAATTACCGTCAATTAAGTGTTTGAATGTCAAAAATGTCAACGCACTCAAAATTTAATCATTTTTTTGTTATATCGATGTACATGAAAATTTCAAATAAAATACTTAACTAATACTGGCTGTTACAGTTTTTATATAAATCAGTATATTTGCTTATTCATAATGGTTTTCTGGCCGTTATTTCTTAATATTATAAAATAATTTGTACGGAACACTCACCATCGTCTTTTTGTTTGAAGTCATAGCTGGACATAACCTTCGGAACTCCATATGGATGCGCCAACATGAAAGCATTCGCCATTTTGTACTGTTTCGATTTCCTATATATCAGCTTTCCATAGTCCCTCTGAGTGTCATGATTATCTACGAATACAATCGGCACACCACCATCGAAGAAACTCCATCCAGGACCCCAATTCTTTAAATACGTTAGTTTATCGTTTCCTTGGAATACGTTAGAGATAGAGCTGCTAAATTTGAATTCTGTAACAGCTCCTATCGGCTTATAATCTTCAACAATCCCCTCGTCTCCTAAAATTTATCAACAGGGGATAAAACTGTCGCTTAACCTTGAGGCCCAATTCACACGTACCACGTATGTAAATGTGATTGTTTTAGTAGTCAGTGTGTTGTTATGGTACATAGTAGTAGTAGCGCAGTTTATCATTTCTGGATCACTATCTAGATCAATTGAAGTCAGTACCAAATCCAACACAGTGAAAGTGCCATATTCAATTTCGAAGAGGAAATATTGATGGAATTTTTAAAACGTTAAAGAAAGTGAAGATATTCGTTTATTTTAAGATATATTCTTTTAAGTTATTTTAGACCTAAACAAAAATACTTGATTCAATTAACAACTAATTGCGACACCATTTGACACTCAGTTGGTTCGCATGTTATCTGATCAAGTTGTGACACGTGTGAGCTATGCCTAACAATGTTGTAGATATTGAATTATATTGTATTTATAGATACAGAAATAACCATATTTACCATGGTCGATAACTTCCATGTATATGAAGGGCCTCGAATTTTCCGCAAATCCGTATTCGGTGTTCAGGTTCTTTAAGTCGCCAAATATTTTTTTCAGGTGATAAGGCCATATGTGTTTAGCAGCGTCAATGCGAAAACCGGCTACGCCCAGGTCTATCAGGTGATTCATGTATTCTGTGATCTTTTGCCTAACATATTCTTTTCCCTGCAAATCTCATATAACAAAATAACGAGCCATTCGAAAAAAATACGTCATAAAATCTGACCATGAACAAGAGAAATGGAAATAGCGGTTATGTCGAAGTTCGAATCGAAACTTTGTTGTTGTCAATGTTTTGAAGTGGGTGTCACAATTGTCAAATGAATAATCGATTTTTATCGAATAATAGAAATTTATTTTGAATGAAGAACAGAGGCGTGTTTCATTTGAGATTTATTTTATAAATGGCAGCAGAATTAATGAAAACTAGATATATTTGATGACAGCTTTTTCCGACAATTACACAGGACCACACATTTTTTTTCATATGCGGAATACTACACTATGCCTACTATATGTTTTTTGCGTCGCTGATTACGAATCCGGGCTTACTTTTTGCTTGATCAGCTAGCCTAACTTCAAAAAACGCTCAAAAACTCAAAAAATCGAGTTCATAAATTGAATAGCACACGGGACCTGAATTTTTTAACTTGATAGCCCCTTCAACTGAAGTCTTGCATCTCAAAATCTCCGAATCCAAATTTTCAAACTCCTAGCCTCTTAACCTAACCTCAAAAACCCCCAAAAACTAAAGAAAATGATTCTAAAAACTCAACAGCACACTTCACCTGAATTTTTAAACTTGATAGCCCTTTTAACTGATGTCTCGAACATCAAAATCTTCAAACTCCTAAAACTAAACCCCCAAAAACTAAGAAACACAACAGCACACTAAAAACTCAACAGCACACTGGACCTAAATATTGTAAAACAATAGACTGTTCAATTTATGTCTTTAACTGATGCAAAACGAAGCCTTTAAACACTAACCCATAGCCTCTTGTCCTTGAATGATGTTGATATGTATCTTCAGTCGTCGTTTCTAGCGATAAATTGGTGAATAGGATATATTGCTTCGTCAGTAACTAGCGACGTTATGAAAAAAGTACCTCTAAAATCTGAAATTCCACCGCCCTGAAAACAGTAATATGCTGAAGTGGATTTAGCGTTACCCATCCTGAACCACGTGGAGATACCACTTCTGCAGGGGGTTTTTGAGGTTAAGTCAAGAGGCTTGGGGTTTGAAGATTTGGGTTTGAGGAGTTTGAGGTGCAAGAGTTCAGTTGAAGAGGCTATCAAGTTTGAAAATTCAGGTCAAGTGTGCTGTTGAGTTTTTAGACTCGTTTTTTTTTGAGTTTTTGGGGGTTTTTGAGGGTAGGTTAAGAGGCTAGGAGTTTGAAAATTTGGATTCGGAGATTTTGAGATGCAAGAGTTCAGTTGAAGGGGCTATCAAGTTTAAAATTCAGGTCCGGTATGCTATTTATGAACTCGATTTTTTGAGGTTTTGAGCGTTTTTTGAGGTTATGTTATAGTGCTGATCAAGCAAAAAGTAAGCCCGGATTCGTAATCGGCGACCCAAAAAACATATAGTAGGCATACTGTAGTATTCCGCACATAAAAAAAAGTTGTGGTCCTGTGTTATCTATTTCGACCATTTTAGCCCGCCAGTCAAATGTTTCTTAAATTTGTAACGGCAACCTGGTAATGTCAATGAAAAAAAAGGAAGTGGCGTACTCAGAGTTAGGACAGAAGAAAACGTTGAAATGGCTAGGCAAATGATAACGGACAATCGGAGAACATAAATTAGCCATCTGAGCCATAAAGTGAATCTGCCCTATACAACGTATCAACGAATTTTGAAAAATGGTTTGGAGCTCCATCCAGATCGCCTGCAACCCACCCATGAAATTCTCTCTCCACCAATGACAATGGTTTATTAACCATTTTAATGCTTGATGATGTTTTCTTCGAAAACATTTTTTTTACTGATAAAGCCGGCAGATCCGGGCGGCGGGCAATCTTAACAGGCCATATCTCAACGTAAATAACAGGGTAAGTTTAACACATCTCTTTCTAAATTGCAACAGTTTATTGTTTTTGTTTTTGCACATACAAGTAGTAAGTAGTATGACGAGTATGTTTATGGCACGCCGCCCGGATCTGCCGGCTTTACTGATGAGGCTTGGGTCCATCGTTCAGGCTATGTTAGAATATTTGACTTTGGGATTAGAATATGAGACTTTGTGATGCAAACAACCCTCTCTTTAATAAAGAAACTCCGCTATATCCACTAAACAGAAGGAAGATTGTTGGACCTATTTTTTTTTAACGGAACACTGAATGTAGAGAGGTACCGTTTAGAAACCTTAACACCTTTTGTAGAAATGTTGCATGACGACGAATTGCCAGAAGGTTATATTCAACAAGAGAGGGCTCATGCGCATACTACTAGCGAAACAATTAATTATATAGACGAATGTTTCGAATATCGTATAATTTGTTTGAACACGCAGACAATATCCCCCCCCTAGACCTTGCGATTTGACCCCTGTAATATTTTCTCTAGCCTTGTCTAACAAAAACTCCTGCAACTCCGGTTGGCGATATGGAAGACCGCAACACATTGTCAATAAAATTGAAGAAATCAATAGAACAATGTGAGTATTGCAGCACGGTATTGTGTGCAGCTCAAGTGTGTATGTATTTTTTTTTGGTTTTTAAATACCCGGTCAAAGTACCACATAATGTGACAGCCTTGACAAGTGAATTAGGTTATAAACTTATTATTAAGGATAGAAATATGTCTTTTTATGCTTGGCCAACTTTGATGGCGTATTTTTTTAATGACCTGTTATAATGACCCTTCAATAAGTCATACACGGTTTGGAAATTCTATATCTCTAAACGACAAAGCATTTCTGTGCATATACGCTTCCCCTAAATGCTTTCGTTTAGCTTATCTTGTTAATCTTAAAATGCGCATTTTCCATATCTGTATAGTTGATGGAAAAAACCTTCTGTCAGCAAAACAGTCTGACTTTTTAAAATACATCAGTGTATTGTTATAGTTGGTTAGTCGTAAATTTAGGAACCTTAGAGAAATATTTATACAGAATACTAATACGTACTTGATCTAAATCGACCAAACCAACTAGTTGACAATTCCTGACGTTCTGAGGGTCTTGATAGTTGGATACCGAGCAGTCTTGGTGAAAATCATTTGGTCCGTATGGTACTGCGGGATATTCCTTTTTAGCGCTGTCAAATTTGCTTCCCGCGGTACCAATTCCAGCAGATGACGCCATGTGATTGATCACCACATCAACGTATATCCTACAATAATCAATATGATGTTATATTTTTTCTTTGACATCGTGTATATTTTTAAAGCATAATTACTGTGCCATAATAAACAGTATCAAGGCAAAAGTTAATTATAAATATGTAAATCTTGATCTCGAATCTCATATGTATTTAGACTCGGTACTAAATATAATATACTACTAATATAGGCACTATTATAACGTGCATTTCACATATATGTAAATAAAAAAATAATTACTTTATTGTAATAAATTTTCTAGAATGGTAGATATTTGTTAACGTGCTATCATTAAATAAGATATTGCGTACAGTGATTTAAAAATATTCTAGAAGTTCTAGATTTAATTATGAATAGTTTAACATTAACTTTATACACACTTATAGTTTTAGTACAATACAGATCACAACTTTAAAAATTTATCATCATAGAAAACAATTTTTATTTTAGTTCATCAAAAAGGGTAAGGAAACATTTTTGAATAACTCGTTTTAAAGATAATTAAAAATATATTTTATTGTTCCTTAATAATAACTAAGAAGGCCCTAAACCTTTTTTATTCTAAACGTTTCGGCTGAAAAAGCTAAAAAAAATCAGCTGGGACGGCTATTTATTCTGAATATACTTTGTTACGAATTTGTTATTGGAAAAAGTTATTCAAAATTTATTTATCATTGTGGACTGAAATTCTGTATAGGACAGCAGTTTTGCATTGCAAGTAACTTTCCTTAACATCTTGTCATAAGTGGATAAAGGTCATTTATCTAAATGATTGAAATGTCATCTAAAAAGCGCTGACTAGGGAATAGATACTTTCACATCTAATTTTTCTACACTTTTCTATATTGAACATGAAGTAGTATTTAGTACAAAAACTCTGACGGCCAAATTTATTTAACATAAAAACTAAATGTCAATATTTTATAAAACTCTAGATCTAATCAACTCCCAACTCAAAGCGTCCAGATCCAGGTTCAAAGAAGTGTTGTGAGTATTATAGTAAATATTTTATTCCCCCCAAAAATGTTGACATTATAGACGTTAAATCAAAAAATATTTTATTTTTTTACATTATTACAAAATTATTTCAACATATTCAGATTTTTTTATATGATTCGTACTCGTATGGCATACGGTATAATTGGTCTGTTCATTTTTTTTTAATTGCAGTAGTGGTATTCATAAACAAAAAATGAGGAAAGGTTTTATGAAAGTTACCTTACTCCTACATCATTGCAACGCTTGGTCATCATTTTAAAAGCCTCCTCATCACCTGACCTGGTTGTTAAGATATAACTGACAGGTTGATAGCGCTCCCACCATGGTCTTGCAGGGTTAACTACAGCGTTTTCATTTGGAGGTGATACCTGAAAAATTATTTTAATGTACAGCTAGATCTGACTATAAAACTCATTGAAAGACACTATAAACGAAAGAGATATACCTACATTCTTGCTCAACCAACTTTGTTTTTTATTGGCCCGAGTTAAAACAATACAACAAATTTTTAGCAAATCCCTCTTTCCTTTCTTGTTGTTTAGAGGAGAGTGGGGTAGCAATGGAATCATTTCATATTTCGCCGTTTTTGCGGAAGCATTCGGATAATTTAAAATTTGTACTGAATATACAGGAAGTTCTATATGTTTATAAAACAAATGAATATATATAAGTTCCCAGTTGTTATGGATTTAAATAAAAATGTGTCTTCTTTTTGTGATTTTAAAAAGTTCATTTTTGAATAAGTTGGCAATTACTTTTAGAAAAACCACATTTTCAATGTAAATACTATTTTCTAATTTCTGATACAAAGCAACCAGCTACAAAATGATTTTGTTGTCACCCTCTATATTTTCTATGGCTACTAGTAATTTTAACATAGCCGAAATCTACCATGTTTTTGATGGAACTTCTTCTGTATATATTGTAACGTTTTATTTATTTCGGGTTCGTGTGGTGTGAAAAATTAAACTCGTACATTTAAACTAACACTATTTATTTACACTAATTTATTTTTATACAATTTATCTTGAGCGTTGTAAGCCGCGCCGGTTTGAAATAGAACTGTTCCGTCCCGCGTCGAAACCCCGCGTTATATCCACCTATAGAAGGGTCGCGTATCTACGAGAAGCCTCCAGCGCGCGAAGTCGAACCGTCGCGAATACTCGTGGCGTTTCTGGGCGTCTTACGTCAGCACAGGTTATCGGCTGCTTTGGTCAGCCGGCGTCAAAACAGGCAGGGGCGGACTGGCCCAGCGTTCGTAACACTGCCCCCTCCTTAAAGACATTTCGTCTCGAATTGTGTCATCCCCTGGCCTGTGACGATACCTGCAGAATGACCCATTCTTGCATCGGGAGGTCTGGTAGAAGAAGCAGTCCACAGTCTTCTCGTTGAGCGATCTCCTGGGGTTGTAACAGCATACCAGAATCTCAATTCCAGTAAACCGGAAGAGGACTTCTAGCATACTCCTGATCACCCTCCAATCCAGGCCATCTAGTCCGCTGGCTATCTTCGGTATCGCCAAACTGCTTATGCTCTGGGACAAGAGCACATCCCTCAGCTCGACTAGTGTGTCCCAGACAGTTTGATAAGTTGGTTTATGGTGCGATAGCTGCTTGGTCACCAAATAGAAAACGGACCTCTCTTTCTCCTGCTCGGCCGCCGTGATTTGAAGGACTCGTCCAACCTCTGGTCTTTGTCTGCGTAACTCCTCCAACTGTCCAAACGCCTTCTTGAAGGTAAGTGCAATCCCTCGGGACATTCGGAGGTCCGCTGCCACACAGTGAGCAAGACAGAAGTCAGCAGGAGTCTGGAACAGGTCACGTGGTTCTTCTCGCGTTACACCGTAGCGAGCTTTCTGGCCGTTGGAATGAAGCGACATGAATTCCTCGAAGGAGAGCTCGCCGTCTGGTGGACTGACGTGTCGAACTCTGGCTTCAGCTTGTTCGTCATTGCTTCCGGCGAAAGGGGCTAAACGGTTGAAATGGACCACCCTAGGTTTTCCTCTTGGCAACTTCTGGATTCGGTAGACTACATCGTTAATCCGGGTGACGACCTCATACGGACCTTCCCAGGAGCTTTGAAGTTTTGGAGATAACCCACGACGACGTTGTGGGTTATATAACCAGACTTGGTTGCCGGGCTGGTACCTGCCATCGTTGGCGTTGATGTCGTAGGTCTCCTTCATGCGGTCGCTGGCGCCCTGGATATTTGAACGGACTCGTTCGTGGATGTCGTCCATTCTCTGGCGTAGAGTACTGACGTAGTCCTCTCCAGCCACGTCGTCCCCTGGTGTACAGCCGAACTTCAGGTCACAGGGTAGACGCAGTTCACGGCCCATCACGATGCTTGCAGGTGTTTGTCCAGTTGTTTCGTGGATTGACGACCGGTAGGCTAGCAGGAACAGGTGGAGAAACTGGTCCCAGTCCCTCTGGTGGTCAGAGACTACTTTGGATAAGTACCGGTTGATGGTCCTATTCATTCGCTCCACCATTCCATCTGACTGCGGGTGCAGTGCAGTTGTCCTTGTCTTACGGATGTCGAGTGTACGGCACACATTCTGAAACAGAATCGACTCGAAATTTCTCCCCTGGTCCGAATGTAATTCCAGAGGTACACCAAATCGACAAATCCAGTCCTTGATGAGAGCGTCCGCCACAGTAGAAGCCTCTTGGTTTGGAAGGGCATACGCTTCTACCCATTTGCTAAAATAATCCATCACGACGACGATGTATTTATTTCCATTATCCGTTTCCGGAAACGGACCTGCTACATCGATGGCAATTCTTTCAAACGGACTACCCACGTTGTATTGTCGCATTGGAGCCTTCGGGTGTCGTTGCGGACCATTACTTGCAGCGCACACCACGCATTTCTTGCACCACTCCTTCACATCAGTAGTGCAGTTCACCCAGTAGAAACGCTCCCTAACTTTTCCCAGCGTCTTTGTTACTCCCAGGTGTCCGCCAGTGCTTCCATTGTGGATCTCCTCCAATACCTCTGGCACTCTGTTTCTGGGGACTATCAGTTGTTTTCGCTCTTCGGTACCATCTGATTTCTCCAGAACGCGTTTTAAGAGTCCATCGCTTAAGACGAGGGAATTCCACTGAGCCCAGTATGACTTTACGGTTGGTGAATACCGTGACACCTCCTCCCAAGTGGGTTTCCGATCTTCTTTCTTCCAATTCACAATTGGTTTCAGATTCGGGTCATTCTCTTGATCTCTCAGAAGCTCATCCGGCTGCCAATCATCATTCACCACCGTTAGTCTGCGTATTACGACATCCTTTTCAGATGATGGCGGTGCTTTCTTTTTTCAATACGGCGACCACGAATGTGACGTACCTTAGCACCATTCCAACGCCGAATTGGCCTCTTATCCAATATCTCCTTGGCGACTCGCCTAATTTCTGCTTCGTTGCAGGTTCCTTCTTCAACACCTTCCTCCATCCTACGGACCTTAGCTTGACCTCTGCAACTCTGTTTAGCAGCTTCGAATTCCAAAGCTCGCGCCAAAGCATCCACCAACTTGCTGGGACGAGCGAGAGTCAGAGCTTGACGGGTCTCAGTATCACGCAGGCCGTCTAAAAACGCCTGCACGGCTAGTCGTTCCATGACGTTCTCCGGCGTAGATGAATATGCCAAACGAACTAACCGCGCTATGTCCGCTTCGAATTCCTGCAGCGATTCGTTACTTTTCTGATAGCGGTTCTTCAACTGCGAGTGGTAGACATGCTCGAGATGAGACTGACCATAACGCATTTCCAGATGTCGGACAAGTTGATGGTAGTCCTCTTGTTCTTCAAGCGAAAGCGTCTGTAATATATCCGTGGCATCTCCACGTAGTGCTAATGTCAGCGCTGTAGCCTTCTCTGCCAACGACCAACCATTTGCCTTCGCTGCAGCCTCAAATTGCCGTAGGTAATTGACCCAGGAGCTCTTACCATCAAACTGTGGTGGTTTCATGCGAATTTTCGAAATTTCCACGTGACTGCTCAACTCGGGTTTACTCAACCTGTCGATGTCGCTACCAGGTGACTTAAGAGCGGTATTGACCACTCGCTGTTGTTCCCCACTTTCTAAATTCAGCGTTGCAATTTTTCTCTCTACTTCTAGAAACTTATTCTGGAATTCTTCTACGGTAACTAACTTATTTTCAATTTCCTCAAATTTTCCGTCCACATATTCGCCTATTTGTTTCTGGAGGCAACTAGAATTTTCCATAATTTTCTTTTCTAAAGTTGTATAATTTTCGAGTAGTTTTTTATCTAAGTTTTCTAATTTTCCAGATGTCTCCTCTAGCTTCTGTTGCAGGTTACTACCATTTTCTATTAGTTTCTGTTCCATCCCTCTTAAGTTTTGCTCCATCCCTCTTAAGTTTCCAGACGTTTCCTCGAATTTTTGTTGCATTTGGGTGGCATTTTCTAAAAGTTTCTCTTCTAGATTTTTCTCCAAGCTTCCAGACGATTCCTGGAGTTCCTGTTGCATTTTGGTGGCATTTTCTAATAATTTGTTTTCCAAACTTTGCAACGCCGAATTTATATCGCCAGCAATGTCGAATAAATATGTATTAGGGTTTTCACCTTCATTTTCCAGAGCTTCTTTAAGTCTATTTTGCAGATCGGCCTTTTTCCCTGTCGTTTCACACTCCCGTTCTTCGAGTTCTCTTTTCAAATCCGCCACTTTAAGGTCCTTCAAAAACACCTGTCTTGAAGCCATTTCACTTAATTTATTTATCGCGAATTTATTTATTTAAATGTTTTTATTATTGTTTTGTTTCACACGCAACACCTGACACCAATGTAACGTTTTATTTATTTCGGGTTCGTGTGGTGTGAAAAAATTAAACTCGTACATTTAAACTAACACTATTTATTTACACTAATTTATTTTTATACAATTTATCTTGAGCGTTGTAAGCCGCGCCGGTTTGAAATAGAACTGTTCCGTCCCGCGTCGAAACCCCGCGTTATATCCACCTATAGAAGGGTCGCGTATCTACGAGAAGCCTCCAGCGCGCGAAGTCGAACCGTCGCGAATACTCGTGGCGTTTCTGGGCGTCTTACGTCAGCACAGGTTATCGGCTGCTTTGGTCAGCCGGCGTCAAAACAGGCAGGGGCGGACTGGCCCAGCGTTCGTAACAATATGAATATTTTTCGTTACTATGAATAAAATAACTGGTTGGATAATTAACATTTGAAAGTCGTATTTTGTTTCATTTTGATGTCAACAAAAACGGTATATTTTATCGACAATTCATGCAATAAACCATCATACAGAATCAATGTAAAATATGTTTAACTATATGAAAGAGTATTTCATTCTGTACGTACATACATTTCGCATGTACATACTTATACAGACAACGAATGTGTTGTCTGTAGAGTTTCTTTTGAATAACTTTCATAGATATGTTGTTTTTTTTTTGCTATATATAAATCTTCTAAAACAAAACATCGAGAGGAGAATATAAAATTCAAGTATCTAATATAAATCAGAAATTGCTTAAAGAAATACATATCTGATGTATAACAATTATAGACCCTTCAGAATGGCCTTAAAAATATCTATAAACATGCATTAAATGGTACCAAAACCCTACAAAACTAAATAAACTGTGTGTCGTATTGATTTTGACCTCTTATTGGTACTGGCTTTTTTATGAATTAAACCTATTTTTACTTGTTATTTTTCTGCACTAATCAACTATATTTTCAGGGGATGGACTTTCTGAAACTTACCTGAACGCCACCGTATCCCTTGTGTTGCAAAAATCTTTCACATTCGTCTGCGATGTCCGACCATTTCCATTCGAATAAATGTACTATGGTAGTGCGATTCTTAGTGAAGTGCGGTTCAAACTGGGAAAACGCGTTGACAAACAAACAACACAACAAGATGATCCGTTTCATTGCCACAATTTGAATAAGATTGATAGAAGTCGTCGTACACAAAAGTAACTAAGTTGTCGTTGGTTTAAATAGGCTGGAGTTTACGTGATAAGCCATCGGTAATCAAAAAACCCGCTGTTAATGTTTCCGTAGCAAGAGAACATGAATGAGCGTACTCCCTACCAGTGGCGTACCTGCAGCTCTTGGTGGTCGGGGTTTGTTAATTCAAGGGTGTCCTTTACAAGATGTATTTTACAAGGATTTTTACAAGGTATTTTACAATATCTTTTACAAGGTATCTTTTAAAAGATATTTTACAAGGTGCCTTTTGCAATCTGGCTTTCACAAGATGTCTTTTACAAACTGTATTTTACAAGGTGTCTTTTTCTTTCTTCTTTTACAAGATGTCTTTTACAAGGTGCTTATTACTTGTTTCTTGAGAAAAAATATTTGATAGATACTCTCTTAGAGCTGTTTGAATTTTTTGGAAAAAAAGGGATTGGGATTTTCCAGGCAACTAACGACAGCCAGTTGACTTTCTCCACTGGTGACTGTACCTACTGCTGCTAATTTTAGCACCAGAATATGTTAAACCTACTAAGCTAAAGTGAATTGACAGAGAGAAATAACAATATCACAACATTCATAATAATTAAAACATAAATACAAAGTACATGTCACTACTCAAAATTATTTCAACTCAAAACATAAACTTTCTTAAATTCATCATTAAATAATATCTCGAAGTTATAAAAATATTTATTAAAATAAAGTATTATCAACAATCTTTGAATTTCTATTGCTCGCAGTACCTGAGTAGACTTACTTTCTTATTTGACACATAGTGGGTGTCCCAACTCAATTTTTTATCTACAGGGAGCATGAAAAAACAACAGAGTATAGTAAATAGAGTAACTCTACTATTTAACATTTTTTTCTGTCAAATCGTTTCCGAGATAATGCTCGTCTAAATACAGTTTTTATACCCTGTATATGTATAGTAAAAACTAACACTGGTTTTATATATTTTTTGTGTTAAACTTCCCTTTTATTTGTCGAAATGTCTTGGGTCTCAGTTTATTTCATCACGAACTGCCACTGGTGTCGTTAAATATTAATAATGCGAAGGTCAGCAATTCGAATGACACTTAACCTCATATTATGCAGATAGAAAACGATGAAACAAACTATATTCACACATTAGCAGATTTTCCCATTTTTATAATTATCTAATCACATTCGACGGATTGCAACTTGCTTACAATTTTGCCAAAAATTATCTATGTTTGAATAAACAAAATAACGTGTAAGTCATCGACACAATCACTACATAACCACAATATGTTAATTATATTCTATATGACATGGCTTTGTTGATTAACTATTTTTGTCACAAGACAATATAGAATTCCCAATAAGGGAAATTCCTTGCGGCTTAGTTGATGGGTTTTGAAGATACTAAAATGAATTTAAATAGCACATATTTATATCACCATTTCTTGCTATAGACTTAATACAGATGTATATGGTTTAATACACAAATTAAGTTGTACATAAATAGGTGTGTACTTTAACTAAAGTTCTTGAAAAGGTTGATTCGTATAGTTACAATTAATACATAATACATTACAATGAATAACATTCTATAATACGAGGGCAAGTCAAATATAAACCGGAATTTTCCAAAATAAAATTTGTATTAAGAGAAAAAATTTAAAAACTAACATTTTATTTTCCTGTATAGTCTTCTTCAAACGAAACACATTTTTCCTATCGAATCAACAACTTCCGTCCTCATAAAAAGTCACGGTTGTGTACGAATTGTTCAACTTAATCATTTTCAAATTTGTCGCCTCCCAGAGCCATTTTTAGCGGTCCAAACAAATGGTAGCCGTACGGCGATAAGTTCGTAAGGAGGATGTTCAAGCTGCTCCCAGCGCATTTCCTCCAGCTTGGTCTGAGATATGGCTGCAGTGTGTGACCTGGCGTTGTCATGGAGAAGGACGACGTTCCTGATGGTAGAACAGCGCATTTTGGTGCGATAGGCAGCTTTTGTCCTATCCAAAAGTAGACAATAATATTATGCATTGATTGTTTGGCATTCATGGAGAAAGTCAATGAAAAGAATACCTTTCCTATCCCAAAAAAAAAAAACAGTCAAAACCATATGTCACTTTTCCTGCAGAAAACTTTCGCCTTCATTGGTGCTCTTTCTCCTTTTTGCCGCCACTCCATACTTGCTTGTCTGGATTCTGGTACATGTATATAGTGACTATGCGATTATTTAATCCTTCTCCTTCATCTTCATAATGAGCCAAAAGCCTCTGACTCAAATCCTCAACTTTTTAATTGGGGATGAGAAGTCGAGGAACCCATCCAGCTGAGACCTTCCTGAAATTAAGTTTGTCGTGGATTAATAAATGAACACTCCCATGACTAATTCCCACTGATTCAGCAATTTCTTCAAGTGTAAAGCGGCGGTCACCCTCCAAAAGCTCACGTACTGCACAGATGTTCTCTTCCGTGAAGGAGGTTCGAGGACGACCATCATGTGGTTCATTTTCCACCCTTTCTCGTTTCGCTGAAAAACGTTTATGCCACTCATACAGTTGCGTTTTAGAAAGGGCTTCATTCCCGAATTGGGCCTGGAGACGCTTCAAAATTTCAGAAGATATAGACAGAATGGACAGAAATTTTATAATAATTTATAATAATGCGTTGCGCAACATAAGAAGGACCTGCTCACTCATGATCAACTGAATGCAAAAAAAAAAGAAGTGTCGCATGTCAGGAGGTGTCTAGATATCCAGGCGGAATTCGCAGAAAAGCGGCGTCCCCCTCCGATATGCCGTCTGGCCTTGATTGAAAAGGAAATTCCGGTTTATATTTGACTTTCTCTCATCTGTTCCCCAACATTGTCTCCTACTGATTCACAGAGTTCTGGTAATGTTTCTATCTAATGCCGAAACTGGTTGGTCTTAAACTGATGGAAATACCAAGCCAGTTTTGAAGAGTAGCTTCGTTCTTATCATCGTCATCGTCGTTGTCATAATCATCAGTGTTATTCTGGTATCCTTTCTGACTTTATTCTCGCATTCAACGGCCCGGATAGTTATTTTTCTTATACTTTATCAGTCAAGCTAGTATTTCATAAGTGGACAAGTGTTCAAGTGTGAATTTGTTTCTGCCCCAGACCACTTTCATTGTTCAAACTACTAATACTTAAAAAATTAAAATCTTATTTAAAATACATATGGTTGGACAGAGACTGAAAATTGAAAATTCGATGGATTTAAGTCTGGAGAATAGGGAAAACGTTGAATAATATCTTAATAGAGCAAGGATAGTCTTGGAAGCATTGAAGGACACCATCTGTGTTGCTGACCTCATTCTCGCATTCAACTTCCCGAACGATTATTTTTCTTACTCTCTATAAGTAGAAATAGTATTTCGGAAAAAGTGGAAACAAAGGATGAATTTGTTTCTATACCGAGGGTTCTAAGTCTCCTTCAATATTAAAACTGCTAAGATATAATAAATGTTATTACTTAAAATACAATATATTTTTCCTCTAACGATGAAACATGATAGTTACATAAAGGATAGATATTATTACACAAATTACATGTATTATTTACGTTGTAGTGGCACTTGTACAGTCACCATAAAAAAAACCTTTACCTTGTTCAAACACTTGAATACATAAACTGAGCAAATTTACAAAAATATATTTGAAAACTATCATTGTCTGCGATTGTACCAACTACTAAATGAATAGAATTTGAAACTGAAATTTATTGAAATATCTTTAAATGCAAAATGACTTTTGCGTAGGAAAGTGAAATAAATCCTTTTGTTAATTTGCCTGGCGATTAATTAAGATAAAGTTGCGGATCGCTTTCACTTTTAGTTAACTACGATTGTATCGTAAGATAAAATATCGTCAACGCTATTGGTGTGTATAACGGCAATTCTTTATTCCAAAACTCGTGACTATCTATTACGGCAGGCTGTCGATAGATTATATTATCCAACATCCAGTCGTCGGGGTGTTTGCAATGAGGTCTCCGAAAACTAAATCTCTTATTTTTATCCCTAAATGTACAAGGTTATCATAAAATAAGAGATGTATGAAATAAAAGATGTATCTGAAAGAAAGTGAACTACTTGAATAATAGAATTTCTTATATCCAACACTGGTTACCGTAACTATTTAATACGACCTCCATTTTGGTGGCGTAGAAGCACCAACCTCTGCTCCAAATTATACACAGCATTATATAACATTCCTGGTTGAATTGCAGCAACTTACTCCCTAATGCTGTCGTTTGTTGGTCGTATTCTAGACCCTATTTTTGTAACGAACCTCAAATTCAAAAATCCATAGAACTAAGATCAGGTGATATTGGTGGTCATGTATTTTCATAATGTTTGCTTATGATTATAAAATGACCCCGAAAAACAGCACTTAACGAGCCATTAACTGGTCAGTAAATGTGCGGGGATATATTTTCAATTACGTCTTCATTTTGTGTGGAATAGCAAAATCTCTTAACACTTTGCAGGTACCGTTCATTTATAATAGTTATAGTTACGACCTCGTCGATCTTAATTAGCTGTAAAACCGCACCAAATAATGATTTTCTTGTCATGAAGACCTTTCTGATTGATTGCATGTGGAGTTTATGTTGACCATATTCGACAGTTTTGAGCATCGCAGTAGGCATTTAACGAAAGGCTTAATACTGAATACTACAGAAGGTCGTGACGTTATTATTGTTTATACTGGGTGTTGCAATTTCAATGGCCACCAGCTAGTGACGCAGCCAGAAAACATTCTTGGGGGGGGGGGGGCGAGTCTCCCAGTCAAATTTTATTTTCTTTGTAGTAAAGGGGGGATCAAATATAAACGAGACTTTGCTTATACAAATTGTTTTATTCATAGTAACAAAAAAAAACTGTATGTATCATTTTTCTACATAATCCCCCCCCTTTATTGATGCATTTTTCCCACCGTATTGGAAGTTTTGTGATGCCTTCATCGTAAAAAGAAGATGGACGTGTCTGCAGCCAATTGCGCACGTACACTTCTACTGCTGCATTATTGTCAAATCGGTGGCCTCCCAGTGCCTCTTTGAGTGGTCCGAAGAGGTGAAAATCGCAGGGCGAAAGGTCAGGGCTGTATGGAGGGTGTTCAAGAGTTTCCCAACCCAAATCCTCCAATTTGTTGCGAGTGAGTATTGCAGTATGGGGTCGAGCGTTGTCGTAAAGCAAAATGACTTTTCGCATCGGCATTGCACGTCTTTTTCAGCGATAATCAAGTCTAACCTTACTCAGAAGGTCACAGTAGTACTCTGCATTGACAGTGCGACGATCGTGTAAAAAGTCTATGTGAAAAACACCATACCGATCAAAAAACACAGGCGCAAGCACTTTGCCAGCTGAAAGCCGGGACTTGGCTTTCACTGGGGCTGCCTCCTCCTTTCTTCGCCACTCCATACTGGCTTGCTTGCACTCTGGCGTATAGTGGTGGACCCAAGTTTCATCACAGGTGATAATGTGATTTAAAAACGAGTCACCTTCTTTTGTAAACCGTGCGGATCGCCGCTCACAAATCTGCAAGCGTGTCAACTTCTGCTCGGCGGTCAAAAGACGAGGGACCCACCTGGCACACACTTTACGAAACCCTAGTTGGTCTGTGATAATGGCTTGAGCACTCCCATAACTTATTCCTACCACGGAAGAAATTTCGGCAACCGTTAAACGTCGGTCTCCTTCCACGAGTTGACGAATGGCACGAATGTTGTCCTCCGTGATGCTCGTCCGAGGGCGACGATTGTGAGCCTCATTCTCAACTTTTTCACGACCTTGGCCAAACTCCTTATGCCAGGCAAAGACACGGAGTCTTGACAGTGTTTCATCACCGAATTGTGCTGTCAATCTACGCAAGATTTCGGCAGGCTTGATGCCTTCCCGACTAAGAAATTTAATTATTATGCGTTGCGCAACGGAGGATGGTACTTTTTTCTCCGACATCGCGCAACAGATTACTCAAGCGATCGGCGAAGTTTGGCCGACTGATACCCCTTCTCCTGACATTCCCACGCAACATTACCTGAAGCCGCCCCACCATCCCGTGACTGTGAAACGCTCAGAACGAAAATTCTCTCGAAAATGCTCTCGTTTATATTTGATCCACCTCGTAGCATACACAATATGATATTATTCCGTGAAAACAAGAATCTTGAAAAGTCTGTTTTTATTAATGTCTATTAAACAATGATAAACGTATAAAAAACCAAAAATTATGCAATTAAGTATGAAGATGAATAAAGCGACCATGATTTTTTGTTGGTTACTGACTAGCTTGGGGGGTGGCCCCTCGCTCCGCCTTGGCTGCGCCACTGCTACCAGCGTATGTGCAAAACGTTTTAAAGTTATTCAGAATCGGTCAAAAGCTATCCGAAAGTTTGCAGAAATCATATAACTACAATTTTTCGGTATTTTTAGAATTGGTGTTTCTTTTGGTAAAAAGAAATATTTTTCACTTTTGTCGGATTTGGTTCTAAACAACTTCCTTAGTAAAAGATAATATATCCTTGTTACAAATTGCATATGAGATCTCAAAGAAAGGTTAATTTAAGAGGACAGACACAAAACCGTATGTGTCTGAAATTATGTGCCCCCATGGTCGTGGCTCTTACTCAAGATTTTAATGTCCTATTTCAACAATCGCTGTACGCAAGCGATAAGTAGTGAGCGGTATGGACAAAGCGGCAAAATCAGAACGGTATTATTTGTTTAGCGCTTCATTGTCCTTGGATAAGACAAAGTGTGTATCGAGTGGGTGGTAACTAACAAGGCGTTGGAATTGCAGAATTATAAATAACATTAAAACGATCAAAATCGCTAACTGGACAGTTTATAGTCCAATTAATGAATGTTATATAATCGGTTTAAAAGGGCATAAGGATGAGATAACAATGAAATATACGTAAATGCCTTGCCCTGGTAAGAATAGATAAGAAAACCGATTTACATGTTTTTTTAATTCTAACTCTTTAATAAAACCAAACCAACAAGAGCTCTTCGATTGAGTATTAAGAAATTATGTGGCTATTGTAATCTGGACTCTGAAGTATGTAGGTTTGTACGTATATATTATCTTCTTTTATATATATTTCTCTATTTCTATTATGTTCGTTTTCCACAAGAGTACAAAAAAATGTCATTAATTTTTGATGATTTTCCACATTTTGAAATTGATTTTTAAAAAGTTAAAACGATCTACCTGTTTTATCTTGTGTCTGCAAAATATGAGCCATCCAAAAAAAAAAAACGCCATCAAAGTTGGCCGAACAAAATAAGACCAATTTCCATTCCATTCTTAAATTTATAACCTTATTTAATTGCCAAGGCGGTTACATTATGACAGCCATTATTTGTTTTACAATTGTGACAGCCACTTGTCACAAATTTGACAACTTGAGTTTCGTTTCATTTTGAGCTAGGACATAACCGTTATTTCCATCTCTCTCGTTCATAGCCAGAGTTGATGACTTTTTTTTGGATGGCTCTTTATTTTAGTAATAGATAATGCCAAATGTTAAAACTTACTATATAACTATATATCTAAATTAATGTGTAGAGTAAAACTGCCTAAAATCGGATATTTTTTTGCCAGAACTAATATTAACTATATGCTAATAGTAAACTCGTAATCTTTTACAATAAAATAAAGGGCAGAATATACAGAACATTATATCAAAACAAAATTTGCTAATTCCAAAGTTAAAAAGTAAAAATTTAGATTCTAATAAAACATGGAATTTCTGAGAGAAGTCCATTTGTTCTAATATCGGATAGGTTATCCGATATTAGATTTTTTTTTTGTTTGAAACCAAGTTTGCATGTCATTTCTTTCTTTCTTGGAGAGGCTTTTTCCTTTTTTTTATTTCTATCTTGAGGAGGCACCGATTTCTTCTCAAGTTTTAATTTCGGGGCTTTTTTTGAAACATATTTCTTTCTATTCTGTTTCGCAAGACTCGCTTCTAGTTCATCTTTATATGGGGTGCCGTAATAAGAGATGCCGATCCTCGCCTAGATTTTTTTTTCATTATCGTTTCGACTATAAAAGGAGAAGCAAGGTAATGGGCTAATGTCCTAGGACTTTACTCTAATATTATTACAGGCTACTACAAATTGACTCTAAAAATACTGCGATAAAAAATATATTTTACAAATAATGTGTCAAATATCGGAAACCTATCCAATATTAGGTTGAGAATCCTATCCGATATTAGGCAGTTGCGTAGGTATTTTAGGTTATAGAATAGAAAACAGAAATTGGTAATTATTAGTAGATATTAATACATTAGACTGAACTAGACATGGTATGGAAACTTTTAAGTGTTAGACACAAATTAAGTATTTAACCTAGAGGTTTAAAAATCACTTCACAAATGGTATTTGTAAAAATTTATTGTGTTAACTGTTATTCTGTGTCAAATATTTATTTGTAAGAAGAAGTGGAGACAAAGATATTGTATACATGAATGCATATTTCTATAAAACACTACTGCCCGATATTAGGTAACTATCCGATATTTGGCCATTTTACTCTACTTTCTTTTTCCAATCTGCTGTGTTTTTAACATGTTTAATATTTCTGATAGAACATAAAAAGTGTGTCTTGTAAAATTTTTGACAATTACTAAAAATCGTATTCTTTAAAACTTTCTTTACTTGCAAATGTAAACTTTTTTCTTTATTTTTCACATTTTCCAACTCCAAACACCATAACTGTAACATTACCACTATATAAGATGGTTTAGAGAATATATACAAAGTGAATCTGTGAAGTGTAACCTCCATCCCTCGATCTCGGAAACGAGGAATGAGAAAAATAACATTTTCATATATAAAGGGCTTAGAGACAAAAGAGGGGGGTAACACTTCATAGACACCCCCTGTATATGTATACTTGTTGTTTATTTCTCTTTTATTATCCTATTTTTGCAAATTAAATATCTATTCTAACCCTTTTTCCACGATAAAAATTATCTCTTCCAATTTCATATTGGTAAGAATGTGATTAACATTCTAGCTACTTACATAATGAACTCGATATCGAACTCATCTATCGTATCAGTCGCATCTGCAAGATGCAGCGAACGACTGATGCGGAATGATGCCCGTATTATGCATTCTAACGTGAAAGTAAAGTGCAGACAGGTGAATCTAATTACTTTCTTCGGAGAGGCATAGAGAAATTTGGAAAGAGAACGTAATATATTTACCAAGCGATATCTTAACCATCGAGTTGCTTAGACGCGTTCTATTTACTTTTGCTGCATCAATACGTCGATCATAATAATGTTCAGTTTAATATTACACAAATGGTAACCGACGCACAGGCCTCTAAGGAAACTTTGAGATGATACTAAAATGACAGATCTTTATTCAAATTTAGCAAAATATTTTCCCCCTTGTCTACACTTGTCCACAAAAAGGAAACTACTGTTTAGAAGTATTACACATGCCCACAAAAAAATTTTTTTTTGACTATGGAAAAGAACATAGTTTTTCTCTGTATTTTTTGACGCTGAATCCAAACCCGGTGTCAGTTTAACTGTAAAAAAGTTAGGATCAAGGTCATTTCAAGGTCAAATCGCGAAATAAATAAAACAATTAAAAGAAAATAAACTCATATATCTCTGGGGTCGCTGAATCCAAATCCGGTATCCGCTTAACAGTAACACGTCAGGATCAAGGTTATTTCAAGGTCAAATCGCGAAATAAAGGCTTAAAAGGGAATAAACCCATATATCTTTATGTTTCTGGGATCGCTGAATCCAAATCCGGTGTCCGTTTAGTGGCAGTGATCACCATCTCCAGCATCCTCTGGGGCAGCAGGCATTCTATATGCACTCACATGCACACAGTCACGTACACATGCACTTACATACGCACACAAGTACACACTCACGCATACACGCTTTTATACACACGCGTGCATCAGCGCACACACGCAAAAGTGTGTGTCTGGTTGAAGGAGTCTAAACACGTTTATGCAATGATTCACTCACTGATTTTCAGTAAGATGATTACTATGTAGTTAGACGATATTCAGTAAGGTGGCTACGAGAATTGGTATCAACTCATCTAATGTACAGGATACACGGACTTAGATATCTTTTATGTTAACAAATAATAGCAATACATTCACGAAACCGAAAAGGTAAATGATGAAAATGAGACCATTTACGGTCTTCTATCATGTGTTTCAGATTTGGATTCAACAACTTTAAAAACATAAAGACACAAACTTTTGCCTCATTAATACGTTTTTTTAGTAATTTAACCTTGGAGTGCCCTTCGAAGTTACGTGATATGGTATGAATAACATCAGATTCTAATTCAGCGATCCCAGAAACATAAAGATATATGGATTTATTCTCTTTTAAGCCTTTATTTCGCGATTTGACCTTGAAATTACCTTGATCCTGACGTGCGCGGTTAAACGGACACTGGATTTGGATTCAGCGTCAAAAAATACAGAGACAAACTATGTTCTTATCCACAGTCAAAAAAAATTTTTCTGTTGGCCTGTGTTATTCCTCTTCTCAAATGATGGATCGGTCCCACTATGATTGACTTCAAGTCTAAAATCATCTGGGTTTCATGCAACTTGAAGGAAGATATCCCAAAATTACTAAAATTTTCGCAGACAAATGATTCGCAGAGGAATCACATTTTTTTAAAAGTTAACATATAGTTTCTTTATTCAACAACTAGATATATGGTTTTTAACTTCAAACCTTCAACAGCTTACGATACAAGTATATGAAATAAAAGACAATATCATTTTCAAGTTCCATAAACTTGAATCATTCAGCCAATACAACAAAAACGATGTTTTGGATTACAATTATGTAATTATTATCTGATAGTTGATTCTTAGAGTAACATCGTTAATTTCAGTGAAATTATTTTAATTAATCAGTTTAATTTCATATTGCTTCGATTGTATCGATGAAGAATCTTTTTATTTTATTTTTTTTTGCTAAATATACAAATGTTTTATAGCGTCGAGTTTTTTATTATACCATAGTTAAACCCAAAAAAAATATGTCTATTGGTAGTTGTATAGCCTCTCTTCTTAAAGTTTTAAGAGAACCCTGTACAATTCCACTTTTGACAACACTGTCCTGCTTTTGACGACAATCATAGGATAGACATAAATAATTTAAAATTAATTAGAAATGTAAGAAATAGTAGACAGTTGGATGCTTTTGAAAGTTTAGAAATCAGTAAGTGTAACAGTAGTATGAATAAGGACAATGGTCCGATACTCACCAGTCCATTGTTTGCTCTGATAAACAATGACAGATGTTACAGTGAACCGTGGCAACAAATTTAGTATAAATAGTGCAAGTATGTAGGTTAGAATTTAATTTTAATCTTCGCCAGAAGATGCCAACTTAGTTGGCGAAACGCGCGTCGAGAAAAGTATAGTAGTTCGGTGTTTCGTGGAAAACGTCCAGTTTTTTGTTTCTATACCGAAGGTTCCAGTACCCACTCCAGGATATGGATGACCTTCAGCATCGCACTGTCAATAAAATTGAAAAAAATAATGGAACACCGTGGATACTGCGCACGTTATTGGCTAAAATAAGAGCTCAAGGGGTATATACATATGGGCGGTCGTCATTTTCTTTAATGGTGTGTTATTTTTTCGAAAATATAGTTTTCTTTTAATACAGTTTTTTATTTCTTTTTTTTTGCTTATTTTCTGTGATTTTTGCCTCGGCCAACTTTGGTGACGTTTTTTTTGGCTCGTTATTATGGGGTAAAATCATGGATTTATGTTTATTTAGCTGATGTATTTTAAATTTTATTGACGACGGTCTGCCTATCCATCGTACTGTAATGGTTTTCTGATAGCCATATTTTGCCTGTTGACCTACATAAACCAGCATTTATTTAAAGTATTCGAAGCAGTTTACTTTTCTTTCGTTTGAAAGAGACTAAATTACATTAGATTAGTATTAGATTAGTATTGCCCGAGTGCCCTTTATTAGAAAATAAGAATTGGCAGTGACGAGTTAATACATTTATTTTATAGTACCAGGTCAATAAGACGAAACAATTATTTTTGTATCTGTTTAATAACGCATAAACAGGTTTACATTTGAGCTGTTACTTTCGAGGAATAAAGTAACTTCCTAATTATTTAAGAACCAGCGAATTGTTGACACAATAACATAAAGAGTACACTTAAAGTAGATAATAATAGGAATTGTCTTATACACTTTAAAGAACCGGAATTAACCATCCATGCCACCGTAAAGAGCTCGGTTTTATTTCGATTGTCTGCGTACATTTCCCTTTAAATTACGTTAATGCGGTGACGGTCAATGCTACTGTTACATTACTTTCTTTTTTTATTAATACAACTGCATTCCCCGAAGGGAGTATCTGTCTTGATAATTTTATGATAGTTTTATAATGGCAGATAGTAAAAGTGTTGCAGGCTCCTTCCTCATACTGTATGTCGTTCTGTTTTCGTCTCCCATTCATCGCGAATCCAAATCTATGTGATCCGAAGTGTGACAACAATTAATCAATAACTAAACTGCTCGTCAAAATTAGCGTATTACTTTTTAGATTAGCGCTGTTTGCGTTCTATTAGAATTAGAGGCTTGCATTAATTAATTTTAAATCGGTAGCCTATAGGGTTGGTTTTAATGTACGGAAGTCGCCATGACTTAAACGATTCGCCATCCACACCCCAAAAGCAACCCCATGTCGAAATTTGAATTCGCATAATTTTGAAGCAAATTTCAAAGACCTACAGGATCGACTAAGGACGCTGTAGGATAAAAATTCCATCCCGGCACTCATTAAGTTCTGTGTATGTGGACATCTCCTGAATAAGTTCTGTGTATGTGGTGGCTGTGTTAATGTATAAGTTGTGTGTATGTGGTCCATCTCCAACCCTTGAAAATTTACCGCGATGAGGGGTTGTAAGCAGGTCTTGATGCGTGGGGTGACTCTGAGAGCCTTCCTGAGGATGCCTGAACCCTTTTCGGCCCACCTTGAACCGTTTATCTCCTTCAAATCCTCTTTTGTGTCTCATCGTCCTCTTTTTTTGACTCCAAAAAAATTCTGGAGCGGGTGAAAATTCCTAAAAGAAGGCTCGTTGGGTAGGAGGAACCTTCCTTTGAACTTGTGTGAATCGATAATCGCCAAATCCATCGCCAAATCGCCAAATCATCGCTCATCAATCGCTCATAAACCATCGACTGGGCTAGCACCTAGGGAGTGGGTCAAGGTTAAGGGTAGGTGTGGCTTGGAGAGGTGCTTAGGTTGTCAAAGGTAGAAAACGAGTTGTGACACCCCACACCAATTTATTAGGCAGCATTAAGATCAATGGATTCGCCCAACAGAGGTCAAACCACGCAAAACCCTGCGTAAATGCACAGGGCTTAGGGGCTTAGGCTTAGGGGATCTGGAAATGGGTTGAAGAAATGAGAAAGCGACCAAATACACAAAACTTCTTGAGGAGGTCTTAATGTGTGCCGGGATGAAGTTTTTACCCGACAGCGTCTTTCTTACATTAGTCAATCCTGTACGTCTCTGAAATTGCAGTCAAAATCTTGCGAATTCAAGATTCGATATGGGGTTGCTTTTTTGGGGTGTGGACGGCGAACCGGAAGTCACAAGGTAGCTCCCTTTGTGCATAAAAACCAATCCTATATGCTAAGTCTCTAACACGAATAAAACGTTAATGACGTTAAACTAAAAAGTGTTACGCTAATTTTGACGAGCAGTTTATTTAGATTAGTTACATTTGGTTGAATGCACTTAGTACGATTTTAAATTAGACAAAATGATAAATATTTGGCAATTATTATTCGTTATCGTGAAAATCTCACAGTGGAATAGTTGAAATATGAACAAATCATTGATGTGAAGGGAAATTTTGGGATACATCATCAGGTTTATAGATCAGATTTCAACTTTAAACGTAAAGCAACTTTTTCGACTATAACCGCCTTGTTATTGGCCAATAACGGTGGACAATAGCAATTGTCTGAATGTTCCTTAACATGACTACATAATATATTCATTTGGAGTCGTCCCATGAACAACATATTACATGTGTCGAAAGAATTTGCTAATTTAATCTAAGTTGTAGTTAATTGCCGACTACTTATCTGCGTTGGGTTGTCGCAATGGTGTTTTAAAATCATAATATACTTAAGGTAATGGGGTTACGCAATTCGTGGGTAATAGAGGAGCAGTGCGGTTCGAAATAACAACCAAAAAATCTAATTAAAGATGTTTTAGCGTAATTGAGAGAGTCAAGGTGAGGACAGTAAATTCGAAAAGGTCTAACAAATTTGTCTTTTTGAAAAGGCCAATATTCGTCTGCGTCTAATAAAAATTAATGATTATTAATTGATTTTTAACCTTGTATTATAATAAGGGAACGTTCAAAATAATAATTCGTTTATTAGGATGATTTAGGAAAACAAACGCTCTTGAAGGCAAAAAAGTGTTACAAAATAAATCATTTAAGGTGATAGGTAGTTTTGTAGTAAACAAAATTTAATATGGTTTATTTTTGAAACATACTACCTGTAAGTTAAATATAAAACCGAAACATACTATAGAGATTAGCTTGTTATTGCAGAATTTGGCAGATGCCTAGGTTAAATAAATCATTGGCATAGGTTGGAAAAAAACGAATGGAAAACTAAATAAGTATAAAAAAATCATATTTTGAACTCACTGTAAAAAGTGACTGTAACCATATGGGGGGTTAAGGGGGTATTCTAGTCTACAAATTTGAAAAAATCGATTTTTTTTTTGTTTCATATTTCCAAAGTTTAGACATTCAAGAATATGCCCTTAAAAGGGTTTTTCAAAATTTCAATTATTTTATGACTTACAGACATTTTTGCGACGCGCCATCGGTTCCGGTCCGACCGGAACAAATAAACAATATATGTATAGACGCTGCCCGAGTTCTTACGAAACACGATATGTATTTAGTCGGAATCTTTTCGTCTTAGTAGTTATTTAAAATTAGTTTTGAGCCAGCCTTCAAGCAACGTGGACGTGCTAACTGAGTAAAATTGCCGGAAACTTGTCTCAAAACTTTAAACGAGTTTTTCTCAAAACTACTTTTTCGAGTTGGCGTGCACGATATCTCAAGTTCTAATGAACCGATTTATTTGAAATTTGGTGTGAACGTTCTTTATACATTCCTCTATCGCCTCAAGCACGCTCAGATCAAAATTTTTAATTTTACTATTTTTAAAAAAATCGTAATTGTTAAAAAAAACATGCGAAACAAAATATTTTTTTTTTCTAACGGCCGCCATTTTATGAAAAAAATTTTTTTTACTTTTCCAAGGTTCGGGCTATAGGGGCATCTATACTAATTAATAATCCGTTCGGCTTTTTTTGTTTCAGTTGACCAGAAGGGTTGAAACATGCACGCCAGGACACCCTCTTTTTTGGACCCCCCACTTTGCCAGCTCATAACTTTGCCAGTTTTGAGTCTTTTTTTTTCAGTTAATTTTTTTATGTTATTTTAAAATATCAATAAACGGATGATAAGAAAATGGATAGTAAAAATATTTTTTGTTTCGTTTGTATAGAGCTTCAAAAACCGCCCGAAATTCATGCCTCTAGACGAGAATACCCCGTTAATACACAATATGTCTATGTCCTACAAGTTATTAGACCCTACAAGGGGGTCTCTACTAGCTTTTTTTCCAATTAGAACCCTGCCTGCAAAGTTATTCGCACATACAACTAGAGCTAAAAATATGTTTTACGTAAATATGCACGATATAGCACAGTTCTTTTGAAAACTGTTTTACCTGTTTCTATTTTTTCCAATCTACAACGGTTTTCAAGGAAACAAAACTCGTTTTATTGTCCTATTTAAACTAAATGTACTTTAATAAAAATGCATAATGGATGTTTGTCACTTTCTGTTAAGGTTTCTTTTAATTGACCTTTACAAATTATTTCGCATTTGTCCAATATAAGTTAGTAAGTTAATTCTGTGTAGTTAAATTTATTTTTATGTACTGTTAATTAAAATGATGAAACTATTTTTTTGTATTATTATTGATAGTATTAACACCCTGTATACGAATTGTTACGAATGTCTAAAGGTTTTTGACTGAATTTCATACTACATAATATATGTTGAACATTTGTTATAACAATAAACTGATGACATAGACGTAATAACCACTTGAAGAATAATTGTTCTTAAAGGTAATTAAGTAAAAGCAGATGCTCCCCATATGCAATTATAATTCTAAATAATAGATTATACAATTTAATACAAGCTAAAAAAACGAAAGCATCATTACCCAATATTTCTTGTTTACCATCTTAATATTCTCCAAGGATACAGTATAATTTTGTATGTAATCCATATAGGGTAATACTAAATAATTAAGCAATTATTTCTTTGTCAGACTTATCTTTCTACCTTGATTTACGATTTATTTCATTCATAAAATATGGTAGCAGTAAACGAAGCAAATCAATTTAAATAATATTCCAGTACATCAGTACCTAGTAATAAAGCCAGTAGAAAAAGTAATCTTTGTTCTTTTTGTTTAAGCCACTCAAAATTTAAAAAGAAGCAATTGTCAAAATATAAATGTTTATTGGAACAATACATTATCATGCAATATAGGGTCTAAATATAGTGAACTATAAAAGTGAATCAGCTATTAAACTTTACTAAAAGTGTCTTTTGCAGAAATTGACTGAAAGATTATTCAAGAAAATATTATAATATGTACCTAATTAACATAATAATCTTTTTGGGACTAATTAACTAGTTGTTTTTTTTTGCTAAAGAACTATCGTCAATAAACTCTTGGAAAATTAAAATAGTACAAACTACCTTTACATTTCGTAAAATAAAATAGGTTAAAATTCGAAAATAATTTAGTTTTGCAAAAAAGCTTAAATAATACCTCAATCAAATTAAAATGCATAACAATTGTTTTTTATTTATTATATTTAATTAGTTATTTTAACAGGCATACGTCAACAATGGGCAAAGTTACAATGCACCTTCGGTGCATAAGCCAAGTGAGACGTGCTGTATAGATTCGAACGTGGAAGTATTTTTATAGATTCAGTATTTTGTTGCTCATAAATAAACATTACGCTAACAACTTGCAATGTAAAGAGATACTCTAAGAATATTAATGAAGCTCGGAGCTATTTCTTTATTAACAAGGCTCATCTGGTACAAGAAAATTGTATTAGATTTCGTTCATTAAAACGATTATACCAGAGAATGCCTCATTTGATATTCCATTTTCGTTTTTCTCACAATTGTGTTCGTTCACATGAACACAATAATTATTGTTAAGATCGATTTTTTAAATTAGATATAATAAATTACTCATATATTTTTTTTAAAGCAAATATAATGTGGATGGTGGTGATTGTTTCTCTATATTGTTGACGAATATTATAATAACAACTTTCCATTTTATAAAAGTAAATATTGATAATGACAAACGTTCGTTAATCAAAATAATATTAGTAGCTCTATTTAGGTATGGAAAATTATAACTCATCATAAACCCATACTTTGTCGTGTGTAATTCATATTTTTCATATTTTCCAGTGGCTCAGCAGTCAGAGAGGTCAGGAGGTCAGCCACCCCCTCTACCCTCCTTGTATACTGTTTCTTGATATATATTTGTCGTTTACTAGCTTGTATGTCTACTGAATTCTGTCTGTCTTTACTCTAAATACTAATCTACTAAACCATATACTATGATAATATTTATTTAGTAATATAATTAGTAATCACTAGGGTTCCGAACACGCGCTGTAACGCAGGGCCGGACTCGTAATCCGTCATGTTATTGACGGAAGATGACATACGAGAGGTTAAAAAGACAGGAGGAAAAATGTTTTGTAATAATAAATAATGTACCTATGTACATATTTACATGTTGCTTGTGTCATTCAGAAACACAGACTGTCCTCATTGCTTAAGCGTACGTTTCCCCGACCAGTACCTAGTCATTCTCCATTTCTTCTCGTTAAACGTGAGCGATTTGCCCTGTATATATACAGAGGACTATACACGTGTTATTTCTATTTCTATACTTTTAGCCGCTGTTTGCAAAACCCGTTTATTGGATATTAATATCGGGGGCATTAAAGACCTTACTACCGCAAAATATTTTGTTTCGTCCACTGTCATCCATAGAAATTTATTACGTATGTCTTCTTTGATATTTCCCATGACACTTTGATATGTCTGTAAATATGTTTTACGCAATGTATGGCTACTAGGCAATGGAAAATCGGGTTTAGTCGATTTATTGTAGATCCGGGAAGCATGCTGGCGATTCAATTGTACTCATTTAAATACTCCCTGATTTTTGTCACAAAATATGGTGGTGCCCCATCCTGTTGGAACCATAGTTGTTGGTTAATAACATTATTTTCACCCCGAAACAACAGTCTGCAAGATGGAATAATGTCATTTTTAGCAGATCTTTTTTGGAGATTTTCAGTATGAATTCTTGAAACCAATGAGGGTTCTGACTTGACCAGGAATGGCTATTATGTCAATTAACACCATTCAAATTGAATGTAGCTTCCTATGAAAACAGGATATTTCTTGCGAAGTCATTATTGTTATTGCATCTTTCCATCATGTCTTCACAAAAATCGGCCATCAAAACTATCAAAATCAGTCTCGTTTAACTCGGGAACAAATTGTAGTTTGTATGGAAGTAACTTTTCTCACTTGAATACGTTTTTAACTGACTTTTGAGACACATCAAAAGTAGTTGCCAAGAATAAAAGGAAGATCGGATTGGATTTTCGCACACTGAGAGCAAGATGTCCAACGCTTTATCTCCTCCGGTTGCAGGTCTAGGTCTATCTGATTTAGCGGAATCCTTAACGCTATTTGAATGTTCTTTGCCAGTCAGCTTACTGTTGACTGGTTTATTGGAGATCTGTTGGAGTGCAATTCATTAAATAGTACACAAATTTGGTGTTATGATCTCTGCATGTCCTTCATATCCCATCTTTATTAAAATTTAAATGTTTTGCTTCTCACTCAAGCAATCCATTAATTATTTATAAATCGTAAAAACGCAAAAGAAATAAGAAATTGTTGAAAAATTATTGAACACAAATACAGAAAATGAAAAATGGCGTCTATTATGACTTAAACCTCCAAAGAACATCTTAACTTCACAGGTAGTATGATTGTCGTTTTTTTAATAATATCAAAGAATTAACTTTAAACGTATTTTTTTGCGAAAATTTGATATGTAAGCCTATCAAAATATTAGTGGACGGTAAAGAAAAAGGCTGATCTTACAGATATTGGGAGAAAACCTACGGGTTGTGATCTAAAAAAAGTTGGACTACATAACAACCAAACTCCAAGAGACAAAATGATTTCATGTTGACATCGACATGGCAAATAAACTGATAAAAAACTTTCAGGACATTTTTTTTCGTATACAAGGTTATTAAAAATTTACAGGTATTATGTGCCACTTTTTTTACCACGCTGTATATTTAGGAATATCTAAAAAAAACTAATCACTGTTTACCATATTATGCAATTCATACGGACATTATGGACATACGGATCATTGATAATTTCGCCTGTAATATGCACATATAAAATCTCCTTTCACATTAGATATGATTTGAAATTTTTTTCCCACACATTAATTGAGAGACAAAGCGAATACTATATCCTACACATTCCATAGTAAAATTCCAAGTAGTTTAATCGTTGTATTGTATCGTGTAGATTTGAGGAAACTAAAAAAAAAAATACGTGAACATTCCTAAAACGGTAATTGAATTATGGAGACATATACCGATTGTTTATTATTGATTCAACATTAATCTATTGTGTTCATTTTTAAATAAGGAAATCAAATATACGAGTAAATATGTATGTGTCCACTTTCATACAAATTAACATATTATTAGTTAACCCATTGTTATTTTTATTATTCACAGGTCATTGAGTGTCTTCCTGAATCGTTAAGCCTAAGAAAATGACCACGTTTTCTCGGATAATACTCACCTCATGTTTAACTAATTCTTATCTTTAGCACCTCATTGCATGACAAAAATAAGGATTTTTTGTAGTAGAGTAACTTTGTAGTGTGACAAGATTCATAAACCAAAATGTCATAATTCAATAGTTTCATGGTCACATCACAACAAATAATCAAGAACTACAACTTTATTATGTTCAAAAAATAAACTTTTAATAAATAGTGTTTAGGTTAAAAGAGTGTAAAAGGCGTTGCCATTTCAGTCAACAGGCAGTTGGCACAGTAATTTTATAGACTAAAGTAAATTACTAAACTAAACTAAAATACATTTAAAATACAGTTAAAATCATTGCAATGGATGTGTATTTCTGATTATTTAAACAAAGAAATAATCAATTTGAATATTAGAATGACGTCAGAATCTAGTCATTCTAACACATGTAACATGTAACCTAAAATTTAAAGATTGTTAAAAAAAAGGTAATTTTGTCAATTTTTGGAAATATATGATTGATATGATATTTTATCAGTAAAAAAATGTCCCATTTTGAAAACCTATTGATGGTAACTGACAGGTCGAGTCACTTCGTTGTATCACTTGCAACTGGTGGAATTTTAAATTATTATATTTTAATAAGGAAACATGTGATCCACGTCATACATATTTTAGAGGATGATTATTACATTTAAATAAAAGACAATTGAGTAAAAAAAACTCAAATGATAGTTAATTTTGCTTTCCCAGAAAGTCTTACCAATAGCCAAAAATATTTTCTTAATAATTGAAAAAAAAAATGTTTTATTTACAAAATGTTCGTCTTTTTTAAAGTTACAATTGGTACATTGTAAAACTAAGTACTGGCAAGAAATAAAAATATAAATTTCCAATAACTTTCGGTTCGCTTCAAGAATTAAGTTTTTGTATTCATCCACATTTTAACAATCAAGAAAAAAAAGTGTACGCAATTGTTTTGGCGCAAGCTTTTACCAATATCTTCTTGATTTTGACCCCTTCCTTATTTCGGTTCTTATTACCTACACAAAAAAAAACACCATATAGATTTATTCATTTTCGGATAGCTGTTTTTGTCCAGAATCTGAGTATATAAGGTTATATGGATTATGGATTTATTATTAATACTAGAGTTATTGTTTAACTGAGATTTTTTGACAATTAAAATGTGAAATACACACGAAAAAAATAATTAATCAAAGTACAAAACATATTTTAGTTTATTTCTTTATTTGACAGTTTGCGACAGCCTTTATTGTTACACAGAGTGGCTTTGTTACACTTTTAAAGCCATAAATTCTCAACAAGTATGAACAACAAAACCACAAAATATTATATTCTTATTTATTTAGATTTAGGAAAAAATGACTACACAAAAAAAAACGTATTCTGTTATAATGATATATAATTCTATATGCAATAAAGGGTTTTTTTAAAGTAATTTTGAAAAAGCATAAGTAAAACACTGCAACATACACTTTTTTTTGTACCGGTTGTGAGAATAGAGAGGCGGTCAAAACATAACGAATATTCCAAAACATTTTTTTCATTTCAACAAGTTCAATTTGAAGATTTTCTTTAGAGTAGACTTTTACAAAAGTTTAACAACTGCTGCTTAAATAAATAAATTCACATATTTCAACACGAAAATACGAACATTTGGAAGTTGGAGACTGCTCAACTTCAAAATGACGAACGTTTAAAATCCGAAATCGTCAAAAGATAATGGCGTAACGCTTCGTGAACTAACAATATTACACACTGTCACCGAATACACCGCAAAAGGATAAATGATGATGCGCGTCTTGCTTCAAGGTCACGCTAATAATTGTAATCATCCCTTCCGCTCCCGATGTAACGCTAACGCACGCTTATTTTCAGCATCTCCCACGTGCTCTCTAAGACTCTGAATTCACTTTCACCGAAACCACCGTGGGGAAAAATATAAATAACTGCGAAAAGCCCACTGCACACATTGACTTCGCAGACGCCGAAGTCTATTAGAATTTCTTTTTTTTCTTCTTGGTTTGAGTGAGTGCAAGTGCTTCGAACATGCGGAGAATGGATTTAGTGGTAAGTGTCGCGAGACACCTGGAAAACTAGTGGAATAGTGCGACAATGTTTCTGTCAACAGTCTTTTTTTACTAGGCCAACTTTGATGACAGTCAACAGGCAGTTGGCACAGTAATTTTATAACTGCTAAGGAACTAAAGGAATACAACTAAACTAAACTACAAATACATTTAAAATACAGTTAAAATCATTGCAATGGATGTGTATTTCTGATTATTTAAACAAAGAAATAATTAATTTGAACATTAGAATGACGTCAGAATCTAATCATTCTAACATATTTAAAAAAAGCTGTAACCTAAAATTTAAAGATTGTTAAAAAAAAGGTAGTTTTGTCAATTTTTGGAAATATATGATTGATATGATATTTTATCAGTAAAAAATGTCCCATTTTGAAAACCTATTGATGGTACCTGACAGGTAGAGTCACTTCGTTGTATCACTTGCAACTGGTGGAATTTTAAATTATTATATTTTCATAAGGAAGCATGTGATCCACGTCATACATATTTTAGAGGATGATTATTACATCTAAATAAAAAACAATTGAATAAAAAAAAAACTCAAACGATAGTTAATTTTGCTTTCCCAGAAAGTCTTACCAATAGCTCAAAAATATTTTCTTAAGAATTGAGAAAAAAAATGTTTTATTTACAAAATGTTCGTCATCGAATGCGAATATGCGGAGAATGGATTTAGTGGTAAGTGTCGCGAGACACCTGGAAAACTAGTGGAATAGTGCGACAATGTTTGGAAAAATTTCGGATAGTTTTCCAAAGAGTCCATTTTTGTTTACGGGATGGAAGTGTAATTAAAGTATCATAACAATACAATTAACGAAAGTTTATTAAGTACATGTACAGAATCATAACATTTTTTTTTTCAAATTTAGGCTCAAAATAATTAGGTTGAAAATACCTAATGAGATGAACCTATCTTGTATCGTTAACAATTAGGCAAACAAGAATCCAAAATTAAGACCTTATGTTTTACACACATTAACCCTTTAACGCCCAAGTGCACTGTCAAGAGACATGAACTTAGAGGCTCATATTACTGAAAGAAAAAAATAACTAAAACCATGTATTTTTATGTTTTCGAGGTCGCTCTTTCTAATGGAATCTTTAAAATTTGCAAAAAAAATTTATGTAACCTTCAATTTTTAACAAAAACTATTAAAAATGCGATTTTTTTCAAGATTCTTTTTTTAATCGCAATTTAAGCTATCTTATCGTCCTTTATACCATTCAAAAACAAATAGAAACGCAATGAGAACAATTTAATATTCTCATTTATGAGGTTAGAATAACTAGATATGGCAAAATTCAAAGGGTGATATTTCTCGTTTTTTACCAGTTGCGGGATCATTGACGCAAAATAATTTTGAAAAATAATTTCGAAATCCTGAATATTGAAATTGTGACATCGGGATCGTGATTAGCGACCCCGAAAGCCCCAAGTTTACAAAATTTGAGGCAAAATAATCAAAAATTTGAAATCTGATTCGGGATGGTGGCCATATTGGATCCGCCATCTTGAATTTTGAAATTGACATCAGGATCGTGATCAGCGACCCCAAAAACCCCAAGCGTACTGATAATTTTTCAAAATTCTTCTTTTGCGTCAATGATCCCGCAACTGGTAAAAAACGAGAAATACCACCCTTTAAATTTTGCCACATCTAGTTATTTTAATCTCAAAAAATGAGAAAATTAAATTGCTCTCATTGCGTTTATTTCAAGTACACATCTAGAGTGCACGTTTCCATTTGTTTTTGAGTGGTATAAAGGACGATAACATGGCTGAAATTTCGATTTAAAAAAAAATAATCTTGAAAAAAATCGCGTTTTTTAATAGTGTTTGTTAAAAATTGAAGGTTACATCAATTTTTTTGCAAATTTTAACGATTCCATTCGAAAGAGCGACCTCGAAAACATAGGAATACATGGTTTTAATTGTTTTTTTCTTTATTTTTTTGTCAGTCACTTTATTTTGTTATCAGAAATATGAGTCTCTAAGTTCATGTCTCTTGACAGTGCACTTGGGCGTTAAAGGGTTAATACAAAAAAATACATTAAAAGGTGTTATAACTAAGTTTCACACTCCTTTCAATACACCTTTTACATATTCCTTTATGTCACAATGTATTTTGACATTTTAGTTATTAAAAATGGAATGCTGCAAAACCGGACAGAAGTACGTTATATTCAAAATCAGTAATATATATCCCACTTCTGACTATTTCCAAATTGCTAAACTAAAAAACGATTTTTTAGTTTTTTAATTAACGAAGAGAATTTATTTCTTAGAGTTAATTTTTTTACTAGATTTCAAATGTGAAACATATCTATCTATATTACTGCTAATTGTATTTGAATGTTACAAAGTTTTCCTACAATAAACTATGTACATATATAGAATATAGATATCGGTGTTGATGGCTTAATAATTCGCACCGTGTATTAAATATATACACGGTCAATTTGAATGTTAATTCGCCCTTCCACTAAATAATATTGAAAATCCGAGAGATACTTCAATATCATTTTCAAGGGGGGCAGTTTAAAGTTTAAACGAATATTTTCAGTCTTCGTGGTTTAACCCCCTGGGAGGGGTATCGTTTATCTGTTAAAACGAATATCAACTAAATTATATTTGTAATTTTTGGAACGCGATTTCTTGGAAACTACTAAAAAAATAATAAATTATGGTGTTATTGGAAAGAGGAATAAGAGGAAAGACGATAAAGCTTTAAAATGGTGTGTCACTTGACCCCCTTCCCATTTAATATATTAAGGGTAACATCCCAGAGGGTTCAACTACGAAGGCTGCAAATATTCGTTCAAAGTGTCCCTCTTGAAAATAAAATTGACTTCTCATTCCGATTTTTAAAAATTATTTTGTGAGAGATTTTCAAACACACCGTCTAAAATATTACAAGAGAAAATTACATATTATAAAAGAAATATTAGAAATAAACATCAAAGTCAATATCAACTTTTTTTCATTACCAGTCTGTACAAAAAAAAAATGGTAATGCATGCGAAGCCAATCCATTTTTATTTGTTGTTAGAAATTAACGACTCGCGATAGTATCGTGACCGTACACTTTCATTTTCATTTGTGTGTAGGTAATAATGACCTCTATTTACTTTATTACTTATTGCAACGTTACGTTTATTAACAAAACGCGTAAAATAAACACCGTAAATTATGAGTGTTTCCGAGTTACAACTAGAGATCTTGACTGTTGTTAGTTAATGGTGACATTGACTTTTGCATGATGGAAAAACAATTATTACTATGTGTATATTGAAGTTGTTGTATATATGAGGTAGTCTAAAGAAAATAACGAAACATACACATTTCTTCTATTAAAATCAAAATGTTTTTCGAAAACTAATGAAGAATTGTTTGTTTTTTTATAAAAAACTGCATTTTTTGATAAAACCGTTGCATTTACCAAAGTAAAGCATTACAATCAACACTAAAATTTTCTCCTTATTTTAATTCTGCCATCAATTGATTTACCTGTCAAATGTTTAGGCACCATAAAATATTTCGAAATAACACTAATGCGTCCTTTGTGTATTGACATTACGTACTTTATGGGACTTTATAGTCCTGAGAGAATATAAAAAAAAATAACGCCGAATAATACAGTACCTTTTTTGTTTAATGATACATATGTCGTTGTGTATAACTACAGTCAATGCATAATTCATCAATGTATAAACCAACTTACAGACAAATAAGCTAAATTAGATGTGTTCAGATTTCTAATACATGATGTGTATTATTGTACAATTTAAGGATACGACGGGTACATTCTATTATTACTCATGATATTTCCACGTTCCGGCTTGCAAATTTTGTGTACTTATGTACTTATGTAATAAATTAGCATCAATACAGTATTTCTCATATAATCTGATCCACCGTTTAAAAAGTGTAGTATGTTTCAAATAAAAATCCGAAAACCATTAGAAAAACCTTTACAGTCTTACCTATTTATAAGAGTTACCGAATTTTAAACGAATTAAAATTAATTATTTTAAATTCTTACTTCAGTTACACAGAAATTATCCTTGTTTAGTTTGACAAATATTATTAAATAGGTTGAGTAATAGAAATTGGTAGTCTCTGTCTGACAATAAAACACCTAATGTATAACAGTCTCATTTTATAAACATGAGAGAAAACCTTTTCAAGAAGATATACAAAACCAATCTCTTAAAAAAAGGTACTTAATAACAGAAAACAATATGTTCTTATAAAGAATCTAGGGTCTTTTTTTAATTAAAAACAATACAAAAATAAATATATTGTACATTAGACTGGGCCAAAAAAAACGAAAAAAAATTTTGTTGAACGGTACTTTGAAAATATTGTTCATTGAAAAAAAAGTGGTAGTTACAAAAATCCAAACTCAAACAACAAAATTTAAAATACATTTCAATATTCAAGGCTTGATTACATGGAAACGGCTCGTCCAACGAAAATTTTTAGTCAGACCTTTTTTGTAGGGCATCCAATTTCCTTCATAAATATGTTCAGATAACATTTTTTACCTCGATAGTTTGACAGTTCTGACGAAAAAATATGATCAGGAATAAAAAATCGATAATCGCGATGATAGCCCTGTTAAAATTAATATTAAGGGCTCTAACTTTCACAATAATTTGTTTTTGTCATCATGAACAATATTTTCAGAGTACCGTTCAAAAAAAATGTTCGTTTTTTTTGGCCCAGTCTATTGTACATATATACAACAGTTACAACAATTACAACATAATAAATCATTGTCATAAAAACTATGACATACACGAGTGGTATCTGAACCCTCCTGAACATTTCCTGAATACGTTGGATATGTCATCGCACACAGAAAAAAACCATTTGTAAGTTAATATTTATAGTTAAAAATAAGTTTTTTATTTCAGACAAATATTCGTTTATTCAGTCAAAATAAATATTCATTTGATTCAACTAACTCTCTTCTATGGCATACCAAGTACAATAGTGCATGTCTCTCAGTGTAGAATGCGTATAGACCAGAATAAGTGCGACAAACGCACAATATACAACTCTCCGTCTCAATCAGGTCGCGTTCGTCTAATTTACTTTTGTTTCAGTCCTGTACACTTGCGTTGTGCTTCCTACTTGCCGGATCTAATGCGGGACAACTCACCAAGCGAGAAGGTAAGAGCCGTCCGATTGTTATCGTCACAGTAATATAATTATTATTTTCGAAGAGAAATCATTTTTGCTTGCCTAATTTAACTTGGGAGGAGGTTTCGTTTCTATAAAAAAAAGTGAATCCCTACGAGTCGAAGTTGAGCCGAATTAAAAACCATAATTTGTGTTCGGTCATGTGAAAGAAAAATAATGAAAATTAGTTGTTAAGAAGGTTTTATAATTAGATATTTTACGTAAAAACAAGCAGCTGTCTGTAGTGCGGCTGGTGAAATTTGATATTCTCGTATTTGCTCTAGGAAGCATAGGATCTATCTAGCAAACTTTAGGGGGATTTAACCTAAAAAGGGCTATAATAGCAAAAAAAATAAACTTCAATAAAACAAAATTAAACTTAAAAATATCTCTTCTCATCAGAACATATTGGAAAAGGCAGCCTTTTTTTAAGTAATATATTAACTGCTAATTGTAAGTGAATCTAACAACTTTTTATTGTCATGCGTTTCGAAAAATTTTCATTTTTCTTAAAGTTACGAACAGCTATTACAAAATTTCAGAAACTTTAATGTCCTTAACCAAAAGATCTTTGGAAAAGTTCACAAAAAACAAAAAGGCTTTGTTTTTAATGTGTTTAGTTTAGTAATTTACTCCATAATTAAAAAAAAAAACAAATATTTTTGCAAATATTCTGCAAGCCGTTTCCAAGATTTTCTAGCGAGACACACATTTAAAAAAGACGCAAGTTTTGTTTGAAGTTTTCTTGGTATTATTTCCTTCTATTTAGATCCAATAACAACATTTGCTAAAATTTGAAGTGGATCCCATGCTCCGTTTTGTAGTATCAAATTCCACATTTAAAAGTAAACATGTTATATATTCATTTATTACTTAAGAAAAAAATAAATCAAGTTGCCGGATCTGCGTGCCCCTTGGTTTATTTTTTCAACTGACTACATATCAAAAAACGATCAATTATAATTCCTTATAACTCTGTGAAAGTTGAATTACCTTAAATGATAAATATGATAATTTGTAATATATTTAAAATAATCCAGACTACATAATGGCAATAACCTAGACTTTCCTGGACTTTTCTTCATTGCCAAAGGTGCTAATTAGTTTAAATACTGGGAGAAGTCATATACTCGGTCTACAGAAACAAATTCTTGTCAAAAAAAAAACTCAACAAACGTTGTTTCTCCTGCTTCACAATGTTGATCGATCTAATTTGTTAATTAATTAGCAAACCGGTTTATAATCTGGTCTCTAACTTAGTTCACATATTAGACATATTTGGCAGTTTAAATGTTATTCAGGGTTGGAAATTTTACATCTTTACACGACGAAGAGTTGCTGTGTATAAGCTCCTCCCCTAAATTATTTTGTTTAATTATCCATCTTATTTTGTTCGTCTGTTTAAACTATACAACCTTTCACAGGTGGCTGAGGTAGCTCAAATACTGGCATATTCTCAGGGCCGTATCCAAAGTTTTTTTTTCCGAGGGGTCTTTATATAACACCAATTTCAATGAATGAGTAATATATGATTTTTTAATACTGAGATGACTAGATTTTGATTATGATTTGATTTTGAGTAATATGTGATTGTGTGTGTATTTGAGTGAGATGGAAAAAAAAAACAGTCGCAGTTCTCAATACAGTAGCCAGCACCAGTGCTGGTGTCAGTTGACAATCGAGAGTATCAAATTATGAAAATTGGCTTCTTTAAATATGGTGTGTTATTAATATTTCTCTAGTAGCTTGAACTAAATAAAATAGGTTCCCACGCCACCGCTGACTATCTCAGCTACTGTTGAACTACAGAACATGCTATCCGGGCGTGATGAGCATGCGATTCAGATTATCTTGATGAGCACGTGAATTGTCTCATGAATGACTCAAATCATTATTTGTTGGTTGAAATTTTTATAAAAAGTTAAACACTGTTTTATTACGAATGGTTTGCAGCGCCAATATCTGGCGGATACCCATCGGGCAGACCCCAAAACAGTTACCTTCCTCCCTCCCCCTCTTCGTCTTACGGTGCTCCATCGGGAGGATTCGGCGGTAACGGAGGCGGCGCTCATGGAGGCGGCGGCATCGGAGGCGGTGCTCATGGAGGCGGCGGCGGTTTCGGAGGCGGCAGCGCCCCATCCGGCAGCTATGGAGCGCCCGCCGCTCCTTCCGGCAGCTATGGAGCGCCCGCCGCTCCTTCCGGCAGCTATGGAGCTCCTTCCATAGGCGGAGGCGGTGGAGGTCACGGCAGTTTCGGAGCTGGGGCGCCCTCGGGCAGCTTCGGAGCTCCATCGGGAGGCGGAGGTTCCTCCCACGGATTCGGAGGCGGCTCCGGCGGCTTCAGCGCGCCTGCTCCATCTTCCAGCTACGGAGCCCCAGCGGCGGCGCCTTCCTCCAGCTACGGAGCGCCATCTAGCGGCGGTTTCGGCGGCGGATTCGGCGGCGGTTTCGGCGGTGGAAACGGAGGCGGCAGAAAGAACGGTAAGTTCTATCTTCAATAACTGTATTTTCTACATTCTGTAGGTAGAAGATATAATTATCGGTATTTTAATTATATATAATGATGTAACAGGAGCAAAGCGTCTCTTTCCGCTCATGGATAACTCACTGCATCAGGACTTGTGATACAAATAGCTATTTCTCTGATACAAATAGCTCAGTCCCTCAAACTTGAACCACTGCATCTTTAAACACTATAGTTATCTCCAAATTTCAATAACTCTATTTTTGGAAAATAGCTCTCTTAGTGGTGGTCATACAAACAACTTTCTGTCTCATAAAATTATTAAAATTCTACAAAAACCTCAGATCAAGAAACCAATTTTTTCCAAAAAAAAAAAACACCTTTAATAGACCCTTTACACGATCATAATTTAAATTAATTTCTACATCTATGTTTCAAACATCAAACATGTGTTCTGAATTTCAAGATCATTTACGTATAATTTTAGTGACTTCGTTATTCAAAGGATGACATGATTCAAGGTCAAATGCTCCAAGAATCCTTTGCCAAAAGCGTAGTTAATAAATAGGTACGAGTATACTTTGTATTTGATTATTGTCAACATTGATGTAGAAATTGACTATCAGACTAGCCCAAAGGTACATCTAAATGTGCCTGACAGATGAGTTCAAACTCCCATGTCTCTCTTCACCCTTACCATTAAAAGTTCGCTCATCACAAAACGCAGCTTTTGCGTTCAGTAACCACTTTTGATACCAGATCCACCTTTGAGACCACTTCAAAGGAATATCTACATATAGCCGATTGAAACGAGTTTCGACTCCAGTGCTTTTCTTCAATCTGTATATTAAAAGTTCAATTGTGTTTACATGCATAACTGTACTGTATTCCTTATTATTCTAGGAGGCTTTAGCGGAGGAGCCCCTTCTTCAAGCTATGGAGCCCCGGCTGCCCCTTCTTCTAACTACGGTGCCCCAGCTGCTCCTTCTTCCAGCTACGGCGCTCCCTCCAATGGTGGCGGCTTCGGTGGTGGCCACGGAGGCGGTTCGGCCGGCGGTAGCTCAAGAGGATTTGGAGGAAACGGAGGCGGTTTTGGAAAGGGCGGCGGCGGCGGCGGCTTGAGCAACTATCTGCCACCTTCGACCAGTTATGGCACCCCCGTAGCACCGGCACGTCCCTCCTCATCCTACGGAGCTCCCTCCAATGGAGGCGCAAAGAGACCCTCGTCCTCCTACGGAGCACCTAGCCGCCCCGCACCCTCTTATAATGCACCAAGCCCATCGTCGTCGTACGGCGCCCCCAGCAAAACGTCCAGACCCTCCTCCTCTTACGGCGCACCTTCTGCCAGCGTACCTTCCAGCAGCTACGGCGCCCCATCATTCGGAAACGGAGGCGGCCATGGCTCCGGAGGAAACGGTGGAGGACACAGTGGAGGCGGCGGATACAGTTCGGGTGGATCCGGTGGATTCGGATCGGGATCCGGTGGATACAGCTCAGGAGGATCGGGCGGACATGGTACGGGCGGATCTGGTGGATACAGTTCTGGTGGATCCAAAGGCGGATACAGCTCGGGTGGTTCCGGCGGCGGGTACAGCTCAGGTGGATCTGGCGGCGGATACAGTTCTGGTGGAGCCAACGGTGGATATAGCTCGGGTGGATCTGGCGGTGGATACAATTCTGGTGGATCCGGTGGGGGATACAGCTCAGGTGGATCAGGAGGCGGATACAGCTCAGGTGGATCAGGAGGCGGATACAGCTCAGGCGGATACAGTTCGGGAGGTAATGGTGGCGGTCACGGAGGTAACGGAGGCGGCGTTCGGGCGGCGGCGGACACTCTTCCGGAGGCGGTCAGGGTTACGCCAGCAACGGAGGATACTCTTATTAGTGCGACGGATTGAAGAAGAACAAGTTCAGTGTACATAAATACATAGATTTATTTATTTATTAGTTCTCTATAGTGCAGTATTATTATCTACGATGTAAATTTTGTACCGTAATTTTTTGTACCTAAATAAAAATTCGTAGTTTTATCGTTTTCGTTTATTTTATCGTTTCCAAACAGGACAGAAATAATTTGATCACGTGAGAATAGTAAAGTGTAAACTTTGAAATGAATGGCCACGATGGGACGAGGTTAAAATACTTTTTTCTCACACAAAACAAAGATAAACGTGAATAATGTGAATATATGTCAGCGCTGTAACAGAAGGCTTTTAATTAAAATTTTAATGCAAAAAAAAATATTACCAAAGTTTGTTGCACGCTTTACAACATATAGTGGGTTTGAAAATACGTGGAAACTAGGCAAAAGAAAGGAGAATATATTTATTTTACAAACAACTGGAGACAAAAGCTAAATTTATTATATTTTAACGTTGTTGAATTGTGAACATTCAATCAATCCTTTCTTTTCTTATTCTCTCATTCAACAATTTCTTATACAATATGTTACATAACAGTATAAATTATAAGAGTAGTAGTTCATCAACAAACACCAACAGATAGGTTTAAAAAATCAAGAAAAGCCAAAAACAAAAAAAGCGATTAAAACTCCTTCTTTCCACGGCGAATGGAATGTTATATTTTATAAAATGTACTGGAAATTTTTTATATAAAAGAATTATTTATGGTGGATTGTACTAACGTAAAAAGCAAGGCATTTCATAGCAATCAGGGAAATTGAATAAGAAAAGAAAATTCAGGAATGAAAGTGAAAAGTCACGAATGAAAAGTTAATTTCTTGATTTATTATGAGAGGTTCTCGCAGGCCCATTTAATTTGATAATATAGATGTCAACCCATCTATTCTGTCTTTATGGCAACCCCTCTGTTTATCATAACTAAAAAATATTATAATATATTTACCAAATAAAATGCGTCAGTTTTTTCACAAATTTTCCAATATTTACTAAAAATATATCTTCGTACTTACCCTTCGTTGCTATGTATAACCACACGTTTGAACGGTATGGCCTTTCTATTTCACAACTCGAGATGTCCGAAATCGCAATTTGATGCTTTATCTGATTATATCTGATCAAAAGGGAAATTTAAACAAGGCGTGGAAGAAGATTTATCACATTTAGACTTTCTCTACTAAATAGGCATCTTCAACTCAGATGTCAATCATCAGGTCACATTTTCAAATTAGACGTGTACTGTGAAAGAAAAATGCCAGCGAAAGTCTTAATAATTCTTGATATCTATTAATCGTTTTTGAATGAAAAAAAATCGTAACAAGAATGTCGTGTCTTCTTTTTGTTTAGGAAAAGGTTTTATAAAAAACAAAAAGCAATTTTATAATATCTATATATATATTTCTTTACAACAGTTTTCTAGATCTATTTTTCTATACTTTTTACACTAATTTTATACTGAGGTTTTATAGCAAGGACTTTACGAAGTTGCAACAGTCTGTCATTTAGTTTATTTTTTTAATAGTATACACAACATACCAAATATATCTTTCTTATACTCTACCTATACACTATATAAGTATGTTAACAACAGTGGTCATAATTAACATCTCAACTACCATTTTTTCATTTTTTATTTCTAGTGATATGTATGTACGACGGGATTACACGGAAACAAATTTGTGCTTAAAACCTAAAAAAATAACATTTTACGTTGTATTGTATTTTACGTCGTCAGGGGTCATATACAAATCATAAATAATAACAATAAAATCGGTAGACATGAGTAACTATTTACATTAACCTAACAAATTGAATTGTATACTTTGTGTTAACGTTTTAGATGAAGACACAGATAAAATTGTACAAAACGTTGAGTCTAAATATATGGGACCTTTCACATTAACCAGTTCACTTCACTTCAGTGCCCAAAAAGTTACGCCTGTTATATGAAATGGAAGCAATTTTTCGCAAAATGTGCATTTTAATTACAAAAATGCATATTTTGACTGCCATATCGCCTTTCAAATCGCCAACTTTTGATTTCTTGACAATATGCAAGTCTAAATCATATTCACTGAATACATTGTGGATGTCGTTGAAGAGAGGTCAATAGAGTGGCCTCCACGATCTCCAGACCTTATGCCCCTATATAATTTATTTTTTTTGGAGATATTTAAAGTCTGTACCATCCGACTAGTAAATTTAAAGGGTTTAAAGAACAAAATACAGGAATACCGCTCTTTGTATACTTTATGATGTCGTGGGGCCTTTAATAAAAATCCAAGATAACGGCTAGTATAACGTATTTAACTCGTCTTATCCGGTATTTAATTTATACCCTGAATGTGTATTTTTATCTGTATCTTGCGCTATAGAATTATAATTTACCAATTTTCAATTACTTACCTAAACAGTGATATGTTATCTGATATGTAGTTTTTTTTTTAGTCTTTTACCTCTGTTATGTGTTCTGTTTAACGAGGAATACAATATCTATAATGTATTGTGTAGTCTAATTATTGTTTTACCACATTTACACACCGAGAAAGAATTTAACCTTTTGTGTTTAATGGAACACTGATAAGTATAGAGAATACAAAAATGTTAAATCCATCTTTCTTTATCATTGTCAGAACGTACTGATCAATAAATAAGAAATTCTGATGTTTAAGTGTTAACAAGTTTTCTTAACCTACGCGCATTTCAATACGATCACAATAAACAACTGCACCATTGAGAATGACATAGAAATTCGTAGAAGATACAGTAGAATCATGAAGAGAAACATTTACCATAGAGACTTTGACGTATATAAAAAAAATTTATATTTGTATTTCGCAATGTCTAATGAAAGTATTAATTTTTATTGCATACGTTGATTTAATATCATTAAAAATAAAGATACTGAATTTTACTGAACAAAATTCCAGATTATTTCATATCGTATATTGTGCTTCCATATCCAAATACCCTCTAAAAAAATAAGAAAATCCCGATTGTAATAACTAATAACAATAGATTTTCACAACTTTACGGAACATCTATACATATATAACTCTTTAATTTGCCTATATAGCAGTTTTTAAAATTCCATTCGAATACCAACAATTAACAGTTCTATCAATAAACAAACGAAAAAATATTTCTGATGAACTATGAATGTACAATAATTAAAACATTTTCCTGGCTGTTTGTCACATGAATTCAAATTAATTGAAATGATACAATATACATATATTGATCAAAATTGTCTAAAACCTATTACCAATAAATCTGAATTAATAAATTTTATTAAATGAGATAATATATAGGTAAAATCAATGGAAATCTAGGTTTTTCCAGAGTTATACCTATTTAAACTCGCACTCATGAATGACACAAAATTGAAAACAAATTTTATTACCGGCATAACCTCTTATTAGGACTTTTCCCTTCTCATCAAATTTTCTAAAATTTAATAAACAATTGACTTACTTTAGTTTGTGTTTATTTCTTTCGAAACTTCAGCCGATGGAAAACACATTATTCTCCAAATGAGTACCTTGTTTCAATAGGTCTCGTAATGACTCTGAAACAGCTTTCCAATAGTTCCATTTTTTTCCACAACAATAATTTTCTCTTAATCCATAGGCCCATGAATGTAGTAACTAACACTATAATTATGATGATGGAACAATGTGATGATGTAATAATATACACCTACTTGTCAAATCTTTATTGGCGTTTTCCACAGTATACCGTGTGTTGTAAATCCACTGTCAAATTATTTTCAAAGCATATAATCCTAACAACAAACGAGTTTCGGGCCTCTTGATACTATGGATTCAAGTCAAATCAGTGGAATTAGCAAGTACATAAGGATTCATCGCAGAACGGGTATTATTTTACATAAACATAACTAGTATTTTACATAAACATAATCTAAAAGCCCTGTTACTCTAACGTCACCCTCGTTAAATTTTTCGATGAGCCCTAAATTACGATGAATCCAATTCATCTTGTTACTCTAAACATTTACATAAATATCTCAACCCAGAAACAACAAGCTAGACAAATAACCGTACCAGCGGTTACCATTTAACCTAGTTAGCACCTAAATATGTAGTAATGAAGTCGGAGGGGGTGGGTACAACAATGAACGTGGTACACAATTATTGCGAAACGAAGACGTCTGTTTTACCTCAAAGCGTGGTCTGGGAGTTGTCTACGGGGTTGGTGATCGAGCGATTGCCTCCTCCACTACCCACGGAGGACCGCAGCTTGTCCACCTCCGAAGCTGGTATGTCGTCGTCGGCTTCTAATGCAGGATTTATCCTGCCATTCCTCTCGTCTTTCCCGACCAAGGTGGCCGCCCCATAGAGCTTCCCCATGGCGCCCGACGCCATCACCGACATCTGTTCGCCTTCCTCCGCCGGTTCTCCCACCCTCTGGATGTCTTCGGGGATGTTCACCACGCAGTGGAAGAAGTCGTACCCTGGAGCTAGCCGGCCGGTCTCGAAGACCCACTTGGTCCACCAGGACACCGAGATTAGCGTTATGAGCGACATCAGCATAGCCATGGTGCGGAAGGGGAAGAGCTGCCTCTGGTTCTCCTCGTCCCAGCCGGGGTACTTGATGAGAGGGTCCAAGTGCATGAGTTGCTCCCCGCCGGACACTCGGACGAGGAAGGCGACGATGTAAGCTGCCAAACTGCCGTATGTGTTGCAGTGTTCCTTAAAATGCACCACCATCAGTAGTTGCGGGAAGAGGATGACGTAGACTAGGTCGGAACACATCGACCTGGAACAAGGAACGGAAATGGAGACCTTGGTGATGTCGGCACAAAAGGTCAAGTGAAGTTATTATTTGAAGAAAAATATACATCCAGTAGATATTTCCACAGCATTTCAATAAATGTTAAATATATAATCCTAGATAATATATATAGTTATATATATGTGTAGATCAAAATGGTATCATCTCAAGTTACAATAAGTTCAATAAATGGTCATGATGAAAAAAGGATATAACTTTATGACTAGGCGAATTGATTATATTTTTAACTGGTAGACAGGCCAGCAGATTTTAAATCAGAACCAGGCTTTTTGAAGAAAAAAATAATGCTTTCAGAACCCATAACGAGTTTTTTTGAGAAGAATTACCTCGAGTACCTCAGAAGAAGAGAAGAATATCAAAGAAGAGAAGAAGGGTTCGAAGAACCCATTACCTCATGATCTAACATCACTTCAAAGATAACGAAATACGTTGTTTTTCGCATTTTAGGTTAAGTTGTAAAGAAACCTGACACGATGGAGCAATTGGGAGGTCAGATTCGGATTCATTCGAGGAAGACTAGTTTTTGATTTAGAGGTTCAGTCAAATTTTGTCTGCCTATGTAATTGTCACTTTAGAATAAAAATAAGGAAAAGTAGCAATAACAAAGGTCTGCAAAAAAAAGTTCTGTCTTTGCGATCACACCCCATAATTTCCTAAGTATTTTGATGCACTGAAACCAAATTTGGCAAAAAAAAAATTCTACCGCATAAATTTTTCTCTCCAACCCCATATAATCCCCATAAACTCTTATAGAGGACATTTTTTAAAACAATTTTTTATTTTGGTTTTTTGGGTCACTGATCACGAATCTGATGTCAAGAATAAATATCGACTTAATGACAGCTGTCAACAAGCTGTCAAATTTCACTAAAAAGTAAAAAGTTGATATTAAATACATATTATTAAATTTTTTGGGTTGCTGAATACGATTCTGAAATCAAAAATGATTTATGTCAAAAATCATTTTTGACTTCGGAATCGTAATCAACAACCCAAAAAAACTTAATAATATGCATTTAATATCAACTTTTTACTTTTTAGTGAAATTTGACAGCTTGTTGACAGCTGTCATTAAATCTAAATTTATTCTTGACTTCAGATTCGTGATCAGCGACCCAAAAAAACAAATTTAAAAATTGTTTTAAAAAATTTCCTCTATATTATTTTGGGTTATATGGGGGGTGGAGAGAAAAATTGATGCGGTAGAAACATTTTTTTGCAAAATTTTGTTTCAGTGCATCAAAATACATAGGAAATGATGGGTCTGATCGCAAAGACAGAACTTTTTTTGTAAACCTGTGTAATCGAAATAATACAACAATGATATAATTCATTTTTTTAACATACTGTTATAAATAAGAAACGAATGATAACTTAGGAATGAAATATTTTTATACGAAAGAAATATATTTAGGAACAAAACACTTTCATTGGATATTAGACCTTATTTGAATTTTAACTTAGATGGTAGAAATGAAGTATTTTTTTAAAATTTTTACTAAATTACTATGCTATTTCTTCTTGAGACTAAATTACTATGCTATGAGACCTTCTTACTTTTACCTAAAACAAAGTACCTCTCCATTCAATATATATTTTTTTACTTACCACAAACCGTAAATCGATGGTATAGTTAGTGCCATGACGGTGGCCAAGAAGCCCACGATCAATATGGAAACCCTCATCACCCAGATGATCTCCATTTCCGACGCTTTCTGGCGGAATATCAACTTGTAAACATTTCTGGCAAACATGGAACTTGCAGACAAGACGCTGGAATCAGCAGAGGACATGACGGCTGCTGATACGGCTCCTAGACCGAAGAATGAAACGAAACTCGGTGTGAGATATTGTAACACCATTGGCAGGATCATGCTAGTTTCCTCAACTGTCAAGGGATAGGGGCCTTTGTATCCGGTTTCGTTCCATGCTGAAAAAGTTTAGTTAAGGCAAGGGGAGAGCACAAATAAAAATTATAGTTAGGTGTTAATTTTATGCGAAAATTTTCGTGTTTTTAATGGTTAGATTTGACTTTTAGTATATTGTTAAAACATTCGAAGTTACCCCACCTGACTTGGCACCATCGGAGTACAATATGTTCTAACCAATAGTTCAATTCTTGTAGGGACGCTATGTTGCCAATTTTTAGGAAGTAGAAAATGTCGTGAACTCTTTAATTTCAAACAACAACGCTGGTATGTCCCTGGTTTATATGCATGTAGAATTTAATAAATAATATAAATATAAATATTTTTATACTGATGCATATTACGATTTTGTAAACAGAATCAAATTATTTTTTTGAGTTGATTTGACATAGCAAATGGTATTTTTTTAGGCCTTTGCACGGGTGACATTTTATTATTAATGTAATGTAATAACGACGCCGACGACATAAACACCACGAACACATTAATAATAATTCTAAGATCTGCCAGACGGTCAGCGAAACGACTGAAGTCCCGGCGTACGTCCGGCACGATCCGCGAAATCTACATATGTGTATTTCATTATTCGCAGATTTATGTATTTAAGTTATGCATAAATATAAGTGAAGAGCGTTGTGTAACTCATTTTATTAAGACTCCACTACCCTAGATTAAAGCCGAACGTAAATTTTTCATTTCATTTAATTGGACTTCTGATCGATATATTGGAATACTTGTATGGTTTCTTGTCTAGCTTTCAACGGACAATAAATAAGGTAGTCTTACCCTCAGTAAAATAGATCTACGTATCATATACTCTTCTAACTAAGCCTATATTGTAGATAAGATACTCGAATACGCCTCATTGTAAGTAATAAATCAGAATGATGATAACACAGCAAGGTGTGGCTGTAGAAACCTTGTAAAAAAACCAAGGGCTTTGAGTGTACATTAATACTTGGGTCAACAAGTTTAGCTGTTGCTGTAGCAATTTATACACTGCAGTAGGAATCTCAAAGAAAACAAAAAACACTTCTGTAATGTAGATCAAAAAACGTATCACCTACGCATTGTCTGACAGATAATTATGTGTACATTTTCTGAAATGTAAAAACTTCTTTATAACTGCGCATATGTGTATTCTCTTGATCATATTTTTATAACATCCAAAAACGTATTTAACATATTTTATTCTTTAAAGATGACAAACGTTATTCTTTTCAAACTAGCGTACGTGCATGCATTGAACTCATACCCTTCTATGTCATCAGTCATCCCCATGTTGATTGGTTACTTAGACCCATTCACTTATCTTACATGAGAAAATTCTTTGGATTGAAGCAAAGCTTAGGATCCATCGCACTCACCTGTCCCCTTGGCGATTGCTCCGATTAGCACGGGCGGTATGGCCATGAGCACGCAACCGAAGGCTGCCACATATGAGAGAACCTGTGCCCTTCCTGCAGACTTGCTGGACAACACCCTCTGGAAGTACACCTGCCATGGGATGCCGCCGAAGATCAACAGCAAACCGTAGTCGATGTAGTAGAACAACTCCTCCCTCTTGACCTCCCCTATCCAATCCACGTCCATGGAGGACAGCGACTCCACGTGCTCGTTATTCCACGCGAAGGGGATGCACATCCAGAGCCCGATGAAGATGCAGAACAGCTGGATGACGTCCGTGTAGGCCACCGCGTACAATCCCCCGAAGAGAGTGTAGAAAACGGCCACGCAAGCGCTGAAGATGACGCTCGTCCTGTGATCCATGTCGATGATGACGCTGAGGGTGGCCCCCAGGGCGGCCAGGATGCCAGCGGCCCAAAAGACCTCCCCGAAAAGCGCGGGCAGGAAAAGGAGACCGCCCATCCGCTCGCCGAAGCTGTCCTGCAGTGGGTCCAGCATGGTGATGTAGCCCTGCTGGCGCATTTTGTTGGCGAAGAAGATACCGCCGAAGACGAGGCTGAGGGCGTAGCCGAAGGGTGCCTGGCACCAGACCAGGCCTGAGGTATAGATGGCCTCCGCGGTGCCGTTAATATAGCCGCCTCCCACCCACGTGGCTGGAATTTGAAGTTTGGAGAAAGGGTGAATTGAAGATTAGAGTGTGAAGAATGCATGTAACCATTTGACTATGTAGAAACGAGAAGACATTGAATTTTAAAGTATTCTGTGTATCTAGTCTTGAACGATAACTATCATAAACGCGACCTGGACGTCCGTGATTTTGATAGCTTCTTGTTGAGTACATTCGCGTCAGGCGTCGCGACGCCTCGAACGTTTTATGCCATCGTTGCACAGTGGAGCCTATTCCCGAAAGGATGGCCAAAAGTCGAAAAATTGAGATATATACTTGAAACTTGGTATATAGGGATTTTTGGGGTCGCTGATAACGATTTTCAAAATTAAAAACAAAACAAAATAGCGGCTATAAGATACTAAAAAGCATATCTATAAATCGTAATTTCTATTGATTTTATGTTTAATTTTGTACACATACGTTTTCAAAGTCGCTGGTTAGTAATCTGAAGTCAAAATAAAACAAACAAAAAAAAACAATATGGCTTCTACGAAATACTAAAAAGCTTATCTATAAACCGCTATTTTTATTTAATTTATGTGAAACGTGGAATTTATAGGTTTTCGGGGTCGCAAATAACGAATCTGGAAACAAAATGAATGTCAGATGTAAAATGACGAATACAAAATTTCTGAAATCCATAATTTTTATTTATTTTATGAAAAAACTTGTGACAAATAAATTAAGAACATTACGTACAGTACATTAAAAACCAAGTAGCAGCTAGTGGCAGCAAATTTTTACAAATTTTGTTACATAATAACATAAACTTTAATTTAACCGTTCACGGCCTGAAATGCCATAAATTCATGTATTTTTTTCAATCGTTCAGTAGAAAAAAATTTCAATTTGGCTCAAACTACATATCCCACAGTAATTTTCCATGCTCTTTCCGAATTTGACCTCAGATTAACGCTATCTGGCGCCATTTTTTAAATATGGCGGCTTAAATGCAAAAAAATGTAAAAGACTTTTTTTTTAAATAATCGTGAATTTTGTCTGAATAATTGTGAATTCGTGAATTTAATCCGCCATATTGGATACGCCATTTTATATTTTATAAATCTGATATATCAAATATCCCCTATATATCAAATTTGGTGCAAATCGGTTGATTTTTAGAAAAAAAAACTATCAATCAAAACATATCCCCTATATACCAAATTTGGTGCAAATCGGTTGATTTTTTAGAAAAAAAAAACATTTTTTACCTGGTTTTGGCCATACATTACCATCTTGAATCCGCCATATTGAATTTCATCTTACTATCGGTCCTTTCTTTTAGAAAAAACTCAATGTGCCACCAGATATAAAGATTCAGCACCCTACATCATTGGCTTCATTTTCAATTTCAAGATTATTTAAAAAAAAGGTCTTATTTTACATTTGTTTGCCTTTAAGCTGCCATATTCAAAAAATGGCGCCAGATAGCGTTAATCTGAGGTCAAATTCGGAAAGAGCATGAAAAATTACTATGGGACATGTGGTTTGAGCCAAATTGAAAAATTTTCTACTGAACACAGCGATTGAAAACTACATGAAATTTATGGCATTTCAGGCCATGACATTGGGGTACTGTTAATTTATATTTATTTGTTGTGATTTTTGACAAATACTATAATAAACTACATTTGTCCATTTAAAACATCCATTTTGTAGGATTAAAAAAAGATCAACTTTAGGATTTTCTACGAATTTTTGAATATGACGCTTGAAAATGAGCTCGGACACTTTAGCTGTTACGCTGGATTTATAAACTCTTCCTCGGCGCTGGCGTTGGCGTCGGCGTAGCGACCTTGACATTGTCGCTGTAGCATCTCAAACATGCCATTTATAAACTGTCGTTGGCGCTCGCGTTTTCTTTTGTTTCGCAAATTAAGGTTATGTTAACCTAATCTATTTTGTTTGTGTTTTTTCATTTTATAAACATGGATTTGACAAACAATAATACCAAATTGATGGGATTGTTATTGATTGATTATGTTCATCATATGAAAATCATATGCTTAATGTCATTTAATAAAACGTCATAATAACGTGACTACATTCATGCGTTGTGATTGGTCGCGGTGTGCGTGCTACGAGTTTGCTACGAACGCCCAACGCCGAAACATAAAATTAACTTATCTCGAACGCCGGCGAACGCCAGCGCCGTTTATAAACGACTCTACCTAAAACCACTGTTTTAACTTTGGACGTGAACGCCAGCGCGAACGGCGAGTTTATAAATCCACAGTTACTCGTGCGAAGGTCATTTTTGTACTGGCTTATATCTTCCATTTATACTTAATTAGCCCTTATAAAGGGCCGTTACATGTTCTTTGAACATTACTCTATACATCTATGTACTTCAAATCCCATAAATTAGAACTTCATTTTTCGACTTTTGGCCAGCTTTTCGGGAATCCGCCCCACTGTGCGTTGGAGAGATTTCGTTGGAGGATATCTTCCAAATACTATATTTTAGTATGTTCATTTCTTAGAAAGTAGTGACTCAGTACATGTATAATAATATTCTTCTTCTGAATAGTAGTATATTCTTATGTTGCAAAATATTTAACAGTAGATAATATTTTTCAATGGTGAAAGAAAATCATAAACCATAAGTATAGTTTATGTTTACTGATTGTTGTCCGAAAATAAGAGAATGTATAAACAAAATGCAGATAATACTTAACTCTCAACTTAATTCAGATTACAATTTAGGACCTGCTTAATGTTAAATAAATTTCCCGTTATCAGACACTGTGCAGAATTATTCACATTCTTTCTACCTTTATTTTTTTATGGTTTATGGTCATCTTTTACCGCCTCATTGAAAAATACTACCTACTGTTAAATATTTTTGTACAAATGCTATTGTACATTTTTTTACATTCGTTTTTATTATTATATTGTTCATTTTTATATTAAATTTTTACCTGAATGAAATTTTGTATTGATTTTTTAATGTTTGGTAGGGGTGGATTTTGAGACACACTCTCATAGAAAAAAAAGTATTATTTTGTTACTGATCTGGATTATCTGATCTGATCAAACTGGTATTAGGAAACATCCTGTACATATACTAATAAAAATCAAACAATACTCAGGATAAAAGTGTGTCTAAATGAGTAAATTATTTTTTATACTCACCACAGACTACTTATACTTCATTTATGGATATTTTAACTCTCCATTTTACACGTTCGTTGAGTGAAGTAAGTGAAACAAATCTTTAACAATCTACGAAACTAAAACACCTGTGGCAAATTACACTGCCATTAAAATATTAGATAGAAACTCCAGTATTTTTGAGTTGTTGATCAACGTTTTACATTTCAGATGATTACTCCGACCCCACATAATGCTATACAAAGTAATGATATACGAAGCTTACTTACCTGTCATCGTAAATATGCCGACAAAGAGTCCTATATTCCTTCCGGCCAGCATAACCTCCTCTTCCGAATCATTTCCTTCCTCTTTCTTTCTTCCCGCCCATATGCCCACTCCCAAAATTAAAATGTAGAAAATAATAATAGATATAACTCCTGCTATGTTAATCATCTTCTAGGTCTGAAACAAGATGATACATTTTCTGAGTGGACTTTATCAAATTTCATATCTATAATAAACTTCCATTTTTAATTACCCTCATATTTATTTTATTTCATTCGGTTCAATGAGTACTTAATTAAAATGTACTAAATAATTTAAAAAATACTAACGTCACATTTGTTTTAAGTTTATTATATTCCTTAAGCCTTCTGAAACGTTAACACTCTGTGACTTAAGAGATTTTAGCACTCGAAACGTTTTTATTAATTTTAAATCACTGAGACATACAGTGCGTTCCGATTTATAGGTATACAAGCCATTAACTTGGTAACGAAAATACTTTTTTCTGATTACGAGCAGGCATACATATATCTGTAGTCTATAATTTTCGCCAAGTTGTTAATGCTTGGTCTGCTATGATTTTTTTAAACGATTTTCTAAGATTTCACAGGAATGTTCGGAATTCCCCAAAATGCTTCTGTACCAATTTTGATTATATAACGTTTGTGTTGTTTTTATTTAAGTCTTGAATCGTAAGTTTTTAGTATTAAAAAATAGACTACATATTTGGTAAAATGGAAAAATATGACGATAAAACTTGACAACAATTTATTAACCTCAGCAGGAACGCAAAAAAAGTCCCCAATGAAAGAGAAAATAGGAGGAACACAAGAAGAATTTGCATTTGCTACTGGATGGAGCACCAACCCATTGCAGAATTTGAATTGGTGACTAGAACCAAACAGATGCGAATATGGAGAAATAGTGGGTTAGTACATTGGCCGCGAAGATCGACTGACCTTATACCTGTGGACGCCTTCTTTTAGGTTACCATTAAAAATACTATCAACTACTGTCTACAGTTTGACCCCAGAATTTAGCAGAACTATGTGAAAAAATTACAAAACCCTGTTATCAATTAACGAGACAGCAATTAAACAAAATTAGAGAACACGAAGAATATTAGGATTGAAGGAGGTGTGGTGGAAAATAGAAAATAATTATTGATAATTTTAAAATACTTTATTTAGCTTTTTATTAGGTTCTTGTTAGGTGTTTGCGTCAAAGCAAGATAATATATTTTTTTCAATTTAGTCATAATATGTATGCATTTGTTACATTCACAGATCCACGAATGATGTTATCTCTTTCCCTCTCTTATACCTACCTAAGTTATTAATAAATTGGCAAATTACGATTGTTATTTATTCCCACTTTCTAGAAATATGTGTGATTGGTACAAACGCATTTTGAGAAGTCTCGAACATCCCTATGATATTAAATTTTGATGTGGACCCCTTCATTGAGTAATCAGAAAGAAATATTGGATTTCATTTGCTTTTTCAGTACCAAGTTCTTGGCTTATACGCATATAAATCGGAACAGACCGCATGCAACCTGTCACATTAAAAATATGTAGACATTAAAAAAGTAGACCGAGTGTCTACGCAGTTAGGGTACACTCAAAAACTTTTTAACGCGTTTTCACTGTTGCAATTGGCTCGAAATTTTGAGTCTTTTGGCATTTTTCACGTTTGTCCATAACTAGATCTGAGAAATAAATAAGAAGTTTTGAATTTTAAACGGGTCATCCTGTATATTTTTGAGTTTACAAGTCGTTCTGAGCAAAACGGTACGAACGCTGAATTCGTTATTTGTCATCTAATTTCTATTTTTCGGTATAAATAAAATTAAGCACAACTGACGGAAGTGTATTGAATCAAACTGAAGGTAAAAAATCGATCATTTTTATCGAGTGAAAAGGTATTTTTAGAATGAACTTATAAGTGGCCTACTAGGAGTTATAGCCTGTTTATAAGACACGCAAGCTGCGACCTTCATATCTGAGTTAAACGGAGTATTAATTTATAGAAAAGTTCATGATACGGATATATCGAAGGGGTGAAATGAACTTGTCAGGTTTGTTTGAGAAAGAAATCATTCTTCAAAAAGTCACAATTTTTGTATCCCACAAGGCCTAAGATTGGCTGCGCTTCTTTTATGTTTACAACCAAAATAAACGAAAAAATAGTTTTTTTTAGCTGTATATCGAAATAAATGTAATATAGGTCTACTTAAAGCCTAAAACATTTCCTACAATCGATTTATTATCACTTATATACGGTAGATATCTATATAGTGAAATATGCATTTTTTCGTAAAAGCTCTGATACCATTTTGATTTATTTAAAAAAAAAACTCGAATAACAGTATTACACAGTTTTTATGTCTGGATAAGCTATTGAAATAGGTATGCGACTAATTTTGCAACAATTGTCATACTATTTTACTAAGTTTACAAGTAACTTAAAAATCGCCCAGTGTGGATGCATTTGATAAGGACAATCCTATTAATCGCCAGCTTGAATTAATTGAAAGATTGCTGATAAAATATCTAACACAAACAAACAAACAAATAAATATTTTTCTTGCTCCATCATCTAATATTGTTTGTCCGTAGGCTTTTAATATTCATGTATTTTATTTGTTTACATGAGTTAGTTACGAAATTTTATTGATTTTGAGGTAATTATTTGAATCATTAGTTCTTTAACTGTAGGGTAAATCCGGGAGAGTTCGATCACCGGGAGAGACCGACCAGTGCTGATATTTACAGAAAAAAAGCGAGAGATGGCTCTAGTGTGTCATGTAAACGAATAAATTAGTTCACATTGTTGCAGCCATTTAACTGGCAAGTGTCGCCAAAGCAAACACACATCGTAAATTAAGTTAAATATTTTTAATATATGTGAAAGTTTTTCGATTGTTTTAAAGTGGTGATGATTTTTGAGTCAGGTAAGTTTATTTGTACTATTTTAATGTTGTGTGATAGAATATGCATGAAACTACAGTATGACCTCAAAACTATGCACATGACGGTTTCTACTTCATGATAAGAAGGTGGTCGGTCTATCCCGCGACTTTAGTACAGTCCAACCACACAAAGCAGTATAGACCGACCACGAAGGGGATTAAGTAATAATGAAACTTGTGGGAGTTAAAAAGGAATTACTAACTTGAATGAGCAGTAATTTTGACAATTGAGGTTTATAAAATAATGTTTTTGCAGATTATCCAAAAATGCCTACAACTTACAAAAGAAAAAACGACTTAAGAGCTAAATGGAGTGTTGATTCTTTGAGAAATGCATTTGAATGTGTAACAAATGGTATAATGGGTGTAAACCACGCTGCTCGAGAATTCGGAGTTCAACCCTGAAAGATAGGATTAGGAAGTCTGATATACAGAACATAACAGACTTGGTCCATCATCTTGCTTAGGAGAGGATGCAGAATTAAAATTGGTGCTTCACATAAAAAAACTGCAAACTTTTGTATTTGCACCAGAGTCTGTCAGAACATGGGCAGAGCAGAACATGGGCATGTCAGTAGAAGAGTGGAACGAAAAAGAATGCGTGGGTACCGAAGTAGATCAAGTACATCAAGTACCGAAGAATGGGTAAAATGCTTCAGATGAAGTCGTTGGTTCCACGAGGGTTGCTCAAAGTACGATTTGTGCGACTTCTTTGGAAAATATAAAACCAGTTTAAAATGATTTCTTTGTTATTTATATTTATTTGTTTATGTTTTGTTCATTTAATATTCTAACTGTGTTTAATATTTTCGTTTAATATATTGATGTTTTGTTATTTTTAAAGGTCGGTCTCACCCTTAGTGGGTGGACGGTCTAACCCGGACATGCGGAAGAGACCAACCAAATGCAATGTGTATGTTTTTATACAAACTAAGAATAAAGATGTTTATTTTGTCTCAAATTGCAGTTAATATATGAACTTAAATGTGTAGGTGATGATTTAACGGGTTCAGAAATCAAATACCACTAAATAATAAAATTAGAATTACGAATGAAAAAAAGTGGTCGAACTCTCTCGGAATTACCCTATTTTTTACATGCAAAACTTATTAGGAATGAAGCTTTTCGATTTCTTATGTAGGTGGCGTTATTTTCACGGTATCGTCCTCTAGTGAGTTTTAAGGGAACTAGACCTATGGATTCTGGAAGTTCGACAAAATGACTATAAAATCGTATAGATAATATGAAGCGAGAAACATTCCGCGACACAAACGCGAATCGGTTCTGTATGAACTATAGAGCGGAAATGCCGTTAAAATAGGCGTTTCTTTTGACGTCTTACTTATCATCCCCGATTGGTTAATAAGCCATTATACTTCACAATTTAGTACACAGACCTGATACGTTAAGGGTCGATGTGACCATACGATATACACTTTAGCGTAATTTTGCAGGTTGCGTGAACAGTGGGGACCCACTGCAGAATTTATGTGTAGAATAATTCAAAAATAATGTGTTATACGAGGTATGTAAATTAAGTAATGAGACTGATTTTTTAATTTTTTTTTATTCGAATAGAATTACAATTCAGTATTGTCTCCTTCAAAATAATTTCTTTGGGAAGCCACACCTCGCTGGAGACGGTTCTTCCATTCCTCATAGCAGTGCCGGAACTCATATACTAGAACAGCCTTCGGCTGGTCGATTATAGCCGTTCGAATGTTTCCTATGGTCCCAAAATGGCGTTCCTTGAGGTGTTTTTTTCAATCTTGAGAAGAGGAAAAAGTCACAAAGACTCAAGTCAGGCGAATAATAAGGCTGAGGTGACACATTAATGTTTTTACTGGCTATAAACTCATTTACTGAAATGGTGTGACAGCATTGTCGTGATGCAACATCCAGTTGTTCTTGATGTTTAGTCTCACACACATGAAACTGTTTCGAAGTTTTTCAAGAACCTCTCTGTAAAAGTGTTGATTTACTGTTTGGCCTAGAGTCACAAACTCTTTGTGGACAATTCCCTGGCTATCAAAAAAGCAAATCAGCATGCATTTGATTTTCGACTTACTCATTCTTGCTTTTTTTGGGTTTTGGAGAGTTTGAAGTGTGCCATTCCATGCGTTGGTGCTTTTTTCCGGGTCGTACTCAAACACCAAAATCTCATCACCAATACGTTCACACAAAATGGGGATCATATTCAATCGATTCCAAGAAGTCAAGACACCCTTCTCTCCTCCTGATGTTCTCACCCTTGTTCCTGCGCAAGGTATTTTGGAACCGTTTTTGCGCAGATTTTTCTCATCCCCAATTCGTTAGTCAAAATCTGATGAACAGTGGTGTGATTCAAATGTAACTCTTCCTCTATCATCCTTGTCATCAACCGATGATCTGAACGCAAGGCCTTTCGCTGAGTGGTTCATCTTAAATCAACTCTCTTCCTTCTAAGAATGCCTTATACCACCGAAAAACCTGGGCTCTTGAAAAAATACTGTCTCCGTAGAAATGTTAAAGTTTTGCAAAAATATCCATTGCGCTGTATCCAAGTCTGAAGCAAAACCTGATAGCACAAAAATCATTGCTCAAAATTAATGTCACTCATTTTTAAAACGCACTAGAAAAAACCGGTTTACGAAAACAGTCACAAAAAACAAAAAAATACACAACTCTAACAAGTTCAAACTTGTACTGAAGGTGCATTAAATGTAAATCTACCGCCCTTCCAAATTCCGTCTCCGCAGTGTTGCTACATTGGGCGCTACGTTGCCAGTCTCATTACTTAATTTACACACCTCGTACATAATAACATGAATAAAACGCGGCTGCAGCACTGGCAGAAACCGCCATCACTGTAAAACGACGTTGTGATATGAAGTCACTCTCGTTAGGCACATAACTGATACAAATAATTATTGTATAAACTTAGTTCTAGAATCATCGAAACTGATTATGTACATACATTACACATATGTGTACATGAGACATCGGCCGGTTGTAAAAAAGAACAAATTCTACACTTCTCGTGTATTTGTCCTTATTTGATAAGTGGCCTATGTTTGATGTACGATTACACATACGCTTATAGGGGGCACGGGTAGCCGAGTGGGTTAAAGCACCGTCTTTCCAGTCGCGATACCTCTGTGCGCGTTGTTCGAGTCTTAGCCGAGGCAGAGGATTTTTAATTGTCTCGCTTTCTCTGTCAGGACTTGATATGCAACCACTAGTACACACTAGTATAGGTGTGGATGCATAGATGCCAATCCAACCGCACATGCCCTAGATTTGGTAATGTTCTGAGTTTTCTGGGTTTCCTCAGAACTGTAAAGCAAATGCGTTATCGAAATAATCTTAAGTCGCTCCCAGTGCGCCGTGGAAAATAATAATAATTGCCACCCCTTCCCCGCACAGATCCCTGAGAGGACCTCTGGGGTTACTCTTCGGAGTAATTATAGAGTGAGTATTATTATTATACATACGCTTAACCCGATGATTTAATTCTTTTTAATATTCTTTACACATTTTAAAACTTCCTGGTTTCCAGTGGGTCACCCTGTACTGAATTCAGGATTACGAAAAGGCGTATAAAAGAATAATTAATATTTCTGGTTCCAGTCAGTGACAAATCGTCTGAAAATACGAAATCATAGATCACAGAATGCAGAATGTCTTCAGGAAAATGCTTGTGGATAAATCATAAACCAAAAGTCAAACGGCGTTTGCCCCTCCCCAAACGCCACCCTTTTTGTTGCTGAAATTTCTTCACTGGAACGGTTGGCCGCTCCTTTATTTAAGCTCTTTCATGTTCGACTTCAGTTTTCAGGATGAAACAAAGTCGTGGACATTCCATTCCACACGATACCTAGCGGGCTAGACCTTAATTAATCTGATGAACTGAAACGCTTGAGCTCTTCACGTAATTAAATGGAAGATATGTAACGCGATAACCGATCTCGAGTTGCCGAAAATTGTAAAATAGGTAACTTCAATCGAGAGTTTATGAATACATGTATCATATAATTATAATAAGATCTTGAATGTTAATAATAGATTCCGGGACCAGTCTTAATGCAATTTGAATACTGTTATAAGTGCCACATTAATAAAATACATCGTCAACTCCTGTATAGGTCCTACATGTATAATCGTATTCCAATTAAATAACATCATTCTGCCGTGTTGTGCGCTCCACTCTTACCAAGTCACGTCACGTGTTAACGCGAACGTAGTTTATACTTCTTGTTAATACTAGATAAACTGCGCTGTTCCATGCATCATTCGTGTGCACGAAAAATCGAACAAGTTTGAAAAATGGACACCGTCCGTCGCGTGTTACGGTGGAGAACATCAGTCGCATCAGTGTAGAGATGTCTTTTGCGAGGGACTGTTTCTAGTTCTAAATGCTAGCTCAGTGTTGCCTTGTTTATTGGTCTGAAGGTAATATTATTCAATGTCACATTAAAATTAAGTCAGCCATTCTAGATTAGAAACATGTAAAGTTATTTTTTGTTCAGGGTTGTAGAGAAAATAATAGCGGTCGTTCCAAATCCCGTTCGACAAATCTTTAAAAATATACGTCAAAAAAAACATGTGGAAGACCATAGCGTAAAATCTTAAAAAGTGTGGATCAGAAAGAAGTAATTAGAAAAGTTATACGATCATGTTGATTGTATTTTGAATTAGGATCACGTGCCAGGTGTTAAAACACATGCGCACATGGAAGACATTAAAATATAACGAAAATATGTGGTAAAAAATGTGGTAACAAATTGATCTGATTCTCTTCCAAACTCTCTTATATAACTTTCAACTTTCAACTTTCAACTTTCAGCTTTCAGATAAATCATCGACACCTTGCCTTTTGTACTATTCTTTAGCATTACCCTGTATCAGACGACTACAACTTAAATATAGACATCCAAAAAAAACGTCATCAACTCTGGCTATGAATGAGAGGGATGGAAATAGCGGTCATGTCTAAGCTTTTCGGTTATGTAAAACTTTTGACAAGTGACTGTCACAATTTGTAAAATAAACAATGGCTGTCATATTATGTGACAATCTTAAAAGTAAATAAGGTTATAAATTCGATTAAGAATAGAAATACGTCTTTTTTTTCTTGGCCAACTTTTATGACGTTTTTTTTTGGATGTCTCTATGTCTATATTATAATGGAGGTATCCTTTTTTTTGTTTTTTTCGTGCGTCGGACGTTTCGTTGACACAAATCATGTGACAGCTCAATTGGACTTGTTTCAATACTTTCTAATCTTAGGGCTAACATCTAAAAACTTTACCTGTTTTATGCTTTAATACTATACAAGTATTATGCTTTAATACATACTATACAAGTATTGTTGTAGAATCACTTATCAATTAGGTAACAAAAATTAACGAGACATATGTATTTTAGCCACTAGATCTCGTGGGTATTGTCTATCGACGTGCTATCGTCCTCTTGGTGATCAAACAGAGGATCTCTATAGAGGAGCTGTTTCCAGTTCTGATGCTAGCCCATTGTTGCCTTGTTTATTAGTCTGCAGGTGATATTATTCAATGACGAATTTAATTTAAGTCAGCCATTCTAGATGCGAAACATGGAAAGTCCTTTTGTAGAGGTAATAATAGCGGTTATGCGAAATCCTGTTTAACAAATCTTTAAAAAATTACGTCAAAAAAAACATGTGAAAGTCCTTCCGTAGCGTAAAATCTTAAAAGTGCTGATCAGAAAGAGGTGATTAGAAAAGTCATACGATCATGTTGATTGTATTTTGAATAAAGGTCACGTGACAAGTCTTAAAACACATGCGCACATGGAAAACATTAAAATGTAACGATTTCTACCACAAATTAATCTGATTCTCTTCCAAACTCTCTTATACAACAGGGCTAGAACTGTTTCGTGGTAGTGGTAAGTAAAATTTCCTCAGGCTTTCAGATAAATCATCAACACCGTGCCTTTTGTACTATTATTTAGCATTACCCTGTATCAGACGACTATGACCTAAATATTATAATGGATATATCCATTTTTATTTTATTTTTTTCGTGCGTCAGACGTTTCAAATCATGTGACAACTGAATCGGACTTGTTTTACTACTTTCTAATCTTAGAGCTATCATCTAAAAACTTTACCTGTTACTATACAAGTATTGTTGTAGAAGCACTTATCAATTAGGTTACAAAAATTAACAAAATATACGTATTTTAGCCACTAGATCTCGTGGGTATTGTCTATCGACGTGCTATCGTCCTCTTGCCGGTCAAACAGCAGTCGCCCCAGCGTAGGGATGTCTTTTGCGAGGGGCTGTTTCTAGTTCTGAATGCTAGCCCACACATGGGCGATGGCAAAACTCATGTACACACGCACCCGGGGACACCCTTCGCACGTACAATGTCGCCGGTGCCGCGCGAAGGACTGCTCCAGGTTCGGGCGGGGTATCGATCGCGCGCCGTGACGTCAAGGGGTGGCGGTGCACGCCGCGACCGGGCCGGGCCTCGACGGGGGCGGCGCGCCGCCGGCCCGTAGGAGATGGGCCCCTCCGCCGCCTCCTGACACCCACGCCCGCTCCCGCGACCAGTGAGGGCGCCCTGAAGGACGACCGCTCGATATTTCGGGGCGCTTCGGACACCCCCGAGAGGAGATTGTCGAAAATCTTGTGTATTTGGTGTCGTTTGGGCAGGTTTCGGTGGGCGTCCTGGAGAAGGCTACCGTATCAAGAGATCTACGCGTGATCTGTATAGTTAAAACCTGGATTTACATTAAAAAAAAAGTACAAAAGGGTCTGATAGAAACTGGAACTATCATCACGCGTTTTCAACAAATATAAATATCGTAACGTAAGGGGCAATACGTTTTGAATTTGGCTTGAAGGAGTGACCCCAATAATTAGGCTATTTTTTAAACACTTGTACTTTCTGGATCACAACTTATAAATGCTCAAGATTTTTCGTCTTTTCATAACCTAGTGCGAAAAAAAAATTTATTGCTCCCGACCCTGTGCATCCCCTTAAATGAAGGGTTAACTAACCCTCCATTTTTCCATTACGCACATGCGAGAAAAAGTATAATTGCTACCGTCCAATAAAAAAAGGCTATTTTTACTACATACAATAAATGGTTTCCGAAGTATTTTTACCTCTTGAACATGAATCCGTGGTCAGGTTAGGCCCATCGCCTTTCAGTCTTCAGCAAATCGTCGAATATCTTCAGAAAAATGAAGATTTTCGGAATCAAAAAAACATTGGAAACCATGCGTCACGTTGCTTATCCAGTCACTTCTCGAAAATCTTCGCTTTTCTGAAGATTTTTGACGATTTCCTGAAGACCGAGAGGTTATGGGGCTAACCTGACCACGAATTCGTGTTCAGGAGGTAAAAATACTTCGGAAACCCTATATTGTATGTAGTAAAACAGCTTTTTTTATTGGGCGGTAGCAATTATGCTTTTTTCTCGCTTGTGCATAATGGAAAAATGGATGGTTAATTAGCCCCTCTTTTAAGGGGATGCAAAGGGTCTGGAGCAATAAATCTTCTTTTTAGCACTAGCTTATGATGAGACGAAAATAGTGCATTTTTAAGTTGAACATTGAGCATTTATAAGTTGAAAGTTTCAGGTAAAGTTACAGGTGTTTGAAAAACAGGCTAAAAAAAGCTCTTATTTGGGGTCACTCTGACCACTCGATTTTGGTATCTGATCTGGTTGCCACGAACCTGGTAAACAAATGATGAATGATAAAAATGGTAATGATGAATGATAAAAATGTATTCAATAACCAAGTTCAAAATGTCGTACAAACTTGAAATTTGCAAGAGTACATATGTATGTCTCTCTAGTTGGACGGTTGCCCAAAAGTGTAATTTTTAACTGTCAAGATATCAAAATGTTAGCCAGGCAACGATTTATAGGACAATGCGAAAAGAATGCGAAGAGGGTATACTTTGTACTAATTTACCGAAGACTGGAGGACTTGCTTTGGCACAAAACGAGACTAATAGACTGCTACAATACGCTCAAGACAGAATTTCTAGTCAAAAGCTGGGTCACAGTTTTGGTGTCTCATGAAAGACGGTCTAGAGAATTTTGTACAGAAATGATAGATTGAGTGCACCATTTTCGATGTGTTAGTGTTATGTTTTATGTTATAAGTAAAGCCGGCTTTTATGTGCAAAAACAAAATTCATGAAAACAATAAACTGTTGCAATTTATAAAGAGATGGGTTAAACTTACCTTGTTATTTACGTTGAGATGTGTGAAAACTTTGTGGGCCGCCGCGCTGTTTAGCCGGCTTTAGTTATAAGGTATCTCGGAAAATGTAAGAGACATCAAAAATCTGATACAGAAGCCATCAACACAGATCATGGCTATCGCGATCGGATTTGGTACTACAGGGGATCCTCAAAAGTTGGTATTTTTTAAAATGTCCCTTATTTTATTTATTGTGGAAATGTGGAAATAATGAAATGTTTAAAATATGAAGAAACAAATGCAGTATTCTATTGACTCAATAGAACGATTGTAAGCTTTACAAAAAATGGTCCGGGTCTGCTATATCAGGAGTTTTATTAATATCTCTTACACTTACCTAGCTCGAAACAATACCTAGATGTAACAGAGCTCTGAGGCGAAGGCATTTTGTGAGGAACCGTGTGATCGTAACAGATGATGAGAAGCATCACGCTATCCTATTCTGAAATAAAAAGTGATGACCGAATCTGTAACCTTAATATTGAAAAATGCCCAAACGTACTAAAATCCAAAACAAAAGAAAAATTTGCTGACAAAGTTATAGTTTGGTGAACGATTTTTGAGGCTGGAGTTTCAAATCTTTGTACTCCCGAGAGTCCAAAACAAAAAGGCTTTGGTTGGAAACCAGAATTTTTGGCTGTTTTCTTTAATAGAACTCTTACTGCCGAAGACATTATTACATCTTTTGTAAATCAGTTATATAATAACAAAATTGCAACAATTTACCTCCAAAAAGACGATTCTAAAGCACATGCTGGCGAAATAATGATAAGTAATGTGCCAGATTATTTTCCATAATCTCTTGATGAGTCTGGACGGTTTTGCTTCAGACTTTGACACACGTGTTTGAGTACCACCCAGAAACCAAGCGCCAAAGCATGGAATGGCACGTTTCAAGCTCTCCAAGATCCAAAAAAGCAAGAAAGAGTAAGTCGAAGATCAAATGCATGCTGATTTTCTTTTTTGATAGCCAATGAATTGTCCACAAAGAGCTTGTGCCCCTAAGCCAAACAGTAAATCAACACTTTTACAGAGAGGTTCTTGAAAAACTTCGAAAAAGGGTCATGCGTGTTAGACCAAACATCAAGAACAACTAGATGTTGCATCACGATAATGCCCCTCGTCACACAGCCATTTCAGTAAACGAGTTTTTAGCCAGTAAAACTCCTGTGGCTCCTCAGCCTCCTTATTCGCCTGACTTGAATCCTTGTGACTTTTTTCTCTTCCTGAGATTGAAAAATCACCTCAAGAGACGTCATTTTGGGACCATAGAAAACATTCAAACGGCTGTCACCGGCCAGCTGAAGGCTATTCCAGTATATGAGTTCCAGCAAGCTATGAGGAATGGAAGAACCAGTTCCAGCTCTGTGTGGCTTCCCAAGGAAGTAATTTTGAAGGAGGCAATACTGAATTGTAATTCTATTCGAATAAAAAAAAATTACTTAATTTACACCCCTCGTATGTTTTCGATTATACTCAAAAAGGTGTCAGAAATTATTAGAACAACGTGGGAGCCGATTTAAGACGTTTCTGTAATAAAATGATCGTTTTGAATTTAAGATAAGGTTTTAATTTAACATAAGGGTCACGCTAAAATCACCCATGCAACGATGTGGTGCTGAACAAGCAACAGAAAAGTTTAATTGGACGGAATAGACTAAATAGCTAGTAAATGTTTTATTGAATTAAAGAATTTGCAGTGGAAACAAAAGCAAAACGCAATTCAGAATAAAACAATGTACCTACCTATTGTCTCACAATCAATTTATTATTTTATAGGAATAATAGAATTCATGAATACTCCATTCTAGCAGAACTGAACGAAGTTAAATGGAAACATGAAACTATTTATGTAGATACTCTACGTGAATACAATACAACCGGGCATTCTTGATTGCTATGTTAACAGAAGGCAAATAAAAATAGGAGTGTAGGAGTTCTGTACCTAATAATGAAGTTTTTGCTGTGTGTGTGTTTGCTGACGTGTTTGCTGTGTGTTTATTTATTTTGTTGTGCTGTTGATGTTATGGTAAATTCTAATTTTTTACATTTAAAAGTTATTTTAAGGACGTTTGCTATCTCAAATTTTAAATATAAACGAAAACTCTGTTAAGTTTCTGTTTTTATAAGTATTCATAGGAAGTTTAGAAATATGATGTGATACTTAGTAAATAATTAATTTATTAAATAATTGACATTGTATTGCTATTCACAACAATCGTAAACTGGGCTGTACCAATTTTCACTGGGTTTCAATACAGGATGTCTGAGAAACAAAAAATTTAAGACAATGAGATGTAGCGAACTGTACCTAGTAGGCTTCTTTGAAGACTTTGTATACACCACTATCAATAAAATATGCACAAAAACAAAAATATGTCGACCTGTAACTGAAACTGGCATTACTCCTGGCTTATGTAGGTACGTCTACTGGCTTACGTAATTCTCTTACCTGGACAAAAAAATCATTAAATTACATATTTCAATGAAGTGGCCGTAAAACTGCGATACCTTAAACTCGCCTTTCTTAAAATCATTAATAAAGTTATGTAGGTATACATTTATCTCAACCATTTTTTTTAACCAACCGACAGGAAGTGAATATTTAACAAAAAAACTACATAATTTAATACAATATTTAAAATAAAATGTTACAAATTGACAGATAATGCCTAAAAAATTTTTCTACAAATCATCTTGCACGAAGGAAAAGCAAATGATAAAAATATACGTATTACAACGGTCAAATTGTTTCCCCAACAGACAATGCCGTCAGAAATAAGAGATCATTATTTATTAATAGAGCCAGACAATGTGGAATAATTCGCAGTGCTTGGCTTTGACATCCTACCGCTTCTTGAATAATATTGACTTTCAATTTGCGATAATGGTGTATGTATATCAAGTCAAATACGGAAAGGAGACAGCTGCTTCTATGTAATGTCTTTGCTCAAATAACCACAGTTTTCGGTATAAGTGTAAGAACCTTTGGCATTTCACTATTAGTATAATATCTGATAGTTGCAAGGAATAAAACGAAATGTTAATTTGGAAGAAACATATTTGTCACAAAATTTGTGTTTTCTTTTATCTTTTTTTTTTTCAACTTTTAATTCTGACAATCTTTTCTGTGTAACATATCCTTGTGTTTATATTTACATTTTTAGCAGACAGCCTTATTAAAACTGCTGATAACGAACTACTTACTTCGACATTTACTTTTTCTAAGACTAATTGGACTAAAAGCTCTAAAATCATTAGTTCATACATAAGTATTTCTAAATGTGAATTTTAGAAATATTTTTAGGCTTTGGATATAAACTTTATGGCCTTGATAACCTATAATATAGGACCTTTATGGCCTGATGGACTACTATGACCTATATATCTAATGTGACCTTTATGGCCTATATGACCTTCATGATCTCTATGACATTTTTGGCCTATTAGATCTTTATGACCCATATGTACCTTGGTGATTATTATGACCTTTATGTATAGGTCACGAAGTAGAAAAATTAAATTGTTAATGGGATATTTGAATTCTTCCACCCAATAACCATATTAAAGAGCACGTCGCATGTCTTTCCTAATTCACATTAAAATAATGTCATTACCCCCATCGCTACCGTGGAACAACAAATAACACCCTCAACCAAATGAAAATAAATTAATGATTTGGCTTGGCCATACATACAATTTGTGCCGCTTGAAATGGAAGAGCTCTCTTATTTTGGAAGGGGTTGACCGATTTTCCAAATTTTATTTTTGATGATATAGTACTCTAAAAGTTTTCTTTATCTATGTAAAACTTGATCAGTCTGGAGGCTTTTTCTGATTAGCTATTTGGCGTAGAAAACTGGGTTCGGCTGTTAAGCAATCTTTTTTTTCAAAAAAAATAATAGTTATTTCGATTTAGCCATGTCATTTCCAAGGGCACACACTGTATACATTTTTTAAAAATTGCAATAGTTCTTTTACATTTTATTTTTATTTTAGTTACCTCTTTACAATCTTGGGGTATGACCGAAAAAAGTAGGAACAATTTAGAGCTCCGTCAAGAGCCAGACAAAAAAAGTTTGTTAACCCCATTTATCCCCCGACCCCCAAACCGATTAAGCTCAATTTCAACTTGATATCTCAAAGCGTCTCTCGAGTTATCGTGCGCAAAAAAATAATTAACAGACTGACAGTTTGTCTGTCAGTCTGTTAGACAAATATTTTTTTCACTTCGACTAAAATCTCGACGAAAACATTTGCCAATCAAAATTTAAAAAAAGTTGTCATGTATGCTATACTTGCACTCCACTAGGAAAATGTGGAAGTAAAAATATTTTACATCTGCTTCTTTCAGAAAAAAAAATGAACTGACACTGCAGCTAAAAATGACATGCTTGTTCCTTTTATACATTAAGTTGTAAGAAACCTTGTTATTTATTACGCCACCCTTCAATCTTATAAATGAAGATAAAAACGTTTGAATGAAACAGTCACGCCTAGGTGTAGATCGGGATAAGCTCAGTCCACGAAATACTAGCAACGTAGTAGCTTTTTTTTAAGAAAATCCATAAATCTCACTGGCCCTTGTAATGGAAATCCTCGGTAATTCATTTACCCCATGGATCCCCTGAAAGGGTTGTATTCACGAAAAAGGTAAATCCATTTTAAGGGCAAATACATTTTCCATACTTCAGGCGACAGCTGATTTTTTTTAAGGTTTTTCTAAAAGGATTGCGCGTGTATTTCCGGAAAAGGGAAAAAGGGTTTCTCGTACGTCACGCATATTTTAAAATGTACGGGGTGATTCAGGTGCTATATGCAATTCACTTCGTATACATACGAGGTGTGTAAATTAAGTAGTGAGACTGATTTTTTTAATATTTTATTTTCGAATAGAATTACAATTCAGTATTGTCTCCTCCAAAATATCTTCCTTGGGAAGCCACACACAGCTGGAGACGGTTCTTCCATTACTCATAGCAGTGCTGGAACTCATATACTGGAACAGCCTTCAGCTGGTCGGTTATAGCCGTTTGAATGTTTTCTATGGCATCAAAATGACGTACCTTGAGGTGATTTTTCAATCTCGGGAAGAGAAAAAAGTTACAAGGACTCAAGTGAGGTGAATAAGAAGGCTGAGGAGCCACAGGAATGTTTTTACTGGCTAAAAACTCGTTTACCGAAATGGCTGTGTGACAAGGCGCATTGCCATGATGCAACATCCAGTTGTTCTTGATGTTTGGTCTCATTCGCATGACCCTTTTTCGAAGTTTCTCAAGAACCTCTCTGTAAAAGTGTTGATTTACTGTTTGGCCTTCCCAATGGACAATTCCCCTGGCTATCAAAAAAGCAAATCAGCATGTATTTGATTTTCGACTTGCTCATTCTTGCTTTTTTGGGTCTTGGAGAGCTTGAAGTGTGCCATTCCATGCCTTAGCGCTTGGTTTCCGGATCGTACGCAAACATCCAAGTCTCATCACCAGTAATGACACGTTCCATAAAATTGGTATCATTTTCTATCGATTAAAAAAGTCAAGCCACCTTTGTCTCCTGCTGTCCTTTTGTTCTTGCGAAAGGTTTTTTGGAACCATTTTTCCGCAGATTTTTTTCATCCCCAATTTGTTAGTCACAATCTGATGAACAGTGGTGTGATTCAAATGCTCGATCATTCTTGTCGTCAACCGACGATCTGAATGCAGAAGATCCCGTATTCTATCGCCATTTTCATCAGTTCTTGAAGATGAAGGCCTTCCGCCGCGTGGTTTATTTTCAATCGAGTCTCCTTCATTCTACAACCTTCCTTCTGAGAATACCTTAAACCACCGAAAAACCTGGGATCTTGAAAAAACAAAGCTTTGTGTCTCTGTAGGTGTGTTAAAGTTTTGCAAAAGTATTAGTTGCAAAAGTATTCGTCCAAATCTGAAGCAAAACCTGATATCACACCGTTGCTCAAAATTATGTCCCTCATTTTTAAATCGCATTAGAAAAAAACAGTTTACAAAAACCGTCACAAAGAACAAACAAATGACTTTAATAAGTTCAAACTTGTACTGAAGGTGCATTACATGTTAACCTCCGCCCTTCCAAGTCCCGTCTCCGCAGTCTTGCTAGATCGGACGCTACGTTACCAGTCTCATTACTTAAGTTACACACCTCGTATGTTTTAATTAAATTTTTATTAAACATTAAATTTTTTAAGAGACCGGTGCTCAATTAGGAGAGTTCTATACAGTTTTCTAAAATAATTAATTTTACTTCATTTTTATTGACATGTTTTTTTATGTTTGCTTGTTTTCTCTTATTTTTTTTACTCTTATTGAGAGTAAGAACTTTTAATTCTGCACACAGAAATATCCAAAAAAGTCTTTTTCTGAAGCGAAATATTGTTTGAAAGCATTTTGAATCAACCATATGTTAAATTCTTGCCAATAAAAAGATTAGAATATATAATTTAAAAATATTTATGTATATATATAATTAAATGCGAACGAGAATGATTTCCATTCACTGTTATACGTCATCAAAAATCATGGATCAGGATTTCGATCTAATTGGATATCATAAGCATGATATATTTGATGACGAACAACAATGAACAAGAACCTCGGCTTGTTTTCTTGCCAGGAGAAATACCCACAGTTGTGACATATCAAACACGTCGATTTATGCACACTTGAGGACAGTCCATATGTCACCACTTATAAAAGAAGAATATTCAAGTTACTTATAACGCTACTTGTATTAATTAACAAAATTATTAGATATCTGAATTGAGATATAAACATTTGGAGAACTACGTATTAACAAATAATATTTTAATCACGTTAGTTTTGGGCGTCCCTGTATTACAAAGCGCAAACTGAAACACTCTTTTAGGTCAAAATGTACAGGGTTTTTAAGTTGATTGTAAAACTTCTACATGCCTAGGTTACGCGGAATTGTCTCACTAACAGCATTACAAACAATCAAAAAGAGGAAACAATCAACAAGAGAATGGGAATTCCAACAAAGGCAATCAACAGAAGAGCATCCCCTCTGCTTACAACTGTCCATTACGCTTTTCATCTACGCCTGAAAGTAAAACAACAATGGAAATACTGCGCACAACGATAGAGGCCAAAAAAAATATTTACAGTATAATTACTGAAAAATTTGGTTTTGTTGAGTATGACTTTTCAAGATGACATTAGAAATGGAAAAATAACAAAATAATGGAAAATGTAACAAAATATAATACATAATTATATATTTACAGTGCTTTAAGCTTATTAATGGGACACGCAGTAATTTTTTTGATTATTTATTGAAAGTATGGGGTTAAAAGTAATATTTTTTTTATAATTGTCACCAATCTTAATGTCATTACAGAAACTCGTTTTAAATAAAAACACCGGTCAGTTCTTTACAATACTGAAAAGGCAACAACAATATCCATGTTTCACTGTTTCTGTGAAAGTTGGACAATGAAATGAAATGAAATGTTATATTTTTATGAACAATGAAAAGTTATTTTTTATAAGATGTTATATTTGTATGTAAGTAAGTCAGGTTCAAACATGCTAAGTGCCAAATTTTCTATTTTAGAAATATTCAATACAAACATTATATGTACCATCAGTTATGTCCCCAGAAAGATACTAAATGTCAATCTCGTCTTGTATTGTTGCAAAATGGTACCAACGATGACAAAAGAACCATATCACACGTATCGTTTCGGTACAAATAAGTTATGTAAGTGCCACCGACACTTCGTTATATGTTATAGATTAAAGTCAAGATAATGGCAATGAAAAAGTACATAAAGAATACTACCAATTGACTACGGAAAATAATTTTAGTATCTCATTTTAACATCTTTATTAGTTTTCACAGTTTTATAAAATCTATCATTTTTTTCGTATTTGGTTTGGTCCTTAGTTTGATATTCAATTTTCAAGACATTTTTTAGTTTGAATTACTTGTTACTCCTTTATTAACTAGTAAAATATTGTCACTCGATCAGTATTTAATTTATCATTATTCTACATGGCATTTCTTAAATAACGTATTTTCATTATTATTTTTTTTTTTTTTAATTTAAATTTAATCGCTTTCAGAAACCAAATTAAAGTGGTATTTTAGTATTTTAGTAGGTTCTAATAAAATGTTAAAACTATATTAGTTTATAAAGAGGGGTATGGATACAAAACTCACATTATCCACTTTTTAAAATTGTTCAGGAAGAAGGAATAACTGATTTCTCACTTTTCAAGTGACTTGACGCTCTGAAATTGTTTTGGTATTTGTATTAGAACTGTACTTTTGCTTCTCAATTGGTGAAATGACAGCACAGCAAATATTGATTTGACTCCAAGAAAGTGAATTAAAATTTGGGTAATGTGAGTTTTGATACAACTTTTTGGATAATGGTCGTTTTTCTCCAGATTATTCTACATAATATTATTTTTTACACTAAAATTCATGAAGTTAAGCTAAGAAAAGGAACTTGGAAACAAACTCAATGCTATATCAATAAAATTGTAATATGGTAGTTCATAATCAAAATAAAAAGCTGCACAAAAATACTTAGAATACGGTTTAATTATCATCATTGACTGATGAAGTGAAATATTTTTATAATGAACCTAACATTACAAAGTACAAAGAGTTTTGAAACAATTCACAGATTCCACAATTTAAAATAAATTCGAAAATTTGAGTTTTATACCACTTTTAAAATATAAAATGGTGTAGTTCAACACGATGAAGAAGATAGCGCCACTAACTCTATTTCGAAAAATTATGGATAATGTGAGTTTTGCATCTGGACCCCTCAAATAACCCTTTTTGAAACAGCCAGCAAAATTTCGTCTTTTGAAGATACCTCCGTTGTGAGATCTTGACACTCAGCATATTTAAACCGAACACCTTTCAATTACAATAAAGTTTTAGAATAACATATATCCATCCAGCAAAAAAAAATTGAAGTATTTTAAGAAGTTCTAGCACTAAATGTGTTAATTTAAAGTAGAATACCCTTCCAACCACGAAGGACTTCAACAAGAAACTTTGTAAGGACTCTGACAGTTTAGTCATATTCATGGTGTTTGTAGAAAAAGTTCTCTCTTAGAGAATGTACAGTGGTGGCTATTGAATTTGCAACACGCAGTATAAACAATAATAACGTAATGATCTTCTGTATTTTGGTTTATAGATGTAATAAAAAAATTATTACAATTTGAGGAATTTCTGGCTAATCGTTTCTGAGAAATTCAAGTACGTCAAAAAGGGTCACATAACCAATGAACTATAAAATGGTCTGCTTATCAATGTTTTGTGTTAGTTTTGTTGATGCAGTGAGTGAGGACAAGTGCCACGAAATGCTCCGTCGAAGACATACGAGCAAATTGGTGAATTTACGAAAGGTCGAATTTTAGGAATACGTGAGGGGGTGTGTCATATCGAGGGGTCAGTATTGGGCGAAATATAAGCACAGTCATAGGGGTATGGTAGTAGTGGAGTGAAGAACACATTACCGTGAAACGACCTGGCACTGATGTGCCAAGGCTAACTGAAGACCGCAAAGAGCTTCACCTTCATCAATTAGCATTAACACTAGAACCGCCAAGGTGCCTTTTTTGTCCTCTCGTAAAGTTAAATGTTTTGCACATTCTATATTTTTTGTCAGGCCACTCTAAAATTCAGTGACTTTTATTTATTTTACGCCCTGTACTTAACACGGAAAAAAAATACCCGCTCGGTCGCGAATTTTAGAAAAAAAAATGCGGATTATACTAGAACCGCCGAGGAGGCATTTTTGTCCCATACAGAAAAACTGTGCTTTCACGCGCCAAGCATGCCAGGCATGTTTTCCTCCCTCGTTGCGCAGATTTGAACTCGCCAGTGCAGGTGCGACCACATTTCGTTGTTATAAAACGCCAGTTCTATGACAGGAGACATTTTTGTCCCCTTGGCGGTTCTAGGTAGGTAACAAAAGTCCGACGGTTCTAGTGTTAAGGGACAGAACACAAACAGCAACCCAATTAGCTCAACAGTAGGCAATTGTGACCCAATATAATTTATCGTTACGTCAGTCAGACGCCGCTTGTTCGATTTTAGGCTTCCGTTGTGACGTCAATTGTTGCGACTTCCGCTGACTGTACAACACCGTCGCGTCGTCTATGTCTCCAATGGTGCAAAGAAAAGCATTTGTGGCGGGAGGAATGGCACAATCTCATCTTCTCTGATGAATTCTTGTTTTGTTTGTACCGGCACGACGGTCGGGTCCGTAGGTATCCAAAGACGCCAAAGCAAACGGAAAAATCATCAGTGTATAATGACGCGACATACGGCTCCAAGCCCTGTGAAGTTGGCACCTCTGAATTAAAAAATAAAGACTTTCGTTATCTATATCGTTTGCCCATCTTATGCCCAGCAGACAATTTTTTTTGCCCACCAACTGAAAATGGAAAAATTAAAAAATAAAAAAAGGAAAAAAATTCCGAAAAAAAAAAAACATTAAAAAAAACGTGGTTTCGCTACACCATTCGTTTGCCCAGGGTTTGCCCACGTTTGCCCAGGGAATAGTTTTAATTGCCCACCTTTCAAAAGAAAAAAAATCGAAAAATAAAAAAAAAACAATGAAAAAATGAGAAAAAACGTATTTCCTTGGGACCATTCGTTTGTCCAGGGCTTGCCCGCGTTTGCCCAGTGAATAGTTTTGTTTGCCCACTTTTAAAAAAAAAAATCGAAAAACTAAAAAAAATCCATCAATGAAAAAATGAGAAGAAACGTATTTCCCTGAGACGATTCGTTTGCCCAGGATTTAGCCAACGTATGCCTAAGTGTTACATTCGCTTTCCCAATTTTAATTAACCATAAAATTGGAAAATAAAATTCATCCGCAGAACGGCGACAGAAAAAAGTCTCATTAACCAAGGGAATTCAAGCGGGACAGACAAAATTCTGGTCTGGCAAACGAAAATGAGACTGGGCAAACGAAAATAAACGCTGGGCAAACCAAATTCAGGTTGAACGAACGAAATTGAGGGTGGGCCAACGAAGTTCATGCTAAACAAATAGAAACTCAGGCTGGGCAAACGAAATTCAGGACGGGCAAACAAAAATAAGGGCTGGGCAAACGAAACTAAGGGCTGGGCAAACGAAACTAAGGGCTGGGCAAACGAAATTTGGGGTGGGCAAACGAAACTAACGGCTGGGCAAACGAAATTTAGGGTGGGCAAACGAAAATAAGGGCTGGGCTAACGAAATTTAGGGTATACAAACGAAACTAAGGGGTGGGCAAACGAAATTTAGGGTGGGCAAACAAAAATAAGGGTTTTTCGTTTGTCCAGCCCTTATTTTCTTTTGCCCAGCCCTTAGTTTCGTTTGCCCACCCTAAATTTCGTTTTCCCAGCCTGAATTTCTATTTGTTTAGCATGAACTTCGTTGGCCCACCCTCAATATCGTTAGTTCAACCTGAATTTGGTTTGCCCAGCGTTTATTTTCGTTTGCCCAGTCTCATTTTCATTTGAGAGACCAGAATTTTGTCTGTCCAGCTTGAATTCCCTTGGTTAATGAGAATTTTTTCTTGTCGCCGTTCTGCGGAGAAATTTAATTTTCCCATTTTATGGTTAATTAAAATTGGGAAAGCGAATGTAACACTTGGGCATACGTTGGCTAAATCTTGGGCAAACGAATCGTCTCAAGGAAATACGTTTCTTCTCATATTTTCATTGATGGAATTTTTTTTTTTTTGAAAGGTGGGCGAACTAAACTATTCACTGGGCAAACGTGGGCAAACGAATGGTCCCAACGAAATACGTTTTTTCTCAGTTTTTCATTCATGGAATTTTTTTTTTAATTTTTCGATGTTTTTTCTTTTTGAAAGGTGAGCAAATAAAACTATTCCCTGGGCAAACGTAGGCAAACCCTGGGCAAACGAATGGTATAGCGAAACCACGTTTTTTTTAACGCTTTTTTTAATGTTTTTTTTTTCGGAATTTTTTTTATTTTTTGATTTTTCTGTTTTCAGTTGGTGGGCAAAAAAAATTGTCTGCTGGGCAAACATGGGCATACGATGGGCAAACCATATAGATAACGAAAGTCTTTATTTTCCAATTCAGGGGTGCCAACTTCACAGGGCTACGGCTCCAATACCCTTGTAAACTTATAAACAATGGCGCTCCATACCATAATCCCTTTATGGTATGGGGCGCCATTGTTTATAACAACAGGTCACGTATATTCGGATTCAAGGTACCTTAAACAGAGATACATCGATGAAGTGCTACGACCAATGGTAGTACCTTATCAGCAGGGTCACGTAGGTGCCATATTTCCACGCGATAATGCCAGACCGCATGCAGCAGTAAACGAGACACAGTATCTGAATGAGCCTGCAGTTAAACGACTTCCTTGGCCCTCGCGTTGCTCAGGTTTATCCTCCGTAGAAAATGTATGGGATATGATAGAAAAAAGACTCCAAACACATGCTAGACTAGCAAGTGGGAGGAAGGAATTATGGATGAGGGTATAAGCTACATGGAATGCTATACCTCAAGAGACCATTCGGGCGCTGTTAGATTCATTACTAAGGCGTCTAGAAGCTGCTATAAGAGTATGTGGGGGACATGTATCCTATTAAGTATTATCAGTATAACTGATCAAATAAGCTTGTAACAGTAAAAAGTTGTTTTATTAATATAATACATTATTTAAACGCAGTGAGTTATTTTACTTAACTCCTTCAGGATGTTGCATTTTACTCAAGAATTGTCAATTAAGAATGTTAATCAACATAACCATTTACTTGTAATGTATTTTATTAGTAAAAAAATATACAGCTAAAAATGCTTCTTGATAATTTTAATGCTTTCTTTTTTAGCTAAACATAATATGAGCTCTATCAGTGTGTAATGTTTTGTGATAACTGAATATCTAATTTAGAAAAACATGAAGTGTTGTAGAACGTTGGCCTACTTTATATATATAACGAAGCCGTTGTAACGGAGAGAAGGGTATCTCAACGGATTTCTCTGGGCCTTCTAGAGATTATGAAGCTGAAGGGTATCCGAATATATTATGAATAGCCTGGATTTAATAATAGATCCGAACTTTACCAGCGGTAACTCCAGGATACCACTATAAGCAACACTACGAAATGTTAAAGAGGTCTTACCTTATACATGTGATAATGCTTGTTGTAGCCCAACTAATCGGCAAAAGAACCATATTCACGAGGCATAGAACTTGCATATACAAGGTAACGGATGCTTTAACATGTTCCTACTGAAACTTGAGTTTCCATAAATTATATTATCAATAACTGTTCCATATGTTTAGGAGTTGAGACCTGACTAAAAAAGAATGTTAACGAGGGCATATATGTTGTTCAGACATCCACTCCTTTGCCTATAAATAAATCCACAATACGACAAAACGAGGGAAAGTCAGGATCAGTTTGTAAAACAATTTCAAATTTCTCTTTTACACGTTCAGCAACCATTCTAGATAATTGAAATATCTGTTTTCGCAGATTAAATATCGTATTCAGGGCGTTATCGATATCATATCTTTCTGATTCTTTCTGTTTTCAAGTGTTCTGATGGCTATAGGAATTTTCGAAAACTGACCATGTATATAAGCTAAGTCGTCCCGAAAGGTCGGGTTTGATAATGCCTGTTGAGCTCGTAAAACAGAACGCGCCTCTCTGCCATATAATTACTCTATAACTTTATTTACACCATCATAATTGATATAATAATAATTAGCTGCCTGCATCCATGTGCCCCAATGAGTCACAATAGGCTCCGCTGGTAGTGGTGTCCTTGGTAGAACCGTCCGAAAATGTTTTCCTTCTGGATGGTGCCTACACAAATATTTTTTTCACATAAGGCTGTCAACATTAGGATAACACTCCCTAACACTTTCGGCAATTCGGTGAAGCCCATGTGCCACATATATCTTAAATTAGTATATATATATATATATAGTCCTTTTTAGACGCCGGCCAGTCTCCTTCATGTAGGCTGCCTCATCTGTCAGTAGCAGCAATACATTGTGTTCTCGCCCTATAGTGACTGTAGACTGCTAGTCACACACTCACTAATTGTTTCCGCATTTCTGCTTTCCAACACCATTGAAGCTATCAAATGCCTTTCCACGGCTTTTGCCTCATCCAGTCCCCCAACCACTACGTTAGCTATGGTATGTCCTTTAACATCCGTCGTTTCGTCAATACTAAGCCATGTAAGTTTATCGTGCAATTTCGAGATTATATTTTTTCTCTCTCACACAGTGGTGTTATATATAATCATCTAAGAGTCTAATATAATTCTCTAATATATATAGGAGTTGACGATGTACTTTATTAATGTGGCACATATAAGAGTATTCCAGTCGCGTTAAGACTGGACCTGGAACCTATTATTAACATCCTGGCTCTAATTATAAAGTATACATATTTATTAGGCATAATCTTTTGTTTTCGCTTTCTACCGTGGCTTTGTGTTCTTTCATAGCAAAAAAACTTTCTAGTTCATTTTCACTCTTTAAAATACACACACATGTACTTACAATAGGTACTGTAATAAAAGGTATGCATCCATTAATACTGCTGTCCTGTTGACCCCAACAGTACAACTGTATACAAAATTTGAACAGAACAGCAGGGTTAAATACTGTAATTTCGCAAAAATAACAGTATATGACTATATGCTAAGTTGAGCTTTGTTTTAGGGTATATTTTAATTCTTATCAAGATTATTATAGACCGCTTTAATGAGCTGAGTTACCCGCACATGCAAAAATTGGTTTGTAATGTAAAAATTGCGTGTTATGATCTCACATGATTTCATGTAAAACAAACGGCTTTTAACTTGTAATTTATAATTATTACACCATAATTGTGGCAATAACAAGCAGTTGTTTTTTAATTATCACACTGGTTATAGCATTATTAATTATATGCTATTATTAATTATTATTTTGTTTATGCGAACAAAAATAAAAAGATTACACAGCCCTGCAAGTATCAGTTATAGAAATGGCAGGTTACGGATCTTATGATTATTAATTTGACACTTAAAAATAATCTGGATGAAGAATGTCTATTCCATAGCTGACCTGAATCACCTATTTTTGCTTGCAATAATCATCAACAAGCTAAAAGCTACTGAATCCAGCTCCCCACTAATATTCATTAATTACAATTCTGCTTAGTATTGGTACCAAGCATATACTGTAAATTTTAAACAACATTAAAATTACCAAGATAGAAATATAACAAAGAAAAAAAAGGAGTTAAATAATTGACAATAATAATAACAACAAACTCCTTCAACAATTTATGGCTGATGGATACATTCCAATGCCAAAAAAAGGAAACAAAAAAAGAATGTATATACCAGATCGTGTTTCGTAAGTTTTATACCCATATTTTTCACAACGTTAAAAACCCTGTTCTTTACTAAAATGTTTACCCTATTTTATATTTCTCATACATTTTTAATTTTTACATTGCAATCCTCGTTTCCTTGTACTTCTTTAAACAAAATATAAGTGAAACAACCAGTTATTGACAGATATCACTTATATATATATTTAAACGGCTGTTAAAAATTTCTTAAACATAAAAATAAATGGCAAATGCGTAATATCGAAACTATAAACTATATAAACTATCTACTTTTTACCCCTAACTGCTAAAAAAAGGAAATAGCTGCCTTCGAAATTGAAAATGAACTTTTATTTGTTCAGAGGTAGTGACTGAGTTTAACGATAAAAAAAGTTTTACAAACTAATGGACTGTGGCAATATTTCCACCCAAGTTTAAAGAAATTACTAAGTTTGCCATCTAGTGACAGATAACGAAACTTAAAAATAAAAACTTCATGTAATAAGGATGCAAACCAAAACGAACAGCAAATTATAAAATTAACATAATTGTGATCTCATGAGCTTGAGCTATTCTTCCAAAGATGGCCAATAATGTATGTTTAGAAAAATAAGATTTAAACATATGTATCGCCTGTTATTTATTCTCTACATCATTTTTATTATCCTGCAAAGCAATGATATTATTTATATCATTGCCAGAACTTGGGTAGAACACAATATTGGCATTACTATGTCATAGGATCTTTGTTTTGCCATCTGTTGGCGAAATATATACCTAAGTTCGACAAAAACAATTCTAGGTAATGTTTATAAAAAAAGGTTTCTGTTTATTTCGGTAGCAAACCTAAACATTGGTACCCGTGGACATCTTATAGCGAGTAGTTACATTATATGAATTTATCTCGAATGGTAAGATAAATATCCACATAAATTATCAGTCAAAAAAACACTTACGTCATACGTCAATTATAATGAATTTGGGGTTATTTATTGTGGGGAGGGTTTGTTTAGTAATTTTAAACTAATTAACTAAATAAATATAGTGTACACGTTAACTAATATCGTATTTTAAATTATCAGATATAATTTCACGAGACTGGTGCGTGATTATTGTTAATATGCTCGCAAACACCATTAATCTGTTCGTATTATGAGTGTGTACTACGCCCACGGTAGGTTTATCGCATTATGGTAAGCATTTTCGTAATATTTATAACAGTGAATGCATTACAGGTAGCCCTAGTAGAGAATCAGGTGTTGTGAGCGACTGTGACACAATGGCAGAGTTAGCAGCATTGCTTCGCTCCGAAATCCCAGAGGGGCGTAGCAATCTCACAGACAATCACACAAACCTGCAGAGGGTGGCGGAGTATTGCGAGGCAAACTATTTTCAAAATGAAAACAAACGTCTAGCACTGGAAGAGACCAAAAATTACACTACGCAGTCGTTGGCCAGCGTAGCTTACCAAATTAACACGTTAGCATATAATTTCTTGCAACTGCTGGAGTTACAGACGGCGCAGCTTGCCGAAATGGAGAGCCAGATGAACCACATCTCACAGACTGTCATGATACACAAGGAAAAAGTGGCGAGAAGGGAGATCGGCGTGTTGACAGCAAATAAGTCGACTAATCGGCAGTATAAAATCATTGCGCCAGCGAACCCCGAAAAACCCATCAAATATCTAAGGAAACCTATCGATTACACAAGTAAGATTGTTAATTTTTTTTTTTTATAAATTACATTGATAATACATTTTGTGCGATACATGAGAAGACGCTGTTTATCCGTTTGTTTTTTAGTTTTCGATGATATTGGGCATGGTATTCGAAGTGCTGGGACTCCAAGACAGAAACAAAGAGTATCTAGTCAAGGTAGCATTCATTCTCTCAATTCGATAACAGGAAATCCGATGGTCGGACCTGCACCGACGACTAAGCCTCCGACACCTCCTCAAGTCTCCAGGGCTTCAAGTAAAGGTAGGAATGAGGATTTAGGGTAAATGGTTCTCCATATCGAATATATTATTATGTCAAATATTCATCATTCAATATCTTTTTGTCAATGTTCCAGTCTTTAATAAAAAAAATGTATTGCTTCTGAGGTTATACATTATAGTTAAAATGGTATAAAAAAATCATAGTTGTAGTGAAAATTCAGTTGGCCTTAACAGTTAAAGAAGCCATACATGTCTTTAATTTTAAATTTTCTTAAGCCAGTCAAAGACATGGAACCTTCTTTAACGATTTCGTTAGCATAATAATTATTACGCTTCTTCCCAGTGTCCGTATCAGGGGGCACGCTTAGTAAAGGGAGCCGCGAGTACCGTACGCCACCGGCAGTGGCTCCTCCGCAGGTACCAAGCCACTATGCTCCCAATTACCCCATAGGTCACCCGAGGCGTTCCGGGGAAAGGGGTCCCGGGTACAGCACCTTGCCGCTTGCTAACCAGCATCAGTCTTCGCCTCAGGTGGGCATGGTACATCCCATCTCCCAGCAGCAGCAACAGATTGTTCAGCCGCAAACTCCACCCCCTCCGCCACCGCCTAGTGCCGTTGGCTACGCTCAGGAGCATCACATGAGCATGCCACGTAAGTGTGTGCATAGTTTTACCAACTTTTATGGGATTTTGATTATCACATTTTTTTTTTAACTAAGTTAATAAGACAAAATAAACAAATAAAGGGCTGCAAATATGTAAAAAAACATATTTAATATACAAAAATCTATATTTCAAGCAGATGGTTAAATTTGATTATTTTTGAGCAATTTGATACCAAATACTTACACGAAACAGCAAATTTCGCAAGACTTTGGTTTAGAAAGATGAATTAATTTAGGAATCGTATATATATTTTGATAGAGAGTCCCCCTGAGTATAGAGGCACAATTTTTTTTTTTAGGAAAAGACCCCTAAAAAAGATGATTTTTTTTATATCCCATGTTTAGTCTATGGGAACTTTTACTTCGCAATATATATCATAGATGGCGCCAAGAAACTGCAATATTGATCTAACTCAACCTAACCTAGCAAAATATATAGGAGATATGCATGACTTACAATAACATGATATAACCTAACCTAACCTATCAAAAAAGTTATACTTTTTTTTTACATCCCATGTTAATTTTTTCCCACCTATGTTATTTTTCCCAACCCAATGTTATTTTTATTACATCCCACGTTAAGTCTATTGGAACTTTTACTTGGCAATATATATCATAGATGGCGCCAAGAAACTACAATATTGACCTAACCCAACCTAACAACAAGGAGATATGCATGACTTTTTGGTTTTGAATTTTTTTACATCCCATGCAAGAAGTCTAATACTAAGGAGACCGAACTGCGGCTTTTGCTGTACAACGCGACGGGCTCGAATATGTCCGCCTTCAGAGGCACTGTAAACAGTTGTGTACTCTGGTTGCTACGGTATATAAACAGATATCTATACGTATACAGTGGTTCTGTACTAATCAGTGTGCATTAGAGGTTAGAGTCCATGTGAACGTCCGTGATGAATTATATTGAATCTACATAAGTAATGTCTTTGCAATTACAAATTTTCGCAATGATCAATATGAAAATGTACTCAAAATATTTCATGTTACGTGCTTCAACATTAACAATACAACAAAGGAAAATATTTCGTTTCATACATACATCAGTAATTTGAAATAATATCCGGTTATTCGGACCGCTTCTTAAACCACACAATGCAACACAGCACTTTTGAACCATATTTATTTTTTTATATATTTTTGTTAAAGCCAAACGGCATGTAAGCCGCTTTGACAGCTTAATGATAAACGTCATATAAAACCATAGCATGGTTTTCTATGATAAATATTCACATGTGGACCGCTGACCGCTGCTCATCACGTGACTCGAGTACATTACTGTTTACAGCGCCTCCTAAAGGCGGACAGATTTGATCCCTAGATACCGAACGAGTTCGGTCTCCTTAGTTCTAGTCTTCTTGATCCCATGTTAAGTGTGTTGGAACTTTTACTTGGCAATATATATCATAGATGGCGTCAATAAACTACAATATTGACCGAACCCAACATAACCTAACAAGATTTATAGGAGATATGCATGATTTACAATAACATAATATAACCTAACCTAACCTTTCCTGTATAAACTTAATAAATGAGATTCAACTGAAATACATATATCAAATATCATTATTTGGTCCAAGACAGATGCTGTCTTTCACCTTCCTAATCTGCTCATGCGCAGGAATATCTAATCTTGCCATATATGATTACTATTGCTAAATAAAAGTCCATAGACTTAACATGGGATATAAATAAAATCAGAACTTTTTTAGGGGTCGTTTCCTGAAAAACATTTTTGTGCCCCTATACTCAGGGGAAGCTCCTCTATCAAAAAATATATACGACCCCTAAATTTATTCATCTCTAAACCGAAGTTGAGCCGCAAATTTGTACAAGCATGTTTATTAAACTATGATTTATTATTTTGAAGTCTAATGATACCAAACTTTCTTGGAATATTGAAATAAATAATTTTTGTGTAATATTTCTTCATTTCTTTATACAATTTTTTAGAGGACTGGTTTCACAGCTCTTTTATTAGAAAAAAATGCCTAAATCAGACAAAAGATACAAAAATCGGACTTAGAGGACTAATAAAATATATTAAAATAGTCATTTTTTTTCAGCTTTCAAATTCTAGATTTTGAAAGCTAATTTCTAAAACAGTTATAGACATTGCTTCGTAATATTTGTAAAGTCCATAGCATCGAAATAAGAAAAAAATCATTTTAATGAAACTAACACACAGCTGAGATTTTGTTAGTAACACATGCAGTTTTAAACAGGTCCCACAGTCTGAACATTTTTTTGTAACTATAGATGATGTGAGAAAATATGAAACACTAACGAAACCACTAAAAAAGTATTCACTCAGTTATTCGCAACACTACATACTGATAAACGATGAATTTATAAATGTCTAACCACCGGCCCATTTTTTTAAGCCACCTGCCGTTCTGGGCACAACATATGGTAGGCCCCTCATTTTATGAATGTTGTGAGTGATCTGGTTGGAGCAGCTTCTAATATATCTTTTATTAGAATAAATTCTAAAGGAGTAATATATTTAATTTGTTATTTAGAATTTTTTAACAGATATTTTAATATTAGCTCCATCATTTAGTAGAAGAAGTATAATCTAAAATCATCACTAATATCTTTGTATAGCTCCTCCGTCTCCATTGATCAACAGCCAGGAAATGGTGCTGTCCTCCAATCAGCACCACCCCATGATGATGGGTGGTCATCATGGGCCTGTGCCACAGGGAAGTCTTGGGATGCATACGCTCTCCCACGCCCAGGGTCATCGTATATCTCAGACTCTGTCTCAGACCTTGGCGAGGCAGAGCGGGGCCCAATCGCCCCCTCTCCCTCCGCCGCCGCCGCCAGAGGATGAACACGAAGGTTTCGGGCGGCCAAGGAATTCGGCGTGATGCCCATCGTTCCGGATGAGGAGGATCTGCCCGGTTGGGTGCCAAAGAATTATATCGAGAAAGGTAAGGGAGTACCGATTATCTTTAGTAAATATTTGATAATTGAGAAAAAAAAAACAAATAATGGAGAATAATAGAATGTGCTTTAATTTTGCTAACAATTTTTTTGACTTGATTTGTGTAACTTGTTAAGTGATTTATATCATACATAGGAAATTTCTGTTAAATAGACAAAACAAAGAACGTAAGATAATTTTTCTATAATCTGAGGATAATTTTCCTGAGACATTTTAGAGTTTCTGAGGATGTTAGCAGATCTATTGCTGAAACATAGAACAAAATTTTCTTTGTGGGACAGGATCCACACTAGGGTCATTTTCTTTGTCTTGAACATGGAAACACAACTATTGAATAACGTGCATGGTGTCTATTTTTATTTATCTACAAATTTTATTTTAAAAAGTCATCAAAATCAATTTCTTCAAAACTAAAACTTTCAAAACTAAATTCTATCGTCCCTTTTAAGATGTCCTATAATCTACAATTTTTTTATGCTCCCAAAATTCACTATGGCCATTTAGCGAATTTTTTTTATTTAAAATCTGAATGTAAATTGTTAATCAGGATTCTGCAAAACCCCCAAAATATATACAAGCTGTATCTAGTGCTCTGGAATTACATCAAGATAGTTGAATTATATCTGGAATCACTTGAACTTAATTTTGACCAATGAAAAATATTTTTTTTTGCGTAATAGTTTTTTTTCTTATACAATATATCGGGTGATTCAGTTTGGTATTCGCGACTCTGTATCTTTCTTATTTGCATGTAAAACTGCAGCATACCATATATATTTGAAAACTGTTTCTATTGAATGATAATTTTCACTAATGACGACACACAATAAAATTATATTAATTTTTTTTTTTCAAAAGAAATGGTGGATCTTTTTTTTGTTGATTCGTATAGAAATACCTTACATATTCTTTTTTTCAGATTTCACTAATGGGGGTTTTGTGAAACCTGAATAACACTATGGATTCAGACTAATTAAAAAAGTCACTTAAATCGTATACTAAATTTCAGGGGTTAAAAAAATCGTGGCAGGCCATAGGATGCATCTTACAAGCCACAATAGCATTAAAAGAAGCAGTATTTGATGTTCTTTGGAACAAAAGAAAATGTTTAATTGTTGATCTTGACAATTGAGGTTCGGTAGGGATATCCACATACACTGAACGGTTGACCCATGTGAGTCCGTTTCACCCGTATTCGGGTATCTTCGGTTTTCCGGGTGAACCGTGTGAAACCGTGTAAACGTTATCACACAGAATTAAACGGAATCACACGGCTTCAAACGGCACAACCATTGCTAGACCGTTTGTCGTTTTTTTTAATCTATGTATTATTTAAATATTTGAAGATTCTTTAAATAGCTGGAAAAAAAAAAAAAAAAAATCGGGTAGTACGGTCTGTTTGCCCAAGATGAGCCCAGGATAACCCAGCATTTTATTTCATTAGCCCACCTTTCAATCAAAAGTTATAATAAAAAACATTTTTTTAGGTTGAGAACCACTGAAAAAAAAATTTTTTTAATTCGATGTTTTAACACTGTCATTCGATTGCCGAGGGTTAGCCCAGGATGGCTCAAAAGTTTTTTTCGTTAGCCCACCCTTGGTTTAAAAAATATAGCAAAATAAATTTTTTTCGAAAAAAAATTTAGGAACAAAATATTTGGTAGCTTTCGATGTTTTGATACTGTCATTCGATTGCCCAAGTTTAGCCAAGGATAGCCCAAGTTTTTTTTTTCGTTAGCCCAACCTTGGTTCAAAAGATATAGCAAAAAAATTGCCAAGTTGCACAAGGTTAGAAAAAAAATGTTTTTTCGCTATTTCTTCTGAACCAAGGCTGGGCTAACGAAGAAAAAATAGGACTATCCTGGGCTAACCATGGGCAATCTCATGACAGTGTTAAAACATAAAACTACACCTAATTTTTTTTTTCAAACTTGTTTCGAAAAACGTTTTTTTTTGCTATATTCTTCAAAGCAAGGTTGGGCTAACGAAAAAACAAAAAAAAATAGGCCAACCTGGACTAATCTTGGGCAATTGAATGACAATGTTAAAACATCAAATTTCACTTGATTTTTTTTTTATTTTTTTCAAAAAAAATATTTTTTTGCTCTATCTTACGGGCCAACGAAAAAAAAAACTTGGGCTATCCTTGGCTAGACTTGGGCAATTGCATAACAGTGTTGTAACATCGAATTTCAGCTACTTTCTTTTTTTCGAAATATTTTTGAAAAAATTTTTTTTGCTCTATCTTGAACCAAGGGTGAGCTAACGAAAAAAAAAACTTGGGCTATCCTGGGCTAAACTTGGGCAATCGAATGACAGTATCAAAACATCGAAAGCTACCAAATTTTTTGTTCCTAAATTTTTGTCGAAAAAGAATTTTTTTTGCTATATTTTTTGAACAAAGGGTGGGCTAACGAAAAAAAAATTTGGGCTATCCTGGGCTAACCGTGGGCAATCGAATGACAGTGTTAAAACATTGAATTAAAAAAAAATTTCAGTGGTTCTCAACCTAAATTTTTTTTTTGTTATAACTTGATTGAAAGGTGGGCAAACGAAATAAAATGCTGGGCTATCCTGGGTTCATCTTGGGCAAACGAACCATGCGAATTTCGTTAAAAAATTCGCTTTTCGGAGTGCCAACTTCACAGAGCCTAATTACTGTTGTGTTCGTTCAACTAACAGCCAGAACCTAACCTCAACTATTACTTTGCATTAAAGCATTGACAACTTTTTCTTCCAGAAACCCGATTTTTTTGTTTTTTTTTCCATCTATTTAAAGAACCTTTAAATATTTAAATAAAAAAAAACGACAAACGATCGAGTAACGGTTGTGCCCTTTGAAGCCGTGTGATTCCGTTTAATTCCATGTGATAACGTTTACACGGTTTCACACGGTTCACCCGGAAAACCGAAGATACCCGAATACGGATGAAACGGACTCTCACGGGTCAACCGTTCGGTGTACATAAGCACTTCCTAAATAAAAATAGACACCCTGCGGAGTGGAAAACATGTAAAAATAAAAATTATAAATAATAATGATATTCATCATGTAATATTCCAAAAAGTAACTCCCGAGGCCCTCTCTTGGATATATGCAGGGAAGGGATGGCTATTATTTTATTATCTGCCAAAACGGATATCGCTTTATAATTTTTTTTTTCTTATTCATTCACGGCAAGCCTTAACGCATTCTGTTACTATAGTTGTGGCCATATATGACTATTACGCAGACAAAGACGATGAGCTCAGCTTCCAGGAGAGCTCCGTAATATACGTATTGAAGAAGAACGATGACGGATGGTGGGAAGGCGTAATGGACGGCATAACAGGCCTCTTCCCCGGTAATTACGTTGAACCGTGCGTTTAAAAGTTTTGTTTACATTTTATGTACGATTTAATCACGAATAATGGAACAGTTTTATATTAATTTGTAGCGATGTATGCCTCAATTTAATAATATTAATTAATTATTAATTATGTAAAGTTAAAAATATGTTCATTTATACATTTTATATATGTACAATGCACTAATTATATTTAGGATAATATAACACAACAATGTAATTACAAACATGTTTATATCAATTCACGTTAGATTGGCTAGTACCTACAACATATTTAGGCAATATCAATTTTATATATGTAATACAAAATTAATTTGGCAAATATAGGGATCACTTAAATGTCTTGTTTTATTTTACCTATGTATATTAGGATATTTGTAGATCGAGATGTACTTACATGTAAAATAATTTAAAAAATAAGTAAAAGGTGGCTCTGGTCTTTTGGTGATCCTTAATGATGGACGCAAGCAATAGATGGCGCTGCATTCGCCCCTTCCAAACCTACTCAGTATTGATCTCGACTCAACTAAATATGTTGAATTGTCCCCTGTTTATTTAATCCAAGTCAATTTAATATTTGTTCAGTTGTCCCCTGTTGAGTGTCCCATTTGTATTTAATATGTTCCAGTGGCGGTGCGTGATATTTCAGTTAGCCATATCTTGAAAACGACGCATGGGACCCACTTCAATTTTTAGGTGATGACTAAACACCTTTTACAACAAGGATTTATAGTGAAAAAACCGTCAGCAAAGTTTGCGAAAAAATTTTCAAAAACACTGGAGCACTCCCTGGGTTCTCAGTAACGCTCTGTGGAATATTTGCAGTATATTTTTTTTCATAATCTAGAAACAAATATAAGCAGACGTTTTTCGATTTGTTACAAAATATTTTTGTTTCAAAAAGTTATGGCCATTTTAATTTTGGGAAACAAAATGTTCCTATAAAATTAAAATGTCTGTTTTACAAAATCCTACAATTGCTACAAATATTCGAAGAGATCAGATCAGATTATCAGAGAGTGTTCTGGCCACTTCAATAATAAAATTAGAAACTGAAAATATTTTCTTAACAGATAGTTTATCTATTGTGGATGATATTCAACAGACAATTAGGCAACTCAGACAGACAGAGTGTAGATATTCTGAAAAAATGTAAAATGTGATAAACAATAATCCAGGATATTCAACAATATTACGAATTTGGGATGAATTTAAGAATTCCAATGTTGTCAATGATTTTAAACAATTTTATTCGCATGGACCTCATATTTCTGTTGATGTAGAAAGGTCATTTTCGATTTATAAGACTGTCAAATGGCCATATGTACACTGTATAAATTTAACTGAAAAAGCTATTGAACGGATATTAGTCATCTTGTACTACTCCAATTCTTTGACACAACCCTTTAGTGCACCAATAAGGCAATAATCAGAGTTTATTAGGGTAAGTTCTCTTTTGAGTTTCATAATTCTTTTTTTATGCTATCTACACGGAATCTAAATACGGCTCTGGTATGTAACAAAAGGTTCTGTCCCAAGGATGTATTATACTTGCCAAAATTCCTTCTAGAATTAAGGTGATTATGAAATTATACAGTAGATGTCAGCACTTATGCTCCAGTAAATTCATAATCATTCAAATTTTTCGGTGAATAAATTCGTAAGACAAGCAAACCTTCACTCACATTTTATATTTACGATCGAAAAGACATGTATAATATGAGATAAGCATTTTAAATGTAGGTACAATATAAATGGATTAAATAATAAATAAGTAATAATTTTCCTACTTTAAGTATTATCTTTATAGCTGCGCCATTTCATATACGATAGAATATAATACATACCACTATTTCCCAAAAGTACATATTCCATAACCGTATGCTGGCGCCATCTCCTAGAGCGAAGCAAAATCTATCTAAAATTATTGGCTTATTTTTAGGGGTATTTACATTTTATAAGTAAAAAAAGTGTATATTATATGATGAATTGTAAAAATTAACAGTACCTACATACTGCAAAGTAGATGTATTTTCACCGAAATTTTGTTTCGCTGTGAGTTGGAAATATTTCACATTTACTCTTTTTTTACACAAACGTTTTAACATTTTGTACATAATAACTCGAGAACGCGTTAAGATATCAACTTGAAATTTGGGATACTTACATACATACATACCTACATTGTATGTACCATGACGAAGTCTGGAGCTGATTAGATTTTGAGGTAAATCGATTAGTGTGCTGACACATAAATGGGATTTATACAATTTTTCTTTGTTTACAAGTATTTCGCGAACGATGAAAGATATACATAGGTACACTTCAATTTTGAGATACTTCTACATGAATGAAGAATGTAAAGGGTTTTTAGCTTATTGAGGTGGGAAGTTGAAGGAGGTAAGTATTTAAAACAGACACATTTTTTTAAACAAAAAAATCTAGTAGTTACACAAAAGGCAGAGTTCAAAATGCTTGCCATGGAACTAGTCTTTTAATAATAATAATTAGTTTTTTCTTTCTATTTTAAATGAAAAGAGAAGAACATGGGACGATTTTGCATTTATACATACAAAAAATATACCTACTTGTAATACAAAATAAAAGGTAATTGTTTTTTTTTTTAAGTAGGTTTTGTTGTTTTTTATCTTTTTTTCGAAATATTCCTACATTGTTTCTGTACAAAACTATAGCTTTTTAGTATATTTGTAAGTTAAAGGTATTTTTTATAAACGTTTCCTTAATTTTAAAGCGTAATGTATTTTAGAAAATATGTCAAATTACGTCCCAATTTCACTAATTGTAAGTATAACGAAGGACGATATTAGTGAGTATACGTGTTTTTATAAATACCTTTTAAACACTTCGTTTGCTGGGACCAATTCACGTCACATTAAAAATTATCACACACTGCGTAATAACTTTTACGCAAAGTAGGTAGATAGACAATATATTATTGTAAATCCAAAAACACGCCAAAATCTTATCGATGGGACAATAGGCGGCACTAGGGACAAATCACTTACATATGTATGTATGTGCATACATAATGTACATTGGTCTGTCTGGCATTTACTTGCATCAATTTTATGCAATTTGAAACAAAAAGCTACGAGGGCGGTAATACATACCAACACGTTTTAGCAAAATTACTGTCGGTTTCATACGGCTATAAAATATGTCTGTCTGTCATAAGTAGAGTCGAAAATCTACGGATCATAATAGGCAGAGAGCTCGTGAGAAAAAACGCAAGTTTTGTAAAAGTTCATATTTTAATACATTGACTATGTAGTATCGCAAAAGTGTTCCATAAAGCTTAAAAATGTATACGTAAACAGTATGTTGAATATAAATTTGCTACAAAGTGTCAGACAGCAGTTCTAGAATGTTTTATCTTTTACAAAATACGTATATTGACTTTATTTTCGCGACAGCATATATCAAGCGCTAACTAGCAGACGTGTTCTAGATATGTTCTGTCTGATCCCTTTTATTTTCAGGTGTCCCAATACCTGATATTGCGACTTATTGCTGACATCTACATCCTGATATATGGGCCTCTACAAGACACTTGCAGTTTTTGTTCACAAACTCTTGGACTATAACAGGAAACAAGAACTTATTAAGGATATGTAGATAACGGTGGCGGCAGGAGCAATTAGAAATCGTCGTATTTTTCGTCAGAAAACGTGTGATCTACAAACAACTCTATGATAATTAAAAGTGTGAACCGTATTTTTTAAGCGCCTTGTAAATTATATATTGCTGTATTTCTTGCCCGTGCATACGTACGCTACTGACCGATGTTGGTATCGCGCCGGGACTCGCGTGTGCATGGTAGTACGACGGTCCCGCTGCGGGAGCGCTGAATAGTTAAATGCAGTTTGTCATGCGTTAGAGCAAACTTTCCAGACCCTAGTCATTAGTCTATAATAAATGACCGGTTATATAACACTATTAGAAACATCCAATTTGAATTTTTTACTATCGTAAAAAAACGTATAAGTGAACTACTTTTATTACGATTGAAATTTAAAATAGATATGGCGTTCTTTTGATGTTTGTTTTTTTTTGAGGTTGCGCAACTTTCAACCTACACGTCTGAGTACCAACCGCCAGTGGGCTAATGTTATATTAAAAATATGTTTATATAAATCTATGATAATTTTAAGGAACCTTCTATAGCCTTCTATCTAGGTCTAATAATTACTCCCTGATATATGATGTGGATCCCACGTTTTCTGACGAAAATATGACGATTTCTAATTACACCAGGCACCACTGCAGCCTACATATACTTAATACGTTCCTATTTCCTGTTATAGTCCAAGAGTTCGTGACCAAAAACGGTAAGTGTCTTGTAAAGGTCCATATTCAAAAAAAAAGTTTTTTTTTCAAATACCATTTTCAATAAATTCAAAAAATAAAAGACCTTATTAATTTTGAAAATGCCATCAATTTAAAGAAAAGGTAAATACAGTAGAAAAACATATCTAGTTTATTGCTTTTTTTTGTGAATCATTTAATCCTAGTATTTTGTTATCTTAAACATTTTTGTATTTAGCGTTAACCAAAATTTTTGGGGAACATTTATACCACCGTTAGTTAATTTTTTTCGTGTATTGTTACAGGATATTAATAATACTCTGGATATTCGCTTGCTATATCTTGTGATGTTCATAACATTTTAGTGCTAAAATAATGAATTTCCGGTGGTTTTTGGTGCTTATTTAATAAAATTAGTTCTCAAAAATATATACTTATGTAGGTGGCAAAGTACAACAATGTTCAGAAAAGAAATAGGCGCATAATAATTATTTCGGATTTCCCATTTTCTAATTGGAATTCCGTCTTTCGGATTTCCATGATCCACGAACATGAACACTGAAAATTTCACTGAAAGCACATGTTCTACTGAAAACGTGTTCTCACGTTCATTAACTGTTCAGTATCACTGAATTAGTGAAAATGATTCAACCAGAGTGACAGTGGCGGCCGGTGGAATTTCACATTCCCGTATTTTTGTAAGGAGGGTATGGGACCCACACCATAATTTAGGGGGTGGTTACTAGACCCAAGTATAAGGCTATAATGGCAAAAAATCTTCAGGGAAAACTTGTGAAATTTGTTTTCCAAAATGGCTGCCTCTATGAGATTTTGAAATAGTTGTATCTTTAAGCAAAATAAGTATTTTATATATAATAAGTATTTTATGTATAATAAGTATAAAAAATGTATTTACTCGGTGATTATGAAAAAAAATATTTGGTAAATATTTTGCAAGCCGTTTCCAAGCTCTGCCCGGAGACAGCCATTTTTGGAAAAAAAATTCGCAAGTTTTCCCTGAAGATTGTTTGCCATTACCTATAGCCTTCTACTTAGGTCTAGTAACCACCCCTTAAAATATGGTGTGGGTCCCATGCCTCCTTACGGAAATACGAGCTTGTTAGATTCAATCGGCCGCCACAGCAGAGTGATAAGACTGATAAGTGACAAGTGGCACGGTGACGGCACTATACTATACAACTCTATGATAATTAAAGTATAAACCGTATTTTTTATACGTATACCAGTGACCGTGCCTGATAACAACTGCTGGGACTCCGATTCCGTTGCCGAAATTTAGTACTTTACGTTAGTTCGATGTGATCGGGTCGACGCTAGAATGTTTAGTTTAAAATAATTTTATGTGTCGTCAGTGACCAACTAATAAACGTGTGTATGTATTTTGCACCGTGTACGTTTTTCTTTTAGAGTTCCTGTACTGTATTTATTTACATAGGTATTATCTGATTTTGTGTGGATTCTTGCAATAATGGCACAGTCATTACCATTTGTGAATAGACTAAAACAGGTGATTGAAATGACGAGGATTTTACAATAGACGGATCACATATTGTATGCATTCCCTGCAGTCGTCGATATACATATATTTCGTAGACGCTGAGAGTGTGAAAGACATTTATAATCGTATATCCGTCAACAAAATATTACTGGTACTGTTAGAAAAACGGAATTTTGGTTTGATTTGTGCATAATGTTTTGCCCATGTAGCCTTTAGTGGAACATGGTCGATAGTATTCACTTTAGACGATTTTTGGCCAAATATGTATCCGATTTTCCATTGCCTAATAGCCATACATTGCGTAAAACATATTTACAGAAGACCTATCAATGTGTCACGGGAAATGTCAAAGAACACATACGCAATAAATTTCTGTGGCTGACAGTGGACGAAAGAACAGATTTTTGCGGTTATAAGGTTGTTAATGTTCTGATACGAATTTTCGGTGTTTTGCTAGTAAACGGGATTTGCAAACAACAGCTAAAAATATAGAAATAGTAGTAGCATGTGCATTGTCCTCTGTAGATGTAAAAAATAATAATGTACTGATGTTAGTGACAACAAACAACTATTAGTGATACAAAGAACTGTGCGAAATTCTTGAAATTAATGTGCGTGATGTGTCATCATATGTCCAGGTGAACTACAGGTATTTTGAATTTGCACCTTTAACTTCAGTAGATATGGAACGTTCATTGTCCTTCTACAACCACATGTACAGGTCAAATCGCTCACGTTTCGCGAGGAGAAATGCAAAAAGACTACTGGGTGTGGCAACGTACACTCAAGCAATGAAGGCAGTCGGTGTTTCTGAATGATAAAAGCGATATATATGTACAGTATTAACGTATGTATTCCTGTCTTTTTTGGTCTCTCATATGTCCCTCCGTCAATGACATGACGGATTACGAGTCCGACCCTGCATTGTGGCACACATTCCGGACCACATATAACCAGTGGCGACTCGTAACTTTTTTTTGGGGAGGCAAACATATTTTGTAAACATTTTTGTTTCGTTTTGTACAGCTAGGAGAAGGATCTCTACTTGGTCAATAAAATATATTAGTACATTTGTCTAACATGATGTACCTAATATATTTTATTGGTTCAGCAAAACCATTGGGAAGTTGTAGAGTTTCCGTCAAATTATCTTACAAATAAAAGATGCAGTGAAACAAAATACGGATTTTTGCCAGGACTGCGTCAATTTAGATTTGACGGGCTGAATTGATTAAATTCATAATATTTTGTTTGCCTAAAAGATGTAATTTACAAACACAACTAATATGTTCATGACTTTTTGAATGTGTCAACTGAACGAGATAAAGTTTTAAAATTTTATCAAATGCAGACTTTGTCCAAGCATCTTCTCCACGATTTGAAAATAATACACAGGGCCAATATAATAATGTATTTAAAGTTAAAGAACCACTTCGCCATTTGCATTTATCATACCACATATTAACAAAACTACGAGCCGGCTTACCCTGATTAATTAAAGTTTTACTTAGATCTGGCAGTGGTACTTTTAAATCTTTAACAAATAATTTATCCTCATAAGACAGGCGACTAAATTTTTACTTAATATGATACTCAACAGTATCATTGCAGGTTCGAATATTAATTTGAGTGTCATGACAACTCGTATTGTTATTTTTATGAAGCAAACTGCCACACTCGCCAGTTACCTCCATTATAATTTTGTATGGTTAATTAAATATAACGTTCAAATAGAGACTTACGTAACTAATATAGTACACTTTGAATAATTTTTACCCTCCTATACCACTCAAAAAAACCCGGCAATAATAACGACACTTTCCAACGAAAATTTCCAAAACACAGAACAATAAAATATATTTAATTTTGTAGGTTAGGTTGTTAGGTTCATGAAATTAAATAACTCACTTTCTGCGCTGTCACGTGTGAGAGGTGGGAGGTGGCCGTGTTTGCCTCCGATATGCAGTCTTTTAAATGAGCTTTAATGCCACTGGAGTTAAGGGTTAAATTTGTTAGCAACGCAGATGGTTGCGAGCGCGAAGTCCCCTATTCCATATAAATACATATGTATGTATGTGAAAACATTGGCATCAGAGGCTTGCCACCACGGCGATACACTAGGTGCTGGATCGTTTATTGAGGGCTAATATGTTGGCAAATAATAATGCAGGAACTCGTTTGACATATGTTTATTAATATTTTTATATTTAGAAATAAATTTTTTCACTGATACATGACCGTAAAAATGAAAGATAATTAAAGTATTATGTAACCCTAACAACTATATGTTCGGACAATCGCATTTTTCGCGTATTAGACTGTTTTTATGTATAATGAAGCAAACATTGACTAATGCAGCGGACAGTATATACGAACTTAAAGAATTTAAAAGTATATTTTGATTATGTTGTCAAAAAACCAAATTAACAATGTCACTTAATAAAACAGATAAAATGTAACAAAATAACTTGCAACTATATGTTCAGAAAAATAATAGTTTAAGTATTAATAAGGCGTTACGTCACCTTTTGCCTTAATTACGGCCCGAATTCTTGCAGGCATTGTTTCAACCAAGCCTCGACAGAGTTCTGGTGAAAAGGTGTCCCAAATTTCGCCGATTTTTTCCTTTAAAGTAGAGACCGTTCTTTGTGGATCATCTCTCAAAACTCTTTTTATCTTATGCCACAGTGTTTCAATGACATTTAGATCGGGGCTGTTTGATGGCCATGATAGGATTTTAATATGCTGTTCCCCGAACCACTTTTCCGTATTTTTTTTGCAGTATGGGAATCTGAGCTGTCTTGTTGGAATATGAAATTATTGTCTGGGTATATATCCTGAACAGTCGGTAATAAGCTATTCGTAAGTATTTGTATATATTTGTCAGCGTTGACGGTACCCTCTATGACATCATACTGTCCCTAACCTTTAGCGGACATACATCCCCAAATCATGACACCCTTCGGGAATTTTACGGTTCGTTTAAGGCAGTACTTACGAAAAGCTTCACTTTTTATTCTTATCACTCTTTTTCTATGATCGCCTAGGCAGATGTCAAATTTGGACACGTCACTGAAAATTCCTTTTGACCAGTCTTCTATAGTCCACGATACCTTCGATTTGGCCCAATTCAGTTGATTTGTTTTGTACCTCAGTTAATAAATGCTTTTCTTTAGCCCACGATCATTTACGAAAATTGAAAAATTAAAAATTTTAAAAATAAAATAGTAAGTAACACCTTATAAAAATTGAGCCCAGACTGATGAATGTAATTTCTGCAACATTCGCGGGATAACCTTTGTCCTGTTTCAGAGTTCCATTGCGCTGTTATATCCCTTAAGGTGTTCCGTCGCCTCTTTTTGCAAATTTTCACCAACAACCTTTGGTTCCTTTCAGTAACAAATCTGTGTCTTCCAGGACTTTTACCTTTTACATCTAAATTTCCAGTCTCGCGGTAATGATTTAATATGTCCCCAACAGTAGACTTTGCAAAGCACAATTCTTCCGCAATTCGCGGATTTTTTTTGCCACTGCAGTATTCTTTACAATGAGCTGCCGCAATTTTTGATCAGTCGCATGTCCACGGCCCATTTTTATTTAAAAATAACGAATATTCGCAAAAACTACCAGAAATCACCGGTGACTGACACATCTAATTGTGAAATTAATGGCTACCGCGGCAACAACAAGTTTTTATTTATTTTTTAGAGCAGATTTCTCGATTTTCCGAACATTTAGTGGTCAGCAATTTTAGCAGATTTCTGGCCATAAATTCATAACAAATCCAAGATAAAAATAGCATTCAGCATAATATTATGTTGCAAATGTATGTAATTTTATATATTTTAGGTTTTTAAAGAGTGGTTGTAAATTTTTGCATGGCAGCGAATATTTTTTTTTGAAAAAATGCGTTTGTCCGAACATATAGTTGTTAGGGCTCGAAGGTAGTATATTAAATTTTGATTTCATTAAATAAAATTAAAGTATAGTAGGTTTATAAAAAAAAACTAATTTGTAATTTTCACAGTGGAGGCACCGCCTCGTCCGCCTCCCCTGACGAGCCGCCACTGCATACTAACTATACCCAGAAGTTGGTAAAAAGTAAAACGAAATTCGATCTAAATACTTTTTAAAACTTGCCGTGCTTTTTTGCGTTTTATAACTTTGAAAGTTCAATTCTTTGTCGTCCGCCAGAAAAACCAGCGGAGCTGAGCGCGCACGCAACCGACGAGCGGTCTTCTGCGCTGCGACTCCGCCTATTCAGCACGCTACCCGCAAAACACCAACGTGCAACGCGAGTCGAAGAAGCAGTGTTCTGCGGACGGGCCGTTGTAGTGTGCGCGTGTAGGTGACGACCACCCGATTGAGAAATGCACGATGTTCTGCCGTCGGGGTGCCCGTTCCTCCTCCGGACAGCGTCTGACAGATGAGATGGCCCTCGAACCGTAACATGTTATCACCGATTGCCAAAGATTATCGCTGTGATACGCGCCCGTGCGACTCCAAGATACAATGTCCGCAAAACTAACGTGTTGTGTTGTGGTCGTGCTCGCCTCTCTCGCGTACCTGTACGCATCACCGTTAGATCCTGTTCAACACCTGAAAGGTAGGGCGTTTTTGAATTTTTGTATCCGTAATTCCGACGACCGCGAACGGGCATTGTCTTCGTTAACACAGGCGCTAATGTGACGAGACTTCCTTCTAAGTATGCGTGACACAGCAAACAGGTATCCTGAGTTTGTAGGTAAACAAGTTTGGGTATGACGGATGGAAGTACCGACGTACGAGGGGCGATTCATATTTACTCAAAGTGTAATCTAAAGGCCGCTTTACGGTTCGCAGTTTTTCTTGCGGCAATTTTTATTATAGAAATTTTTATTGCACAAGAAAGGACTAGGGTCATTGTTCACATAAGCGAATTTTGCAATTTCAGCGTTTTTTTTTTTCGTTAGATACCCAGAAAACAGTAATATACACCATGTTTGACCACCAAAATCGTGCGCAAAGTAGTATTAGCCCCACAAGTGAACGGGAAAAGGGAGCGAATAGGGGTGCTGGGTGGGTAAAATAACGCGTAAAGAGTGATTTTTTGATTTCGCATGTATCTGTGAAATTTCCCTTGCCATTTTAGACGCGTATCTCTGTAAAGGTTTGGCAATAACATTGCATTTCCACATTTACGTTGTACCTTAGGCAATCTAGGGCAAGGCAAATTATAGTAATTTGCCTTACCCTTTTATACGAGTTCAGAATATTGTGCAGTACTGACCGTGAAATTTTATTAAAATATTACGCAATGACCTTTAAAAGCTTAATTTTTGGACGATCTTGACCTTTGACATGAAGAAACATGTGTTTCCAATGGGTTTTATGAAAAATCAAATACATTTGCCTTGAAAAAATCACTGTAAAATAACGCATTAAAACATGTAAAATACGCGTTATTTTACCCACCCAGCACCCCTATTCGCTCCCTTTTCCCGTTAACTTGTGGGACTAATACCTACTACCTTGCTCACGATTTTGGTGGTCAAACATGGTGGTAAAAAAAACGCTAAAATTGCAAAAGTGGCTTATCTGAACATTTACCGTTTTTTTTTGGTGTGCTGAGCATGAATCTGCGTATGAAAATACCCGCAAGTGCCCAAAAGTGTCCGTAAGTGCCTCGAAGTGCCCACAAGTAAGGTTGAAATGTGCACGATTACGATTTCTGTGGCGCCGCAAAGCAAAGTAAACACTTTTTATCCATGTAAAAAAGTCGATATATCGCTTGGTTTTCGAGATATCGAGGGTGGAAGTTTTAAATTGTAATATTGGTGTATACCAGTTATGTGGCATTTGAAATGGTTTATTTGAAAACTAATTTTTTTCAATGAACTGCTAAGTTCTTTTGTTGTTATGGGGAAGGCGTAAATTAATGTAATAATTGTTGTTTCGAATTTACTTTGAGATTCGATATCTCAAAAACTAAGCGAGATATCGAACACATTCATTTAGCGATTTTGACGCACTTTAACCTTACTTGTGGGACTTACTGATACTTGCGGGCATTTGCGGATATTTTTATACGCAGATTCGTACTCAGCACACCAAAAACCCCCGTATACCAAATTTCAAGCGATTTTTAGATAGTCCGTATACGGAAGTACAGCCAAGAACTATGCCCTGTTCTTTATGGAAAATGGGCCACGATAGAGACAGATCAAACCTAGCTAGAATTGAAGGACATTAAGAGAGGATTAAGAAACTCCAGGTTTCAATGTTCTAGTTCGGTTCCCTTAGGTGTTTGAGCGTTCCAAAGTCTCCTATTGCATATTCAATTTTCCTGCGTTTAGGACACCTTCCCGCGGTGACAGTGGTAACGGATATTACCAAAATCTTTTCAAGCAACTTGGATTCGTTTGGTGCTTTCTGTTGATCCGGTTAAGTATCTGGATGCATTTGATGACGTCATGGCAGAATAAATCGGATATTGTTGTCACGACAGCGATGCCTCTGGAATTCTGAGGGGGAAGACCAACGAGCGGAGGATGTGACGGTCATGTGGTATGGATATATATTTGTATTAGAAGTTCTGATGACGAACAAGAAGCTGAAGTATAATAACGCCCTCTCTTTCCAATATGTACCTAATACACCCAAGTGAATCCTTTCGTTTTAGACTCGGATAGTGTCCCCCTAATCACTGATATATAAAGAATTATGTCTCCGTTGTGGCCTAAACTGGGCATGGTTCTTTCGGTGCTACTTTACAGTTTGCACTTTTTATTGCCAATTTTAGTTGACAGCCACTGGTACCAAAATACACTGATAGTATCTTTTGGTTAAGTGATACTTCCACTTGCTTCAAGAAGGTTTACTATTAACAAGCAAAATAGACAATCTCAGTGAGGGAAAATTCAGAAAACCACAAAATACAGCAATATTAGGTATCATAAAACACAATACAAACGACGCCACCGCACTTTGAACGTTGAGGTTATGTCAAATAGTTGGCAACATGTAAAAAATGTCAAATGTCACTTTAAAAAAAATTGCGGATAGCGGCAATAATCATAGCTCCGGGCTTGAAATTTTTACCTGCAAGAAATTGCACGAACAAACATAAAATACACATGCGTGCAATAGAAATTGCTGCAATTTTTCTTGCTGGTAAGAAAAATTGCGAACTGTAAAGCGGCCTTAAGTCATTAATTCCTTAACGCGGCCTTAACTCATTAATTGTTAAATCTGCAATCAATTTTATCATTAAATATGGTTCAAAATAAGGCAAAAACAGTACATAAATATGGTATCTACAAAAAGTTCAAAGTTTAAAAGTTTTTAACGCATAAATGTTGCAAGAAAGAAAAATCAGTGACTTTTTTTGTAGTCGGTGTAGTAAAACAAACGCTATCTAAATATTGAGTGTAAAAATGCGTTTCTCTGATACTAGATATTGTAATTTAGAAACTTATAGGTACATTCCATAATTAAAAACTATACCTACTGGAATGACTATTCCATTCCAACATACCCATACGAGTTTTTGACCAATCAGAAGCTGTACACGCATATTAACGTGATCTTGGTTTGATTGCTACGGTTACGTCTGACAAATGTGACAAATAAGATAAGATTGATAGCTGAGATTGATTCCTGGTTTTGCGTTTAACTTTTATGAGGCCATTACAGTTTTTTGTATGGTTTCTAATATCTTGTTAGAGAAAGTACCCATAGTCCACAACACGTTTGGAATGGCATACCTATTCCACAATCGCGAAACCGTACAAATTTTCGCTCGTGTGGAATATGGTCCATTCTATTATTGTTTCTTGTGCATATAATTGTTGTGCATATTATTTTTTTAATCTGAAATCAATAATGAAGTTCCACTACTCTACGAAGTAGTATTGTAGTATGATGTACTACTACTACGAAGTAGTATGTAGTAGTAGGTAATACAATGTAGGTGAGGAAAGACAGGCGGTAAATACAACTGTATAATACGTTAATACAACGAAATGTTACTATAATGTGCCATTGCCATTGTGATATTTGAATTTCTTAACTTGCCAGACATCGATAAAAAAAAGAACATTGGAATTGTTCGTTAGAAGCCAAGATAATGATACAGTGATAGCGTGTCAGTATTTTGGATTTTTTTTTAAATGAAGCGTTCGTCGTAGTACTTTTCAGACATGTTTTTTAAATTGCATTTGATCGAAAATTCGCATAACAGTAAAAGATTCCCTAGACTCTCGTAATGATTTTGAATTTTCAAAAAAGGTTCGAAAATTTGTACGTTATATTATACGTAAAAAAATCTGATTGCTCAAGACTTGTTTGACGACTCTATAAAGTTTGGAAAAAAACGTTTTTTTCGCAAAGGGCTATTTCGCAAAATTATTATGCAAAAACTATCAGACCGATTTGTATATAGTAGGTAACATATTATTTATTTGCTTCCACGATTTGGAGGCCGACTCGAAGTGTAATCTAGCTAAGAGTGTATAATGCGAATTTCCCATGTGAAGCGGATTCGTGTATAACACTTTTGACGCGAGTTACAAGATGAATTATTAATGAGACGAGGTGTGCAAATGGTAAACACGGTGCTGTCGGGAATAAAATTGTCAATCGATTCTGTTTTTATGGAGCTACCTATGTTAGAGTGTCTGTTTTGTGTGGAATAGCTGTTTGGTTGAATTTTTCGATTTTTCTTCTACAAACTTGCCTTCTTTCGCACAAAAAGGCATTTGATTAGGTATCAATATTTTAATATTGTTACTGCATTTGCAATAAAAGGGTTAAATAAGTATCTAACTCACTTAAAACGTTCGAGTTATCGTGCACCAAGCTACACAATACATGTTATAACATAGGTACAGTAGATATACTGGAACAAAATGAATTAAAAACCCCGAAAATTGCTAATTTCAACCTACCACTTTTGCATTTTTTAGTCTTAGAATTAAGTCTACTTTATCCTTCATAAATTTGAACATAACGATACGGAACACCCTGTAGAAAATACAAAATTTAATTAAGTTGATGGTTACCACAATTGAACTCGTAAATCTAATAAAGGTATTGAAAGTCTGTGAACTGAAAATGTTCCGAATTGTAGTGAAAGTAGTGTGACAAATGTTACTCATAGCTAGATCTACCCGTTACCTAAATAACTGCTGTACTGCCGATAATGTAATATTATATTCGAGATTACATTGTGTATATACTGTCAGCCTGACTGTCAGTATCTTCGTCAGCGTTATTGTTTAACTGACTTAGTGCTGTCTTTGTCAATGTCATATAAGAATTATGTATCTACTATTTTATCTGCTTATAAAAGATCTAAACAATAATAATAACAAAACGTCTTTATTAAGGCAAAATTTAGCCAGAAGGCTAGTTCAACACTTAACCTTAGTTCCCCCTTCATATTTGAAGATTCATCAATTCCTATTCTTACCCTGTTTTGTCAATTTCGTTTATTCTTGCATTCATTTGGTCTTTTGGTTTTTAGTCTTTTTCAGTTCATTTAATGAAAAATATGTAGGTATCATACACACCAATATACACACAAAAATGTTTCGGTACACCATAACCTGTATCCGAGCATGTATCATAATGGAACTTGTATTTATGAAACCATATTTAAAAGTAACAAATTATTTAAATTTTTACACCTATTCAATATTTAACTGAATGAGATATGACAGCAAAACTACTACTATTGACTATTGCGAAACTTCTACTGAAAACTGTTTAAGTTTTTGAGTTTCTCGAAACTTATTCAAGATTAATTGAAACTACCCGATGAAACAGCAACGAAAAGCATATAGAAAACCAGAGATTCATAAAGAAGTGTTGAATTCAGTCATACGGATGAATGGTTGAGATGCCCAGCTATAAATAAAGCACTCAAAGACTTAAAAACCCTAAAAATTAATAGACATATAAACGTAAATGGCTAGTAACTTCTCCGGTAATTTTTATGTTTAACCGTTTAATTTTATAAAGGCTCTAACTTGAGCTTTAACTTTATTACAACTTTGACGTAAAGCATATTGAAACTTCTTTTATGAGATCATTATTGATATCCACGTTCTTCCGCAAAACCAGACTGACGCCCTATTAAATATTAGTTTTCTTTTGGATTTCGTTGGATTTCAAGGGGGGAAAACCCTTTGGACGCCCGAAAATGAGTTTAGTCCTTTATGAATTGTTTTTAAAGGTGACAAAATAACACACCATTTTAAAGTTTTAGCATCAGTTTATTATACAACTTTGAAGAGTAGAAAAACATTTTTTTCTTTTTTTATATATACAAAATGTCGGCTTTGCAGGGTATTCCTTCAGGCGCCTTTGGCGTGACATCGAAAAGTGGTGCATTTGTCATAATTTTTCTATTGGTCGGAAACCAAAAAAACAATTTTTTTTACATTTATTGATGTGTGCAGGGAAAGGATAAACCTGTCAAATTATAAAAAAAGTATAAAAGTAGGAATTAAGTAGGCTGTTTAATTAAATGTTTAAAATTTCGACTATTTTTTCGACAATTTTTATCCCAAAAAAAGGTAATGTAATACACGATATCTTTTAAACGTTAAGTACGGTAATAATATAGGCAAAAATCTCTCATAATTTCAGCCAAATCGATCAATAACTTTTTGAGTTACGAGCTTTTGCTGTAACTCAAAATAACTTTTTGAGTTACATCACGAGTTTTTGAAAATACAGTTCCGAGATAATCACGTTCAAAGTTCCAATACATAAAAATTATTAGTTTTAGTGACTTACCGATCAATCAGCGATTCCAGGTGCATATAAAAAACCTTCAGCCTCCTCGAAGAGCTGGTTTTCTTCACAAAAGGTATAATGAAAGAAATGTTACTCCACCCCAAGCGCTCCGACTACCTGAGTCGCTAGTTTACGGTATGTGGTATGAGGTAGAGCCCCGGCGCTCTCGAATATGTGCGAAAACTCGGAAAAAAAAAAAATTTGATTTTCCCTTTTTCCAGTATACTCTCAATATATTGTATTTTCGAAATAAGAAAAAAACAAAAAATCGATTTTTTGAAAATTGTAAAAGGTTTTCCCCCCTTAAGAGATAAAAAACGTTCCTGATGTCACGTGGAAACTTTAAATAAGAAGCAAATGCCACAATAACCTAACCTCGAAACTGATAGTTTGACAATATTATAAATACTTACCTTATTTTTTAGAGTATTTAGTTTAGAGACCCTATTTTTAAGACTAGAGTATTTAGTGAATTATATACTGAGTAGAAATAGATTTGTCCCTAGATTTTTATTAAAATTTGATTTCATTTGGTACAAACATTAACATTATTATATTAATTTAGGAATTATTCTTCTGTTTTTCCTCCCAAGAAAAAAAATAAGAAATGCCCTGAGAAAAATTATCACTATCACTATATTTTGGTCGGTGTAGTGACAGCTTCAATCAACGTGAAATACAAATGCTTCCCGTTATAAGACTCTCATTCAATTCAACTTATTTGCTGTTTTACTTTTTATATAAACCCTGTACAATAATTCATTCCTAAATTAACCTAAAGCCGTTACAAAAATAAGTTAAAACATAACTTAAGAAAATCAGACATTTAGTTTTTATTATTCTTTAGACTTTAGACCTTGACGCGAGCTTGAGGTATATAAATAGGATCTTCTTTTGTATTAAGCGGTATTTAATATAAAGGAGAATCCAAGGATTGTAACGGATTTTAATTATTAATTGTATATAAAAACTTCGCTTCCAGCTGTGCGTCATTTGGATTCAAGTTTACGATCATTATTCAGAAGGTCAACTAGATATCTAAGGTCTGTTAATAGAAGATCAAATCAGGGATTCAACCAAATTTGTTGAAAAATGATTTTAGATAGTGATTTTAATATTTTGTTTTGTATATACATATATATGTATTCTATATTAGTGGTAACTTTTTCAAAAAGGGTTATTTCCTTTTGTAAATGAAACTAATTTTGTTGGTTAGGCAAAAACCGGAAATACTTACTAAATAGGAAAAAAAAAAGGATTTGTTAAAACTACAATGCATCTATTATTGTTCAAAATTAAGGAAATTTGTAAGGATTTTTAGATTGAAACTCGGGTTGGAACGAGATGGCTGTAGAAATTTAATTTTAAAGAACTTGTAGATTGACAAGAATTTAACTGGAAAACTTGTTTATTGCATAGAGTATTTTCGAGTATTGAGTAGTTTTTAGTTATGCTATTTTAGAATACACTTGCGTTAAGAGTTTACAATCCAATATACTTATCACGTTAATATATATTTCCAGATATTTTCTAAAAAATAGAATAAAACTTCAAACCTCGTTTCAAATATTTAGTGACACATTATGAAATCTGCAATAAGTAAAACACTTGACTCCAAGTGCCATTCTAAGGGTTTTACTGAGGGGTTTACTCCCCCTTTATTACTCCCCTGATGCTTTAATTTCCCTACGTCTGATAAACAGGTACTCGATCAGCACACTGCTAAGCATTTCATTCCTCGTAGAATGCATAAACAACTAATAATCGACAGCTCTTAAAGAGTGTTTCACGAGGTACCATGTATCCGTAACATTTTATAATAAATGTATCGTAATTTACTGTCTTGCGTAAACGTGTACGTACATATACAGGGTGTCCCCGGATTGAGTTACCATGAGGTGAAATGGACAAAAAATTTTAGTTTTCGACAAAGTCATTCTTCATAAAAAGTTTTGCTTGTCTTGAAACGTTCAGAAAGTTTGTTGTTTGTTCAATTTAACATGCAGGGTGTTCAAAAATAGCAAAAATTAAATAAACTGTTTGCAATTAAATGTAATACTCAAATATGAAAGCATGGCTTACTATTCAATATTAAGTATTTTGAAGAGATTCCGCAATTTTTATCATTTTTATACGTTTGAAGTATAGCCATTTTCCTTTAAAAAAATATGTTAACTAAAGGCGCAAACATAATAAAAAATCATAAACCCCAAACATGTTATTCAAACATTTATTTTGAAGAAACAGCACATCCAGATAATCATTTAGTCAATCAACACTATAGTTAATAGGTTGTCTTTACACTATTTCTTCTCAAAGTCCCTAATTAGAATATTTGAAATTCCAGTAAGCCATCAATAAGGCAATAATTGGTTTTGTTTGACATTGTGTGTGACAAAGCGCTTGAAATTTCAATTATTGATTTTTAGTTCCAAATAATGCTTACTTTACAACATAATTTTTTTCTTATTAAATGGTATCGGTAATATTTATTATCGTCATGCAATTGAATTGTTTCATGAAAAATATTCAGAAGTCGAAATTAGCCGTCAAGATTCGAAAAAGTTAGTACGAAAATTTTGGTACTAACCTTTTCGATTTTGACCGAAAATAAGTTTAAAGCTTTCAAACCGAAAATAATACACACGTTGGAAGTTGGTGATAATACACGTCGATTGGATTTCTGTTTAGAAATAGGAGCGAGGCTTACTGTAAATATGCATTTTCACAAGAGTATAATTTTTTTCGATGAAAGCACTTTTTCTACCAATGGAGTGGTATCGTCGCATAATTCGTCGTTTTTTGTGCCCAAGAAAATCCGTCTTTATCAGTTACTTACTGTATAAAAGTGAACGTTTGGTGTGCAAGTACTTTCAATAGAATAATTGGTCCGTATTTGTTTAAAGAAAATTTAAATAAAAATTCATACTTGGAGATGCTAAACACATTTTTCTGGCCAGAATTAGACGAAGAGAATTTAGAATATAGAAAAAGGCGTATTTTCAACAAGACGGATGCCCCGCCCATTCAACAATTCAGGTCCGCAGTTGGCTTAACAAACAATTTGGAGAGAAGTGGATCGGAAGATATGGAGTTATTTGTTGGCCAGCAAGGTCCCTTGACTTGTCGCCACTTGACTTTTTCCTTTGGAGATTTTTGAAGGAAATAGTTTATAGACAGTGGATAAAACACAATATTGATTTACTCAAGACTCGGATCATTCAAGCAATAGTCCAAGTAAATCAAGAAATGATCCACTCAACATACATATCTGTTAGAACGAGACTGGAGAGGTGTGTTGAACTTGGAGGCCTGCATGTAGAATAGTTATAGTGCGTGAATAATAATTTAGCTTTTTAAAACGATTGTTGAATTTGTTTATTAAATCCTAATTTCATTAAATATCCTAATATCATTAAACAATGATAAAAATTGCGGAATCTCTTTAAAATACTTAACATTGACCAATTGACCATATATTCACCAGTAGGCCAAGCTTTCATATTTGAGGATTAAATTTAATTGCAAACAATTTTTCTTAATAACGTTTTTACATAGCGTTAATATTTAAGGTACTTTAACTACTCTTCATTATTATTTAATTGTTGCTATTTTTGAACACCCTGTATGTTAAATTGAACAAACAACAAACTTTCTGGACGTTTCAAGACAAGCAAAACTTTTTATGAAGAATGACTTTTTGTCAAAAAATTAAATTTTTTGTCCATTTCACCTATAGGTAACTCAATCCGGAGGCACCCTGTATATTGTTTGATAAACTAGAAAGTGAAAAATAGACTGCAAACATTACAATTTAGTTACATTAGAATAAACATGTTTAAACTGCATTTGGATTTAACATGCACATCTTGAATTTATCTAGTAATTCAGTATTTAGAGACAGAATATTTTGCCAGTAATGTCACAGTCGTGTTTCAATATTGTAGATTATACACTTATACTTATTCCACTTTAAATTGAAAATAGGTACTTATACGAGGTAGGATACGGATATATCAGTTTACTAACACTTTGTATAGAACTAAATACGCGTTTCTATGCTGATCTGTGCCCACATATGCCGTATTGCAGTCCACGCGTGGGTGACGAGACTTGTCAGAGTTGGGAAGTGGGCGGAACCTACACGCCATTGGTCGGCTGGTAGCCACGAGACATTCCACGGTATTCGACCCAGTCGACCGAGTTCAGTACGTTGGCGGTAAAACACGGGTTATAACCACGCTATCTTTGACCGACTGTATACAAAAAAACGTTGTTTTTGTGAGTTTTGATGTCTTAAATTCTGTGGGCTACATTAACGGCGTAGTGGGTTTTTTAAAAGTTTAAATTAAACACTTATTTTATTTCCGTCATAAATACTATTTTTAATCAATACCTCTTTCATAAGCATGGCTTTCTGGAGGCCTTTCGAAACGGATGAAAATAACGTAGCTTTAGATTAACCAGGAAAATGTCAAAACGGTCGAGTACGACGAATTAATAAATAAGGACTTACATTCTCAAAGTCAGCGTATTATTTTAAACATATATGAATGCCTAAAACGTGAAAATGCGAAAATGACTGATACTGAAATTATTAATCGAATTAATAAATTAACTAAAACTTCAATATCCACAATGTATCGCGTTGTTAAAGCTGGGACTGTTATAGATCAGTCTGAATTACGAAATCAGAAAAAGCAAAAATTCAAAAATGTCGACGAGGCGACGCGGGACGTAATTAGGCGAATAATTTATGATACGTATAAAGAAAATAAAGTCCCGACTTTGGAATTAATTCAACAAAAATTACATGATTATAATTATAAATCTCTAGAAACATTACGTGACATCTTAGTAAACTCTGGTTTTAAATATAAAAAAATTAATAATCGAATGACTATAATGGAATCAAGACGTATCGTTATACTTCGAGTAGAATATTTGGCCAAATGAACATTCGTATAATATACAAATAAATATAAATAATACATACATGTATTATCTTGACTTTTTTTATTTACATACATATACATATGTATGTATGTAACTAAAAAAAAGTCATGATATAAAAGCGACGTTAATTACTTATTATTACCTATCCCTAAAAGTTATAATTCGAGCACGCCCATGGAATCATAAAGTTCCACCGCTTTTTTTGTTCCCCAGGCGTATTTATCATTTTCAATTAAAAATAGAAGGACAAATGTATATGCAATTTAAGGGATGTGTTCCACAATGTGTTAAACGAATTTTTGACACACTTTTTTTAATTAAGAAAATTATCTTTTGACACAAAAATATTTATTTAAATCAAAGAAACTTGTTTCTCTGTGTAATGTGAATCAAATAAAATTGTTTTTTTCACCAATAAATTCGCAGTGAGTGGTATTGTTATCTAAATAAAAACGTTAGTTATGGTTTAAAAAACACGTTTTTTACGTACCCTGTAAATTTAGCGCATTCGTACAAAAACCGATAAAAAAAGCTCATAAAGATTTTCTAGGTGTTTTTTTCTATGTCTATACGCCTGCTTTTATTTATCGCGTGATTTATTGGATGATTTATATGTGCGAACTGTTCGAACCTCGGCAAATAAAATTCCATTGTTTGCTCTCTATACGTTGGCCGTGCACCAGTGTGCAAAGAATATTTTTCCCGAAGGTTTTCCTTCCGTACCGTCGTTCTGCTCGCAAGTTTATGGGCAACACCCGTAGCGATTTATCGATTCTAATTCTTATTTTGAGTACAAGACCAGCTGCAATTTTGTATCAATTTCAAATAACGTACCTACTTATTTAAGAAGACTAGCACCGCTAATATCGAAATATTTTGATTTTACCCCGGTTTTTACTCGAGGTTTTGCAAATCACGTTAAAATTAATATTTCAATAAGCTAATGCTCTGATAATCTATTTTAATAAACTCTATATATCATATTTATACTAAAATTTGGATCTCTGTTACATTTATTTTGTTAAGTTAATTCGATAATTTTTAATTTTTTATGGTTTTAGTCCTCTAACCCATTAATTATTATTTGTAGCATGTTGGGCTACACACAATTTATCTGTTGTCTTATTTTAATTAAGTTATGTGTTCTTTAAATCCAGTTAACTTTTATATGTTCGTTTGTCCAATACTTTTTTTGCACATATACAGTAGGTAATGGTCAAAAAAATAAGAGTGAAGTGACTTTATTTAAGTTATTTCATAGCATTTAATGTGCATTTAATGTTAAATATACCTATATTTTTAGTTTATAATACCACTCTCTAAAGGAAAAAACGCCTTTAGTTTAAATTTAAGTATCTTTTATCAAAGATATAAATCTATATATAAAAATGAATTGGTCACCAAAACTCGAGAATGGCTGGACAGATTTGGCTAATTTTGGTTTTGAAATATTTGTAGAAGTCCAAGGAACGTTCAAAAGGTGAGAAGATTGAAGAAATATATTGCAAGGAAAATAGTAAAAACAATTTGATTTTCCCATACAAACTGTTCCTACCTGTCAAACAGGGTGAGTTCAGAAATTAATTTTGCGACTAAACTTATAAAGAGAAATTCAGAAATCAATTTCTTTACTCTTTTGAACTTGTCTATTGAACTTTGACACATTATTTAATTCTGAGGCGGTACGAAGTTCGCCGGGTCAGCTAGTACATAATAAATTCCAATGGAAATTAAACATGGACAAAGAATAAGAGTATTGTACAAAAAAAGCCGCGAATAAAAATAACTGTTACAAATCCTGATAATATCCTGATTATCCTGTTACCTATCCTGTATTACTACATTATTACTACATTAGTACTTTGTAGAATGACCTTTGTTTTTAAGAACAGCTTTGCATCTCCTTGGCATAGAATCGATCAATTTTCTGCAAGTTTCTACAGGGATCGAATACCATGCTTTCTTAACTTCTTCCAACAGCATATTTTTGTTTGCCGATTTTTTACAGGCAGTTCGGTTTTTTAACTCTCCAAATATTCTCAATAGGATTTAAGTCTGGTGATTGCGAGGGCCACTCTAAAACTGATATTTGATTGCTTGTGTTTAACTGTGCGTGCCGTACATTTGGGGTCATTATCTTGCTGGTACACCCATCTTAACGGCATATTTTCTTCCGCATAGGGTAGCATGGCTGTTTGCAAGATGTGCAAATAAATTTCTTTAGTCATAATTTCTTTAATCCTAAATATGAGCCCACTCCATTATGTACATATAAGAAAAGCAGCCCCACATTTTAACATTTCCTCCGCCATGTGTAACTGTACCAACAGTATTTCTTGGGTTGAATTCCTCATTCTTACGTCTTCGTACATACAATCTTCCATCTGATCCAAAGGTATTTATTTTTGTTTCGTCACTAAAAAGAATGTTGTGCCAATTTCGTTGATAGTTTGGGTTACAATAATTGTCTCGAGCAAATTTCAATCTTTGCTGTATATTTCTCTTACTTAGGAATGGAACTTTTCTGGTAACTCTATCTAATCTTTGCTGTATTCTTCACGAAATTGTCATGCGAATAGCAATGGGCATAAAAGAAAAACACTCTTATTTTTTTGGTCCAGTGGACTTTGGCTCAAACAGTACCTAAACAAGTTTTTGTGTTCGGAAATAAGAAACATAAAATTGGTTTACAATACTTCAGCAATGAAGCCTAAAGGTGTGTGCACACAAAGTGAATTAATTTATTTTATCTGATCAAGAACTCACAAAATTAATTGAATTTTGGTGAACTTTGTTTGACGCTCTTATTTTATTGGCCACCACTGTATACTCATTTTATATATTTTCCATGTCTTGTTACTTACTTTGTTTTCGGGGTTGTCAAAAACTTTATGTAATTTAAATGAAACTTCTTTTGTTATCTATTATCAATTATATTCCAATATCATTGGAATAATGTATAGTAATAAAGCGCGTGAAAGTTGAAATTTGTTTAAAAAAATGTATTATTTTATTTCCCAAATTGCTGTTACAGTGAAACTGAAAACATTAAACATTTTCCCTTCGTTTGTAAATTAGCATTAGCGGCTCTCCACGGTCAGTGCGGTGCACTATACAGGGCACTGTATTCATTTACGTTGCATTGGCGTCAAAAGCGGAATTCCGGTTGTAGTTGGCTGGGTGCCGATATCGTGTTCACTTTTTTCCAGTTTCATAGTCTCTTGAACTATTAGATGCACACAACGTTTGTACATAAAATACATTTAACCTGAATTATGAAAAATATTCTGGAACGACATTTGTTTGTAAATTACGCCATTTTGCTTCGACATATTTTGTACTGTAAATAAGTTTGTTTGATGAGGATTCAATCTTTGCCTCCAAATTTCTGGATTTTTTGTCAACTCCAAATATTCGCATGGATATACTGTCTTAAAAATGTCTCTACTTATTAGTCAAATTGCAAGAATTATCTACCAGCTACTACAGAGAGACGATTAAGCGGCACATTAGGCATGCAAGTAGCTCAAAATGTACGCGAAAATAATGAATTTACGCGTTTTACATTTACTAGTTGTGTAAATTAAATAGTGAGACCGATTTTATTAATTTTTTTGTTCGAATAGAATTACAATTCAGTATTGTCTCCTTCAAAATAACTTTATTGGGAAGCCACACAGCAATGGAGACGGTTCTTCCATTCCTCATAGCAGTACTGGAACTCATATACTGGAATAGTCTTCAGCTGGTCGGTTACAGCCGTTTGAATGAATGTTCTATGGTCCCAAAATGACGTCCCTTGAGGTGATTTTTCAAACTCGGGAAGAAGAAAAAGTCACAAGGATTCAAGTCAGGCTTCTCAAGCCAATCAAACAGTTAATTTTTGTCAAAAGAACACCCCCAGTTCCTATGAAAGCTTGGGTTGCTGATCTTGGGACTAGTTCTTTAATTAAAAAAGTCTTAAAATCTCGAAAGCGATGTAACTTTACTAAACACTAAAGTCTATTTTCTGAACGGGTTTGAGGTACCTCATGAGAAGTTGAAGGGTTGTCTATTAATTGTCGGACACACAGTATATCTTGAAAATGTGCTCGAACGTTTTTGACCATGAATTGGGATTTGGTGATCCTAGTAATCCCCAAAATCTGTAAATTAGTGTTGTCAATCCTCTTAAATTTCATTAGATATGTTAGTGACACTGTAAATTTAAATATCACATAATGCACAATTTTTGTACTACAATATTGATTTTTTTGCCTCTGATAGGATTACAGTTTGTAAATTCTGTGTCTAATAAGACGAAGTTGATTCTGATGTCAATTGTGTGAAAACATATCGGTAAAAAAATAAAACTGCGCAGTTTAATAAAACCTTGAATAACTCCAGAACTATTAAATCCTTTTTTACAGTTCTTGGACTCATAGTAATGGAAAATCTTCAAGGTATTCTTCGCCGTTTTAATTATTAAGTGTATTATTTTAAGTGTTTTAATGAATTCCAGTTATCGAAAATGCGAGTTGATTTAACAAAAGTAACTAAACAACAAATGGATACCTGAAGTAAACAAGTCGAAAAAACTATGTAGTACACCTACATAAAATAAAATATAATTTCCTTTGTTCCGTTAGGATTATTTCCAATTTTCATTCTGCAGTGGCTTCCTGTACCGACTGCGAACCTTGTTTACCATATTCTTTTTTATGTGTGTAAATTAATTAATGAGACTTGCAACGTAGCGCCCGATCTAGCAACACTGCGGAGACGGGACTTTGAAGGGCGATAGGTTAACATGTAATGCACCTTCAGTACAAGTTTGAACTTGTTAGAGTCATTAGAATGAGTGACATTAATTTTGAACAACAGTGTGCTGTCAGGTTTTGCTTCAGACTTGGACACAGCGCAACAGATACTTTTGCAAAACTTCAACACGCCTACGGAGAGTAGGCCCAGGCTTTTCGGTGGTTTAAGGCATTCTCAGAAGGAAGAGAGTCGATTGCAGATGAACCACGCAGCGGAAAGCGTCCATCTTCAAGAACCGATCAAAATGTCGATAGAATACGGGATCTTTTGCGTTCAGATCGTCGGTTGACGACAAGAATGATCGGCGAAGAGTTAAATTAGAACCACACCACTGTTCATCAGATTTTGATTAACGAATTGGAGATGAGAAAAATCTGCGCAAAAATGGTTCCAAAAAACCTTTCGCAGGAACAAAAGTACATCAGGAGAGAAATGTGTCTTGACTTTTTGGAATCGATTGAAAATGATCCCCATTTTATGGAAGTGTTACTACCGTTGTTCGGGTGTTTGAGTACGACCCGAAAACTTAGCGCCAAAGCATGGAATGATGCACTTCCAGCTCTCCAAGATACAAAGAAAAAAGAATGAGCAAGTCGAAAATAAAATGCATGCTGATTTGTTTTTTTTGATAACTAGGGAATTGTCCACAAAGAGTTTGTGCCTCCAGGCCAAACAGTAAATTAACACTTTTACAGAGAGGTTCCTGGAAAACCACGAGGGTCATACGTGTGAGACCAAACATCAAGAAAAACTGGATGTTGCATCACGACAATACGCATTATCACACAGCCATTTCAGTAAACGAGTTTTTTTCCAATAAAAACATTCATGTGACTCAGCCTCCTTACTTTTGTCTCTTCCCGAGAAAAATATCACCTCAAGGGACTTCATTTTAGGACCATAGAAAACATTCAAACGGCTGTAACCGATCAGCTAAAGACTATTCCAGATATGAGTTCTAGCACTGCTATGAGGAATGGAAGAACCGTCTTCAGCGCTGTGTGGCTTCCCAAGGAAGTTATTTTGGAGACAGAATTGTAATTCTCTTCGGATAAAAAAAATAAAAAAATGAGTCTCTACTTAATTTACACACCTCGTATGCTAAGCGATTCATCTGCGAAACATTATAAAACTTTACTCTTCCGCCGTCTAATGATGTAACGTTACCTTGTAATTTTTTACTTCGCCGAGTCTACTTTCTCTCTAGAACATTAGGCTTGCGCAATTTGGCGGCGATATATTTTTAACGAAGTTTGCCACGCCGCGTTATGGATTTTCGTTTATCCGAGCATCATGTTTGTTTCATAGAAAGCGGACGATTTTCCCGTTCGTCCCCATTTTAATAAGCTAATGAAAATTTATGGTGCCGCGCCATTGAAATTAAAAGCGGCCATTGTACGTAGGTCCGAAACCGCGATTCCTTCGAGCCATTTATGTTTTATGTAAGGTTTCGGACTGGTTCGGGTAGACTTTCGTTCGATACGTTTGTGAGCTCGCGCAGTTTATGCATAGTCATTTCTGCACAAAAAATGTCGAGTTGGAGCTCAGAAGGAGAGTTTTGATCACTTTAGCCGTTATTGTTTAAATGGTCAATGCAGTGGCTCAATCAAATCTGCGTACAAATAACTTGCCACAAAGTAACATTTAAAAAATCACTTTGGCGAAAAATAAAGTTTATTTGACTATAATATATTTCTGTGGTATGTTTACTATACAATTATAGTAAATATATAAATTTCATAATATTGTGTTAGAAATACAGAGAAAGGCAGTTGTGAAATATTATTATTACTATTATTACTATTACATGTGGGGTAGGTACAAGCTCTGTGCACTTAAGCCCTTGTGCCCCCGCAGGCTACTCATTCCATTAGGCCTGTTTCCTGTTATGAAATTTAAGGACAGTTTCCAATGGAGCGTCTGTCACCTCTTTTGGTTCTATTGTTGTAACTCCAAAGTTCGAATGCCTAACAGCTACCAGTGTTGGGCATTCGCATAATATGTGGAAAGGGGTTTATTCTCCTTCACACTTTCTACAATCGGGATCATTTTTCACCTCGATTGTGGTGAGATGTCAATTGAGTGGGCAGTGCGTTGTGAATAGCCTCACTGTAAATCTCGATTGGTTTCCATCCAGTTTCATTAGATTTTTTAGATGTATAGATTATTTTTTGATAGCTTTTTTCCACTCAATTTTATCCCAGGAGGGTTTGTCAATGAACATCCGCGATTGTCTCAACCCGGGGACTTCCGCCCAGTGAGAGATATGTTTTTTTTTCTTAATGACCTTGATCCTTTATGACCCTCCTGGCTGTCCAGTAGGTCAAACCAGGGGCTGTTCACTCTTATGAGCCTACCTGAAATGTGATATTTAGTATGAGACCAACTCTATAGATGGCGCAACCAGCTTAGTTAGTTATGTATAGTTGGTACTGTTAAAAAAAGAGATTGGTAGTCCTGAAGAACTAGTTCAGTCCATGCGCCCAAATGTTTAATATTTATAATTTGCGTTATGTTTTTACGTCAATATTTATCTGGGCGTATCGATTGAATTGGTTCTAAGTAAAACCAAAACAAACCTAAGTTTTGTAGTTTTGTGTTTAATTTGTTTCCATGTGTTAATTTATTTTGTGTTTTATTTGTTTATTGGGTATTATATATTCTTATTTGAAACAGAAATTAGTTAGTAATTAGTAGTTAATATTACATTAAAAGAAGGAGAACTAGAACTGGTACCAGATGTGTGTTATAAATGAAACTTCATGTAAAGAAAGTTATGCCTTTACTTTTTTTTAGTTTATATAAATTTCTAGTTGGAAATAATTTATACTTAAATGTGATTGTGTCTTGTATATAAATGTGATTGTGAATGCGTATAAATGTGGTTGTGAAGAAAGGAATATTACATCTAAAACAATTGATTTTGGTATTTAATGATTTCAATATCTCAAATATCCTGCTTTTTCATCACAGCATGTCTTTAAAATTTATTTTTAGACATTATTTCTTGAGGAACGGTTTCAAATACAGTTTGTGGACTTTTTTTAAGTGTTCCCTTATGGACGAAACGTATATATATTATATGACAAGAATAGCAAAATCATATTTAGTTTATGCTAGATAAGGATAAAAAAACTTTATGTAACCAAGTATGATAATGCTATTCTTATATACATACGTTTTGTCCATAATGGAACTCTTAAGAGTCCGCAAACTGTATTTTATTTTTTGAATATTTTTTTGAATATAGCGCCATCCGCCATATTAGTTAAAATTAGTTTGAGACCAATTCAAGAGATGGCGCTTCACGGTTTCATTTAATTCTATGAGAGAGTTCCATCTATCTCTTCTTTTATCTATGGGTCAAACCACAGGTGGGTTCCGGCCTTATCAGTGGAATCTCAGCCCCTTTCTTTGCGAGAAAGTCCGTTCTTTCGTTCATTTCGTGATCTTGGTGTCCTTTGACCCACTTGAGAGTGATACTGTTGTATTCCGCTAGTTGTATTACCGAATCTATACAGTCTTTGACTACGTGGAAACGTAAAGGGAAATATCTATCTAACATACTCGTACAAGTTAAAAATTCATCATATGTACATGTCGCGATAGGACCACGACCTGAAAGCTACGATTTGTTTTGTCGGTTGTAATTATTAATCTTGTGTGTGGTATTAATAAGTTTATATTAATTAACAGTTTTATATTAATTAATAGTCCAGTAAATAAGCCGGAAAATACTATAAAATCTGGAAAAGTTGATAAGCAGCTCCGATTTCAAAAATTTTTGTTTGTACGTGTTCTTTAGACTCTCAGTAACATTCATCGACCATCGACCATCGACCATTCAACCACCCTCACTCGATTTTTTGACTGCGGATTAGTAATCAGCGACCCCGAAAACCCCCGAAAGACGATTTCCGAGGTGAAATTTTGAATTTTTAAAATGTTTTATTACTTTTACCATTGGGGAAGCTTTGGGGGTGGGAAAAGTACCCTAATTTTTTCATTTTTCATAGCAAGGCAGATGTTAGTGGTGATGAATGTTCCTGAGGGTCTAAAGAACACGTACAAATAAAAATTCTTGATATCGGAGCTGCTTATCAACTTTGCTACATTTTCCGGCTTATTAATTGGACTATGAATGATCATTATTGTTCAAAATTATGCATTTTAACAATTATCAGTTAGTTTTGTTTATCCGTCGGTCGAATTGGTTTTTCCAACAATTTGTTATATTTACCTACCACAATTTATCAGTTTGTAGCTAATATAAATTTGTATAATGTACTACTATATTCGTTGGCCCATGGGTCAAAATAGTTTCCAAAGTTGATTTAATCTAATTAAAAAATGGCATATTCAAAGTTTTCTATTATTGAGAAGAAATATTTTTTATAATTAAAAATGTTTTATATTTTCTAACTGGAACCGGCGAACGAAAACAAAAAAAATGACACTTGTGGGATAACCATTGGCAAGTAATAAACTGTTGATTAAATCTTATATTTTCAATACTTGGTGTCATTGGTTCTTAACCAAAAAGAAGAATATTTTTCACCACTTAAGCTAAACTTCCTCTAACAAATTTATAGAATTTACATCATGTCTTAGGCGGTAGTATTGGTGAATATGTCAACTAAATAGTATTTCCTAAATCAAATCCCATTTTTATATATTTTTTTTATTTATTTGCCATAGTGACCTTGCTCTTTGGTCACTAACTTTCATGAAAAGGGGACAAGGTGAATGATTCTAAACTTGCAGAGCTTGTTATTATTATTACATGGTCGATGGCAGGTTTCTAGGAAGCCACCGTATATCCGCTTGGTACACACAAATGATGTTGAAAGCTAATGATTTCGTGTAAAAGTGTTTCATAAAAATTTACGTAAATATATTTGAAATTCAGGTGTTTTAATAGTACTACAAAGTTTATGGACTCTGGTGACATTTGATTGTGAACAATAAAAACGCATAAACAAAAAACAAATAACTGTGCCATACATACATACCTGATATTTAAGTGAATATCTTTAAAGAATATCTTTGCCCGCGAATTACACACAACGAATGTAATATATGAACGATATAGTAAGACCATACCCCAGTAACCATACCAAAGACCATATCATAGTAAGACCATACCCCACATATATAAGAGATAGCCACAAACAAACAATAACAAACTGTACTTTTCGAAGCTTTCACGGCTGCAGCTACAAAAGAAATAAGCACAATTTTAGGTTTTGTCTACTGAAGCCAGGGCAAAGTTATTTTTGCTGCACTGTATATTGTTAGTTAAGTTTAATTGTATTCTGAAAATCCACAGTTTACAGATTTATAACGAGTCATTAAAAAAAAAAACGTTATTAAAGTTAGCCGAGCAAAAAAAAGGACGTATTTCTGTTCTTAATCTTAATTTTATAACCCTATTGAAATGTCAAGACTCACATTATGTGATGGGTACTTCTACTAGGTATATAAAAAACAGAAATAAAAAACTTTGTTAAACAGTTTACAGATTTAAAAAAAATGAAAATTTTCTTCGAGTTACTTGAAAATAAAAAAATTTAACCACAACTGTTGTATAGATTTTGTATAGATTTTTCATTGATATCTATATAGTTAGCCTTGAATGTACAGGGCGATCATCAACTCCGAACTCATTTTGCTTTCAGTCTTTCTGAGCAGAAAATTGTTTCCTATCCAGAAAATGGAAAGAATCTTATTATTTCTATTGCATACTTCAATAATTACATTTGAAATGCAGCTTAACCTTATAGCCATGTACTCATACGTACGAGTATGTAGATATAAAATGTTGGCATTGTCTAATACAATAAACATTTTTATACTGAGGCGAACACAAATAAAACGTGAAAAGTCCATTAGTAAATTGAAAAAAATAAAAAGAAAAACTCGTTGGGCTTTAGAATTCGTACATTGTTTGTAATGAGAGGTGAAGGATGGTACATGGTGTAAAAAATTGTTCTTTAATGTACTACACTATCTTATATACGAGGTGTGTAAATTAAAGAATGAGACTGATTTTTTTTATTCGGGTAGAATTACAATATAGTATTGTCTCCTTCAAAATAACTTCCTTGGGAAGCCACACAGCGCTGGAGACGGTTCTTCCATTCCTCATAATAGTGCTGGAATAGCCATATACCGGAATAGCCTTCAGCTGGTCGGTTACAACCGTGTGAATGTTTTCTCGTTCCAAAGTGACATCCTTTGAGGTGATTTTTCAATCTCGGAAAGAGAAAAAAGTCACCAGGACTCAAGTCAGTCGAATAAGGAGGCTGAGGAGCCACAGGAATGCTTTTACTGGCTAAAAAACTCGTTTACTAAAATGGCTGTGTGATAAGGCGCTTTGTCATGACGCAACATCCAGTTTTCCTGATGTTTGACCTCACACTCTTGACCTTTTTTTGAAGTTTTTCAAGAATCTCTCTGTAAAAGTGTTGATTTACGATTTGGCGTGGAGGCACAAACTCTTTGTGGACAATTCCCCTGACTATCAAAAAAGCAAATCAGCATGAATTTGATCTTCGATTGCTCATTCTTGCTTTTTTGGGTCTTGGAGAGGTTGAAGTGTGTCATTCCATGCTTTTGCGCTTGGTTTCCAGGTCGTACTCAAACACCCAAGTCTCATCACAAGTCCAATGACACGGTCCATAAAATGGGGATCATCTTCAAACGATTCCAAAAAGTCAAGACACCTTTCTCTCCTGATGTCCTTTTGTTCCTGCGAAAGGTTTTTCGGAACTATTTTTGCGCAGATTTTTCTCATCTCCAATTCGTTAGTCAAAATCTGATCAATAGGGGTGTGATTCAAATTTAACTCTTCTTCGATCATTCTTGTCGTCAACCGATGATCTGAACGCACAAGATCCCGTATTCTATAGACATTTTCATGGGTTCTTGAGAAGATGAAGGCCTCCCGCTACGTGGTTCATCTTCAATCGACTATCTTCCTTCTGAGAATGCCTTAAACCACCTAAAAACCTGGGCTCCTGAAAAAACGCTGTCTCCGTAGGCGTGTTGTATTCAAGTATCCGTTGCGCTGTGTTCAAGTTTGAAGCAAAACCTGATAGCACACCGTTGCTCAAAATTAATTGCGCTAGATTAGTTGCACTAGAAAAAACCGCTTTACGAAAACACGTCACGAAGAACAAACAAATGACTGAAGTGAAATGAACGAAGTTGTCCCTGAAGATTTTTTGCCATTATACTTTCTACTTTGGTCTAGTAATCACCCCCTAAATTATGGCGTGGGTCCCACGCCTCCTTACGAAAATATGAGCATGTGAAATTCCACCGGCCGCTGCTGCTATTTTTGTTGTGTAACTCGGGTTCGGTTGGGGTCTCTTTTTAAGGCAGACCTCTGTGGTGTTTTTGTGGGATCTTTTATGTTTACTATAAGTTTATGATCGACTATACCTATATTATATCAGTTTCCTCCCTTCTACTCCCTTCTATTTCGTTTAATAATTTCTACCACACCTGTAATTTTATTGATTAATAAAAATAAACGTTCTACACGACGATAATACAGAATAATGGTCGACGAATGACCCACATGCCAGACTCCCTCTGGAATACTTTTAACGAGATACGATTCCGGTAGAAAACCCAGTGACTGACCGTGGCTCAAGCGATCTTAATTTTCCGTTAAAACGAACACCGCCTACTGCAACTTACATGGCGATTCTCCGGCGCCAGAGCTCTACCGAAAACGGCATCCGAGATGCAGCGTGCGTCCAGTGGCGTAACCGAATTTAGTCCTTAGAAGGTCTGGTCACCTTAATAAAAACGATTTTTTCGTTGAAAAAAATATATACAGTATAATACAAAATACCGTGTTTTCTGGCGTGTTAAGTACATTGTGTTTATTTATTGTTTTAACATTGTTATTATTCAATATTATACAAGTTCAACATTATTCCAACTCACATAAAAAGAAACAATAGGTACAGCTCTGATCATACCCCAACCTCGAAAGGCGGTAGCTGTTTTTTAAAGTTGGCGGTGCTCTTTGAATACACCACATCAGACATGCCGATTTGCTACTTGTATCTTGAATTCTACTATATATAAATAGGTAGGTATGTGAATACCATAGGTACTATAATGAATTAATATCGATATTAAAATCATTAAAATCAGGCGTTTTTTCCTATAATTGTTGTACCGTGTTTAATAACATTTGACCAGTGAGTACAGTTATATGATTTGATCGTGACATGAAAATATGTAAAGGAAACGTTTTTTACGAAAAACGAAAATTCTGGAAAAATCTCATTTATAACGAATCATTAAAAAAAATTACAAAGTTAGCCGAGCAAAAAAAGACGTATTTCTATTCTTAATCTTAAGTTTATTATCTCATTGAATTGTCAAGGCTCTCACTCTATGTGATGGGTATGATACAATGCTTTTACTGTGTATAGAAAAAAAGACAAATAAAAAAAATTGTTAGAAAGAAATTATATCCAAAAAAAAAAAAATAAGACACTATTAAAGAAAATGCCAACAGCCCATATTTATACACACTTGAGATCTTATTTTAACTGAGTCAATAATGTGCTGCAGTATCCACGGTGTTCCATTAATGTTTTCAGTTTTATTGACAATGCGTTGCTGAAGGTCTGCCATATCGCCAACTGGAGTTTCAAAAATTGAATTTTTTTAGATAAGGCCATAGAGAAAAATCACGGTGTCAAATCGCAAGATCTAGGAAGGAAAATGGTCCGTATGTTCAAACTAATACGATCTTTGAAAAATTCGCCTATATAATTAATTGTTTCCCTAGTGGTATGGGCACGAGTTCCATAAATATATAATCTGCTTGCAATTCGCCGTCATGCAACATTTGTACAAAAGGCGTTACGATTTCTAAATAGGACTTTCTGCATTCAGTGTTCCGTCAAAAAATAGGTCCAACAATCCTCCTTCTGCACACATCTGCCCACACTCCAATTGTTTGTTAATGTAGTGGAGTTTCAATATAAAAGTGAGGATTGTCTTCACTCCAAAGTCTCATATTCTGAGAGTTGACATAGTCCGAAAGATGGAACCAAACCTCATCAGACGGCTAATTGATGTTCTTGGATTGTCCATTATCACTTGCTTAATAATTTCAAAGTTTTAGATTGATGCTTCCAGTTTGCTGATACAATTTAGGAAACGTTTTACTGACCGCTAAAACAAATTAAGAGATTGAATTTTCCACTGACAACCTAGCAGACGTCTACATTCGTTAACCAATAAGATTGTGAGTAGGTACTCTGTCATGTTGTAATGATGCGACTTAAATTTTTTATAATACTTTATTTGTCAGTGCTTGATGTCGTAATCTGATATTGTTACTAAGAATTTTGTGGAGGTAAGTCCTGGAGTTGTGTCCATGACTTACCCCGGACCACTACCAAGTTACGCCTATGCATATATCTTGCCCTCTCCTGCAGTTACCATGGATACTCTACATACTATCTTAGAGGGACGGGCGCGTGTCATCAATAGTTGAATATCCGAATAAGTTGGGTCCTACAGTCCATCAACAAATAATGAAATGAATAATCCACGGGTTAGGAAGTAAAAAAAAGACAGTGGCAGTTTAATGTCTTTCCAGTCGCGATACCTCTGTGCGAGTTGTTCAAGTCCCGCCGGGGTAGCGATTTTTAATTGTCTCGCTTTCTCCGTCAGGGCTTGATATGCAACCACTAATACACTAGTGTATAGGTGTGAGATAGATGCCAATCCAACCGCAATGCCCTAGATTTGGTAATGTCTGAGTTTTCTGGGTTTCCTCAGAACTGTAAGCAAATCTTACCGAAATAATCTTAAGTCGCTCCCAGTATGGCAAATAATAATAATAGCCACTCTTTCCCGCACAGGTCCCTGAGAGGACCTAAGGGGTTACTCTTCGGAGTAATTATAAGGTGAGTATTATTATTATTATTATAATGTAATTTAAGTTTAGTTTAGATGGGTTGCTGTAACAATAGTCTTTGCGTGTTATGATAAATTTAGTTGACTAAATAAAAATAATCATCATACACGTTGTTTGCAGACTTCATGAGGAAAATTTATATCATGCTATATTTTGGTAAGATGTAACTAAAATATTTGTTGACAAAAAATGAAAATAGATACAATGTAAAATCACACCTTGATCGCATTGCCATATGTATATAAGAGAAAACATTGGAGAACCACTGTCACAACAGTAACGTAATAAAGAATCGTCTGTTTGAATGGTAAAAACGAATGGATTTCATTGCACAAATTACCTTTTTGTAATTAGTCTAGTGTTTATAATTAATATTTCACGTATTCTGTCATGCAGCACATGTAAACATAACATAAAGTGTGGTTCATTCCGCATTACTGTACACATACACATATCTCAGATTTGTAACGTTTTGATTACTTTCATCCATACTAGGTTTTTATAACTGACACAGAAATATGCATGAGATATACACATTACACGCTCTAAAAAACATCAACAACACAAGATGCAGGAAGATTGTTCGTCTTCAATCCCATTCGACAGTCAGCCACCGCTACTGACACAAGGATATCCGCATTGGGCTAGGTCAAGTATCATGTATCACGTCAGCTCACTGTCAACTGACCGTCAAACGGTTTATCTGAGAATTTCAAAAACTATTTTATTTTCAAGTAGGTATTCAAAACCCGTGCAAATTTTATTAAGAAGTAAAAGTACATACGTATAAGTAAAATAGACATTTCCTCGTTAAGTCACTAAAGCGGCACAGCTCTAGTGATGACTTAGAGTTGGCCGAAAAGTGCCGTGGGACATAGACGCACGAATCGTAATATAATACATCTAATAAAGTAACTAATATTAAATATAGTGACAAAAGCAATAAATTTGCACTTTATAATCATATACAGTAAAAAACGAAAGTCATCATACACCCACTTTTTGAAGTTTGCTTAAATTCTGATAATTTGTGTATTACAGCATTGATTTTTTTTTGCTTCGGTACATTCAGGCGTATGTCCTTGGCACATAGCATTAAGGGGTTACACCTATTTGAATTTTCTAAAAACTTTGTTTTAGGATTTATTTTTAATGATTTAATGGGCTAATCAAAATATAATTTTCAGGGTTTATTAAACATACGAAAAGGTGTATAAAACATTTTTTTCTTTAATTTTTCCTTCCAAAATGACGGCAGTACAGACGTCTGAAGCAGCATGTCTTTTATTTTAGGTCTGCGGCCTTACAAATAGAACTTTTCCATTTGCACCTAGGACAAAAAATTAGTTTTTTCATATAATATATTAAATTTAACAGAGAAGTACACGATTATGGATATTTTTTTTTTGCAAATTGACGTGAATTTGAGCTTTTCTTTTTGTTTTTTTGTTTTTTAACGTAATTATTAATCAATCTTAATAATCGTGTGTACTTCTCTTTAAAATCTATCTAAGAAGCTAAAGTTAAAATTTCAAGTTGATCGTATGAAAATCACAGAAGTTATTTGTAAGGCCGTGTTAAAAAACATGGTTTTCAGATAATCGCTTTTAAAGTTTTGATTTTATGACTAATATAGGTATAGACTGACCACTTAATTAAATTTTTGTACACCTGTACCAGCGCCATTTATACTTAGTATAAGTAACGTTTATAAAAGTACTGACTGAGCTAAATGATTCCAAACTGCTACCTAGTATAAACGCGCCAAGCGTTCAAAAACGTTTCGGAGCATCAGAAGTTAATTCAGAAATTTAGCTGTAAGGGTCATTTAATTTTTTTTTGGACAATGGTTGCTATTGGATATCATTTTGGGTTACTTTTACATCATTTAACCCAATAAATAAAATTGAAAAAATTCAAATAAAATAGGGTCACCCCATAAAAGTAAGTCGAACACTAACTCAGTTTTCAGGGGCATACCCTCTTTTTAATTTTTATGTTTCACACTATTTATATGACGGCTACAACAGAGTTTGTCCCTATACAGCAGTTGTTTACAGACTCTACACCCCAAAAAAAATGGAATATTTTTTTTTAGTGTCTCGTGTGAAAATATATTAATTTATCATATAAACGCCCCACTAAAAAATCAAGAAAATATTTTTTAGAGGTCGCTCAAGATTTTTAAAAATTTCCAAAATCGTCAAAAATTATTTTTTTTCCTCATGTTATTATTTTGTAGGTTGAAAACAATGTCGATTCTGAAAATTTGAAATCAATATTTTAATTTCTAAAGGCCACTCATGATTTTTTTAACTTTTCAAAGTAGTGTACCTAAAATGTTTTCGAGCAATCTAAATATAAATATTATCGAACTATTTTGTTTTATTGAATTTGACGTACAAAAGAATAGAAATAAAACACGAGACACCAAAAATTTATAAAAAGTAAATAAATTAAAAAAATTATAAATATTTGGTACTTACAATGTGGTAGTAATTTTGTTCGAGAAATTTTTTAAGTGTTTTTATTTCTATCCTTTTGTACGTCAAATTCAATAAAAAAAATTAGTTCGTTAATATTTATATTTAGATTGCTCGAAAACAATTAGGTACTTACTTTGAAAAGTAAAAAAATTGTAGTGTCCTTTAGAAATTAAAATATTGATTCCAAAGAAATGGACATTTTTTTCAACCTATAAAAAAAAAAAAACAAAAAATTAATTTTTGATGATTTCTTCTCTTCTAAAAATTTTGAGCCTCAAACAAAATTTTTTGAGTATTTTTAATTGGGCGTTTATAATATATACATTAATTTTTTCACCAACACGATAAAAAAATATTCAATTTTTTTGGGCCACCCTACTCTACTTACGGTCACGTCATCATAGAATAAATCTTCGAAATCTATTGACTTTATCAGCAAATGGTAGTTATCAGAGGTTCGCACGTGTGACATTTTATTATAACCCTAATTAACACCGACGCCAACATAAAACCACGAACAACTACTAATAAAAACGCTGAGTCTGTAACGGTGGACCGAATCGACTGAGTCAATGACCCGCCCCAATTGCGGCACGATCCGCCAACCTAGTGACGACCCGTTTATTAGTTGTTGAGATAGGTCCTGCGGAAATGTCAAACTCTCCAACTCGCCTAAGAAGGATTATGAAGTAAGGCTCGACTTGGGGGCGCAGCCTGAATTATTCCTGGCGGATGCGTCCGAGATGGGAGCATAAATCTCGCGAATAAGGTTACGCGACGTGGAAAAATGAGACCGGCAACGCGTTCGTTTCATCCCCGAGAAACACGACCGTGGGGTTTCCTTCATGGTGGATATGAAGTTGTGTAATTTTTATGAAGGATATATTTTCGTAATAAGAAGACGCCGGGAAGAAAACGAATAAACACTTAATAGAGGTGAACTGAATTTGCGAGAAACGTGCGGCGGAAAAAGTTTCAAAATGGCTACTGTCAAGATGAGTTATATGGAGTCAAGTTTTTGATTGAAGATTCACATATGGCGTATAATAAAACTTCTTACATAATCAGATTCAAGATGATGAGGATGATCCCCGTTTATCGTTATTCAACATTAGAAGTCACATCTTCGGATTTAGATCTTATTAGATCTCATTACTAGGGTTCCAAATATGTGCTTTACTATAACGCAGGGCCGGACTCGTAATCTGTCATGTTATTGACGGAAGATGACATATGAGAGATCAAAAAGACAGGAATAAAAATGTATTAATAATGTATATGTACATACCTATTGCTTGTATCATACAGAAACATAGACTGTCCTCATTGATTGAGCGTACATTGCCACGACCACTTGCCAGTAGTCTTTCTGCATTTATTTTCGTTAAACGTGAGCGATTTGGCCTGTATGGTTGTAGAGGGAAAATGATTGTTCCACATCTACTGAAGTTAAATGTGCAAATTCAAAATAGTTCATATGGACAGAGGACGACACAACTAGCACATTATTTTCACAAACTTCTCACAGTTGTTCATATTACTAACAGTTTTTTTGTTGTCACTTACATCAATCTATATTATTATTTTTTACATCTACAGAGGACAATACACATGTTACTACTATTTATATTCTGTTAGCCACTGTTTGCAAAACCCGTTTATTAGTCTATCAATATCGGGGGCATTAACGACCGTGTTACCGCAAAATCTGTTGTTTCGTCCATTGTTCGCCACAGAAAATTACGTATGTCTTCTTTGATATTTCCCATGACACGTTGATATGTCTTCTGTAAATATGTTTTACGAAATGTATGTCTACTAGGCAATGGAAAATCGGATAGATATTTGGCAAAAAAACGTCTAAAGTGAATATTGTCGACCCCGTTCCACGAAAAACTACATGCGCAAAACATTATGCACAAATCAAACCAAACTTCCTCTTTTTTAATCATACAAGGTATATTTTTGATGGATATTCGAATCTAAATGTCTTTTACAATCTCGGAGATCACGAAAAATTATATATAGACGATTGCAAGGAATACATAAAATATTTGATTGGTCTATTGTAAAATCATTGTAATTTTCAATCATCTTTTTTTAGTCTATTCACAAATGGTAACGCCTGTGCCATTATTGCAGAAATCCACAGAAAATCAGGTAATATGTAAATACAGCACACGAATTCACGAATGACTAACTCGCCACCAAAAATTATTCTCAATGCGGCGGTCGACCCGTTTACACCGCTGGCAGGTAGAATACTATCGGAATAGGTCGCCGTCTTACGGAGAGAAAGTGTATTACGGCATCCCGGGTTCCCAAGAAGACTCCGCACGGACAGTGGCGTGGGTATAGAGGGGCAAGAAATATGCGCCTAAAAAATACGGTTTATACTTTATTACTAACTACTAAATTAATTATCATAGAGTTGTATAGTGCCGGCTCTGTGTGACAGCATACTTTCCCTGACCTTACTCATTACTGTAACATGTCTCAGTATTTTACTGTTAGGGTCTCCTTACGGGAGGGGTATCTGGTAGTTGGCGACTGTGTCGGATCCATCAGAACATATCTAGTCACATTTTAAACACAGTAGAGGGCGACACCTCCAATGTAACGCCACCTTATTCATCCAAGTTAAAAATGTCTTAGTCTCGGTTTTAAGCAATAATAAAGGTAATTATTACATTACATTAATTAATACAGGTAGTTCGATATTATTTGATCCGCCCCGAAAAAAATCCAAGAAAAATCCGTATTTCACAAAATTTCACGTTATATCGTCATTTTGGAGAGGTTCGGTTGATTCTAGGTACAGAAAAAAGTTCTTATCCTATATCAAATATCTAGATTACCACTGATCACAATGGGAATCTAATTCTAATGCTCTTTTGACTCAAAAAAAAAATGATGAAAAAAAATCCCTCGAGTTTCGGTACTTTTCAATTTTAAAGCCGCCTTATTTTTTCTGAGAATCTGTAACCAAAATTTGACATCCGAAATCGGAAGAACACACTCAAAAATACTGAGGTACATAGGTTTGACGGGAATATTCTTCCTTTTTTAATATTGAAAACAAAACTCGAAAAAGAGCTAAACATTGCTTTGTCTTGGGCGTAAACGGGTACGTTATGTGTTATGTATTTTCAATATCATCACGATACTATGTTTTCCTATATTTGTTTAGGGTAATTAATTGATGCATAATCTAATCTGTGCCTACTCTATTTGCGTGCCAATACACACATCCCAAAACGGTTTACGTATCGACGTAATTTTGCATTACGTGGCATTTATAGTTCAACAAGATAAACATATGTAAATGACTGGCGAGCGGAAATGTTATTAGAATGGATCAAACTTACTGTCAGTACTATTACATTCGATATATTATACAAAATTTCAGTTATTATACAAAATAATAATTGTTGCATTATTTCTTGATATGTTACAGTTACTAACCAAACAGTGGCGGCTATTGGAATTTGAAATTCTCGTATTTTCGTAAGGAAGAACCGGAACCACATCAGGTTTTAGGGGGTTATCACTAGACCCAAATGGAAAGCTATAGTAGCAAAAAAATGTTTTTTCAAAAATCTGGCCTCCAGAAAATCTTGGAAAGGGCTGCAAAATATTTGCGAAATATTTTTTCTAAATCAAATTAATATAAAGTCTTTCTATTATTGTCTTTATCAAAATTTCAAGATCTGAAGGAGTGGTAAATATGAAAAAAATAATTGATACTTTTATATTTTGAAAGTCGTTTCTAAGATTTTCTGGCAGTGCATCAAATTTTTGAAAAAAAAATTTGCTTTCTCCATTAGATTCAAATAATACCTCTCTAAAATAGGTGTGCATCTTTATAAATACGCGAATTTCAAATCCGCCACTGCCATCAAGAAACGTTATGATTTTAATATATGTGTCAAAAAATTGTAAACTAACTGTCCTATATGTTTTAGGTATAAATTTTTGTGAAACTTCTAGTTCTATATGCATTTTTCTGTCGTAAATTGCATTAAAAGTAGTGACAAACGTTCTTTGGACTTTTTTTTTGTAAACTTGGTAATTCAATAAATTTAATAATTCCGTAGCTTGCTGCACCAGCGAACCACAAAAAAAAAACGAACTACATCTTAACGAAATTTCACATCTATACCTTCAAACCAATCGGATGTCTTTAATTTTAGCAGTTACCATGGCAACGAAAACAAATTCTTTAAATTTTTGTCTTGCTGGGTAACCTAGGCGAAATTACACTGGAAATTAAACTGACGTTTGATTATTATTGACGCCCTATTTTTTATCTCCACATGGGCATTAATTATAGACAAATGTTACATTTACTACTTACGTAAATAATCAAATTAAACGTCACATATTACAAAACTTTTTTTGTCAGCATGCCCAAACCTACCTCATAATTTTGTATCGTATTATCTTTTATAATAAAAACGTCAACAATATGTCAATATTTCTTAAGGGGGCTTGATACCTTTTTTGGCTTAAAAAAAACAAATTTTTTTTTTATATATATTTTGTTAGATAAAAGCTTCAAGAATTAGTGTAAGAAGCGGCAAAGTTAAATTCGAAAAATTGACGGAGTTATGACGTATTTATGACGCGCCGTCCGAGCGGCGCTGGGACGGCGCGAAACCGGTTCCGTGAGAGCGGGCAAGTGTGAGCGTTCTTTTTGTCAACCGAACCTTTACCCGAACCTTTATGAGGAAGATCCCTTTTATGGTCCCGGAATAGATGATTTTATTTAAGTATTGAGAAAACAATTTTATCGCAGTGTAAATATGTTACAAAACTTAAAACGCGTTTTTCTCGAAACCGCACTTTCAAAGTCGGTTCCCACGATTACTCGGTCTCTAATCAACCGATTCTCCTTTTCTTTTCTTTTTGTAAAGCTAACAATATTTTGTTGTCGTTAACGGACGTTTTTTTTAATATTCGCATTTTTACTATTTTTTTGACACGCTTAAAGATGCAATTTTTCAGTAAAAATGTGGAGGTGTAAAAATGGGGAGGTGTGAAATAAAATATAATTTTGTACATTAACAGGAGTACTTTCACTTACAGAAAACCCCATCCCTCTACCTCTCTTCGTTCGCTCAAAATAAATTATCAAAAAAAAAACTATGAAAAACGGCCGCAAAGGTATCAAGCCCCTTAAATATATTTAGATGTGGAATTTTCTTAGTGAATCTCCCACGTGCTTGAATTAATCATAATCATCGTAAATTTTTTAGGTCTGTTAAGTTAGCAGAACAAAGTTAGCAGAACACAAGTATCTCATGAATGAATGAATACGAAAAGTGGGCGGGAAGACCCATGCACTTAGGCCGCCTGACGGGCCCATTGTGCACCCACATTCCATGAGTGTTCACCCAGGTATGCCGACCTCTCTAGCAAAGGCGCATATTTTCCTGGGGTGAATCCTCTTAACATCCTCTGGGTTCAGAACACAGCTCCCAAAGTGCCGTTCTCTGACCCTTGCAATTGCAGGGCAGTCTGTGAGGATGTGAGATGCAGTCTCCCTCATCCTCCATGCACCATCCACATTCAGGATCATCTATGACCCTTATCATGTGGAGGTGCCTTTTAAGGTGACAGTGGCCTGTAAGGAGTCCTGTCACCGTTCTAATGTCTCTTCGGTTCATACCCAGGAGACTTTGAGTTAATCTGAACGAAGGCCCAGTAATATGGGCCTTCGCCTGCCTCATACCCGGGGCTTCTTGCCACGATTTTTCGAACTCCTTGTTTAGGAGCTCTTTCATGGTTGAAACCCCCATTGAATAGGGGACCCCCTAATATAGGTTCAGGTCCTATGGGGTACCCTATTGATCCTAGTCTGGCCAGTCTGTCGGCCTCTTCATTTCCCGGGACACCTGAGTGTCCCGGTACCCATGTGAGTATCACTCTGTTACAACTGGCCAGATCATTTAGAATCTTTTTTACAGTCAAGGACGAGTCGCGATTTGACCTTGCTGGATTCAATAGCCATCAAGGCCGCTTGACTGTCCGTGCATATTTGAATCGTTCTCCTTTTTGGAGCCGTCTTTAGGATTTCCATCCCGCATGCTAGGATAGCATATATTTCCCGCCTGGAAAACGCTAGCATATGACCCGAGGGCAAAAGATAATTTTGTCCTCCGTGGTTTTGCCATATACTCCCGCTCCGGCCTTATCGCCAATTTTGGAGCCGTCTGTAAACCAGATGATTCCATTTTGGCATATGAGTGTTGTTTGTGTTATCCCAGTCATCTCTACTAGGGATTTGGATCCCTAGTTTTGGACTGGGACAAATGGTAGGCTCCACACTGTCCTGTAACATAAGGAGTACTGGACAGTGTTCCGTAGCCTTGTTCCATATTGTGGCGTGGCCAGTAGTTTGTTCCTCGCCTATCCAATGGCCAAGACCGGTCAGTCTGTAAGCCGATCTCATGGCCTCATGTTCAATCACCAAGTGCAAAGGAGGCAGCCCCGTCAGAACCTCTATGGCCCTACTTGGGGCTGTCCTCATTGCACTAGTGATGCCTAGACAGGCTAGTCTTTGAACTTTATCAAGTTGCTTTCTAGCCTTATCCGTTCTTGTTCCTGGCCACCAAACGATGGCACCATAGGTAATAACGGGGCGAACTATGGCCGTGTACATCCAATGAAGGATCCTCGGCCTTAGTCCCCACGTACACCCGAAGGCTCTTCTACACGCCCATATGGCTGAGGTGGCCTTCGTGGTGCGATTTTGCTATATGCTCGTTCCAGTTCAACTTGGAGTCTATTGTGACTCCAAGGTACTTAGATGAGCTTTTGTATGGAATGACCTTTCCCGCCAGGGTAATCTCTGGCAGAGGCCCCAACTTACGCTTCCTGGTGAAGGTAACCAGGTCAGCCTTTTCGGGGGTTAACTCTTAACCCCCTCATCCAGACACCACCTTTCGACCACTTGGAGGGCCTCTGCCAGAAGCCCCCCAAGAACATCGATTTTGTGGTCCTGTAATAAAATGACGAGATCGTCCGCATAAGCTTGGGCATAGAAGCCCGACTGGTTCAACAATTGCAGGAGGCTGTCCACTACGAGGCACCACAGAAGAGGTGATAGAACACCCCCTGGGGGCAGCCTCGCGATACAACCGCCTCCGCTGTATCACCGGCCATTCTTGCAATGACCTTGCGCTGTGAGAGCATCGAGCCGACCCATCGTACTATTGATGGCTCGGCTCCCCGTCCCCCAGCGCCCGGCACATTGATTCGAAGGAGGTGTTGTCAAAAGGCTCCCTCGATATCAATAAACACACCCAGGGCGGATTGCTTTCGATGCAGCACTCCATCTATCCTGTTTACAAGGTGATGGAGAGCCGCATCAACGGATTTTCCGGCCTGGTAGGCATATTGAAGGGCGTGCAACGGTTGTTGCACCAGAATCCCTTCTCTGAGGTAACGGTCCACCAGCCTTTCTAGCGCCTTCAAGAGGAAACTACCAAGGCTTATGGGCCGAAACGATTTTGCTTGGGTGTAATCATTTTTCCCTGGTTTTGGGATGAAAACAACCCTAACAGACCTCCAGGCAACAGGTATGTAGCCTCGAGCCAGACAGAAGCGAAATATACGCAATAGGTGAAGTACGAGCACATCCAGCCCCTTTTGCAAAAGGGCCGGAAATATGCCGTCCTCACCAGGGCTTTTGAAAGGCATGAAGGATTGGATAGCCCATCTTAGCCTTTCGTACGTGACAACTTTGGAGGACGTTCTGTAGTCCATTGTCATTGGACCACTACTGTCATCCTCTGTTGCCACTGTCCCGGCAGATCCCGGGAAATGAACTGAGAGCAAGTGTTGGAGCGTCTCTCCAGCCGAAGATGTGAATCCTCCGTCAGGGAGAGACACTGCGCCCAATTTTGCTCCCGGATCTTTAGTTAGTACCTTGCTCAGCCTGGCTGCTGAGGGCAGTTGGATGATGTCCTCGCAGCTGGCCCGCCAGGTATCCCTAATCGAGTCACGAATGACCTTTTTTATATTCCCTCTGGGCGGATTTGTAGTCCTCCCAGTGGTTGGGATTTTTTGTCCGTTTGGCTTTATTAAAAAGCTTACGAACCTTCCTCCTGTGGGATTCGACATGGGAATTCCACCAGGGTGTTTTGCTCGAACTAGTCCTTTGTTTTAAAGGACAGTTGGCTTCAAACGATTCAACGATAGCTGAGTTGAGGCGGTTTAGCACTACCTCAACGTCTGCCTCGCTTTCGTATCGGGATGGAATTCCTATTAGCCTCCCTTTAAGGTCCTCTAAATAGAGGTCCCATTGGGTGGCCCTAGGATTCCTATATCCGTTTTCGATGAGTTGGGTGGATTCATCCAGCCCAAAGAAGATGTGTCTGTGGTCGGATAAGGATACTTCCAAAGACACTCTCCAAGATACAACCTGAGAGAGTAGCTCTGTGGAACAGAGCGTCAGATCTATGACCGACTGCCTCTCAGGTGTGAAATAGGTGGGTACCGATCCCCTGTTGGCAATTTGCATACCACTCAGGGTGAGGAACTCGAGCAGCATCCTGCCCCTCGGCTTGACTTCCTTGTCCCCCCACATAGTGTGGTGGGAGTTGGAGTCGCAGCCAACGAGCAGCGGCAGCCCAATTCCCCTCACAGTACCTTATAAGGTCCGAAAGCTCTCTTGGAGGACTTTCCGTGTTTCTTGGGAAGTATGCTGAGCAAATCGCTACTTCCCGTTTGGTGTTTCCCCTTACCTATTGCTAGTTTGATCACTGCCAGATCTCTTGTACAGAGTCCTGGCATCGGGAAAACACCTTTTTGCACCTTTAACTAAGATGCATGCTCTGGGTTCCTCAGCTGAGGGACAGTAATATACCGTTCCCCCTGCTCTACCCAAACCCTAACCTTACCGTGGTATACCCACGGTTCCTGGATGAGGGCGATTTTAATTTGACATTCAATTATCCTTTTGCACAGGAAAGCCGATTGGGCTTTCCCGTGCTGGATATTGGCCTGAATAAATTCTAGAGGCATTTTTAGAGCCTTCTAGAGTTGGTCATCTCCGCTGTCCAGATCCCTTTTGTGGTTCCTGGACAGGTGATGACCTGCTGGATTCGGGGGGTTCTGCTTCTGCAGATCCCTCTTCCTCGTTGGGAGCATGGGAGGTATCAGCTTTAGCTGTGCCAGCCTTAGCCGTTCCTCCTTTGCTTTTAGTGTGACGCGCCGTCAGGGTGACCCGCGCACGCGTCGCACTAAAATAGGGCTGGAAGTCCAGCCTTTCCAGAGTGGGGATCGATTTTTCGTCGATCCCCACTACTAGTCAAGCCCCCTGGGGCTCCTCCTTCCCCCCTGACTCCAAATTTTCCATTTGGAGCAGGCGAGCCCCGGATTCTGCTTTTCAAGGACACTAAGAGTGTCCTTGTCTGGCAGCGGCTTTTTGCCTGGAACCCACACTAAGGCCCGTCTTAGCCTTAGGGTTTGTGGGTCCAGAGCAACAAGTCTGACGTCACTCCAGGGTCTGATATTATTCAGACTCCTGAGGAGCCAGTCCCTTGAAGCCGCATTTGCGGCATTGACCAGTAGCTGGCCTCTCCACAGGGTTGTGGAGCGGAACTGTAGGGGAGTTTCACTTGCCGTTGGTGTAACGGTAATGGCCTCCCTTACAGCGTCCAGAAATTCCAGCAACTGGCTCTCCGAGAAGGGCAGTTCGGTCTGCCCTTCCCTGCCCAATTACTATTTGCAGGGATTTATCCCCGATACCACCTGCGCGAAGCCCGCCTGCCAAGACCTGGGTGTGCCAGGCTTCGGCCGCTTGCTCGCGCCTGCAGCGTCGGGGTAGATCCCGGCGTGCGTTGCCGCTTTTTGGCCGGTGCTTCGGTTCGTCGTGGACCGTACGATCCGCGGGGCCGCCCCGGTTGCCCCAACTACAGAGCTTGTGGCACCTGTTGAGGAGCCACTTGCTACTGCTGGAGGGTCCAGTTTAACAGTTCCCTCCACGTTGGTGGAGGAAGAAGGCTGAGGCTGTTGAGGAGGGACAACTGTGGTTGTCGCCTCTTTCGCTAGTCTCGCCTTCCTCCTCCTTTCCGTTCGGCTCCGCAGACGTTGGGTCTTTTGGGCCTAGTATTGGGGTTATCCACCTCCATTTGTCTAGATGGGCTAGAAGGTACCTCTACGGTTCCTTCTGACCCGCTAGTGTGGGAAGGCTCAGAAACTGAGCCTTCCAGTGTTTTTATTTTAGGGTCCATGATAGTTCCCACGAGTAGTGGGAAGGGATGGTCGACACGCACAGAGCCCCTGTGTGCGTGCAAGGCTATATACAACGGGGTGCGCCAGGTTCCCCGAGGTTTGCCGCTAGCGATCGATCCTCCCATCGACCATGCATCCCCTCGGCGCGTGCTTACCTTAGGATTAGGGGAATTTTTAGAGTGGTTGTCTTCCACGCGGTTCGGGCGGTTAAGCCAGAACCCCCGTGCCCCCTGAGGAGGGCATATCCCCTGACGAGGTCAGGGAGTCTTTGTCCTCCCAGGCGGTTTACGGTTTGAGTCGTGAGCTGGTCCACGGAAGGGCTTTTGTGAGCCCCCGTCCAGGAGATTAGTCCCGGGGGGCCACTTATCACCCCCCTAACCCTGAGCCCCGTAAGGGTCCCCTGGCCATTCCCCTATCCGCCACCTGGGGACGCGCTTGGTAGGTAGCTCAACCCCCAAGACAAGTATCTCATATGGAGAATTAAAAGCTCATTACCTAAATGCCAATTAAATGCGTAAGAAAACATTTTTTTAGCTTATATATATTTTTTTATCGCATGTTCTGCTAACTTGCAAAAAATATAGCAGGGCATTAACGGAAATTTACATTTTTGTGATTTTCAAAGCTAAATATGAAACCCTCACCAAATGCTAACTATCTTCCAAAATAAAAAATGGTAGCTCATTTATAATTTCCCATTATTATTATTTCGCCGACTTTATGGTCACACTTCTCAGCGTAAACGCTGGGAAACATTCACCCATTCCTACTGCAGACAGTGTTGTCATGATATGGCATCCCCGCCTGCAACAGAAATTTGGCTCAGGCGAGGGAGGAAATTCATCCTGTCCCAAAACCTTTCTTACAATGTGGCAAGTTTGTAACAATATTGCCTTCTGGCCATTTCTTATGATATTATAAGATGATGTCGCGATGTTCTTGGCGAATCTGGTCGTCATCACTCCCTCTGCCGATATTACTAGGGCATACGTCTCAACCTTCTCCAGTTTCCATAGGCGCCTCAGCTCGATTGACAGATTTGAGAGACAAATTGAAATTGACAACTAGCGACCCGCCCCGGCTTCGCAAGGGGTGCACGCGGACTTTTTGTAGGCCTTTTATGGTGTACAATACTGTAGTACATTATTTTGATCTATCTCGTAGGGTTCAGCCAGCGTTTGCAATGTAAGCGCAAAAAAATGTGTTTATTTACGACATCACATTAGAAACCTCTAAAATTATCAGTGTTTCTCTACTATATTATGCATGTATTATACGTATAAACCTTCCTCTTGAATCACTCTATCTATTAAAAAAACCGCATCAAAATCCATTGCGTAGTTTTTAAAGATCTAAGCATACATAGGGACAGACAGAGAGCGGGAAGCGACTTTGTTATATACTATGTTATGATTGTAGAAAATGTACTGTTTTTTCTTTTTTGTTGATTCAAAATATGATTTTATATCCAATTTCTTAACGACTGACATACGACTGAATATTTGGATCCATTTCTTCAAAGCGCAGTTTACGGAGAGATACGTTCATTACAAATTAGTAATTTTTCAAGTAATTTTGGTTCAAAATCAGCATTTTTATTTTATTGCTTTTCTTTGTAACATTGATATGTGTTTCAATTGTGCCTATATATATTCCTAATATCACCGAGAAACTTAAATTTAGAAATACTTACGCCCTTCCTCCATATGAAGTCAATGGAGAAGGGCTTTACTCATAACTTTGTAAATTTTTTCTTGCGCATTTAATTAGCATTTAATGAGCTTTTATTAAACCGCGGTTGAAAATGACGAAAACGTTATTTTGCATTAACGTTCTGCTATCTTTTTCAAGTTGACAGAACATGCGATAAAAAAATATATATGAGCTAAAAAAATTTTTCTTGCGCATTTAATTAGCATTTAATGAGCTTTTAATTCTCCATATGAGATACTTGTGTTCTGCTAACTTAAAGAGACATACATTTTTTGTTGGTTTCGAATGTTGTAGGAAAATTATAATTGTCACGGGTTTTTTAGATAGGTATATTTATTATAGGTATACAAAGTAAACTTTTTATATTTCAGATACTTTTATCATGATCCCTACTCTTGTACTTACCTTCAGTGGTTTTACATATTGTGACACGCCTACCGGCTTCACCTTGTACTATTTTCTGTTGGTTGTTTTCTAAATTATTTCATTATACTCTAGTACTTCATTCACTTACCTTTCTAACTTTAATGTACCTATGTATACGTATATCGTTTGGGAATTCAAACATGGTGATTAATAAACGATGGTTATTGACTTGTATCGAGGCGATTCGTAAAAAATACCCCGCCTTTGCACCCACGTAAGGAATAGGTATACTCTAATTTTTTTATTACGAATTTCGTAGACAGCAATAACTGTGTTCTATAAATGTGTGTGACAATTAATAATGTTTTAGGTCGTTATTTAGTTAGATAAGAATTCCTACGTTCTATTTTTCTATAAAATTCTATCGATTTATACTGGTAAAGAATACTTGTTTCACGCATTTTAATACACGCATATTTTAAGGTTACTACCGGTTATGAAAGCAATATTTTAAGAAGTCCTCAAAACTTGGAATAAAAGTCATTAAATGCATAATACACACGCTGTTAAAATTTGAAGATGATTGACATCATCAAACATGAGATAATTGCAATTAAAAACGACATTTTTTTTGTACATATTGCATGGGGGAAGCGTGGGAAAATGACCAATTTATTTTGTTCATCATTGAAGGACTTTTAACATCTCGATAAAAAACCAATATTTGTTTGAATCATATATTTGGAAGATATTAACACAAAAAAATTATTATTTACCTATTTATAGTTTTGATAAACAATTAAAATAAATAATTCATTTAGACGATCATTTTCTGTGGAGGGATATAAGAATAGTTGCGTGGGAATGATACGGCAACGTTGTAAGGAGAGTAAAATGTCGGAACGAAAGGAAAGGCGCGAACATATGAAGCAATCAAAAAGTATACGAATAAAAGCAAATACTTTAAAATATCTATTTAACAAGTAATTGATATGCATTAACATAAAGGAATAAGTCTTATAGAATACTTTATTCATTTGTTATAAATTATAACATTAAATACAAAATATATTGAACGATAAAATTATAACCAAACATAAAACAAAACATTTATGATAAATAACATTACTTTTTTTATTTTACTACATTTTATTTTTTCGCAACTTTAATTTTTTTTATAAAGGACTTTTTTTAATAAATCTTCCTTTGTAACGGATACGATCTCCCATAATTAGTTCTTTAATTAAATAACAACAAAAACAGTAAGGTGTTTATGTTTACTGCGCTTAGAAGTACGTCTGGGCTGTATAAGATGAGTAAGGCGGCCCCTAGACGGTCAATAACATTGCACAATATTACGAATTGCGCAATATCATTGTATGACCCCTCTTCCACAAACGATCAATATTTTTTGCTCAATAATATTGACGGCTCACAAATGTCAATATTTTCGATAAAGCAGGACCTAGTGTTTAGTGTTGCACTGTTGGAAATATCTGACCAAGATTTGGCTGCAGCTGTCGTGTTGGTGTTTAAACTCAAAAAGCGAAAACGTCGTTCCAAAGAATGGTTCAAAAAAAGGCAAAAATATACTCACGAACATCTTCTAAGAGATTTGGCGTACACTGAGGTATATGATTTTAAGAAGTTTGTAAGATTGGATTTGGCAAAGTTTCAAGAGCTACTAGACTTGGTTACACCGTTGATTGAGAAAAAAAAAATACAAATATGAGGAAAGCTATACGACCTTTTCAGCGCCTATCAATTACACTACGATATCTTGCAAATACTCTCGAGGAGTACACAGTCTTCTTCAAATACCAAACGTTGACTAAACAATATTGCGCAATAACAACCCTACGGTTCAATGAATAGATATGGCGCAATAAAATTTAAACTCGCTCAATCTTCTGCACAATCATTGTGCAAACTTCAATACGAAACCTAGACGGTCAATAATATTGCGCAATTCGTGATATTGTGCAATATTATTGACCGTCTAGGGGCCGCCTAAGGGAAATAAATACGCGACGTTGCCAGATTTTCATACAGAATAATATTTCATACATTTCATTCATTTCAGTACAGTCACGATAAAAAAACGTATTGTACGGTCTCAATACTGCTAATATGTATAACGTGAGTACTAAGCCAAAACTTTTTAACTGGACTGCTGCGGAGGAACTACCTTAACTTCTGTCATTTCAATCTAATTACTACGTGCAAGCGTGTATATGTAAAGATTATTGAACTTTACTAATTGCTGGGTATTTTTATGGTGGGACGAATAAGTCGAGTGAAACAATACGAATACATTCAACCCTTTAATATATGAATAATAACAGCTATTTTTTCTGTAACCCGTTGTGTAGACGTGTAATTTATATTACGTTGATGTTAATCATCGAGGAGCAGCGACTCATTCCAAGGTTGTTTTCAAATATGGAGTTTGAATATACGGTCTGAATTTAAAAAGTAATATGTTGTTATCATTTGTTAAATTTTTAATTTGAACACCAAAAATGTGTTGGAATATCGAATTAAATACTGCTCTGATTATATGAGATCTAAGTGTTTTACAAATATAAATGATTACCAAATCTAAATGTTTCTCGAATTTGATGGAAGCAATTCGTAAAATTTATTTCTCGGTAATTAACACACTTTTAAATATATGTATGTATGGTCGTTGCGTCATAATATTCTGATTACGAATACCTACTTTCTTTTAAATTTTGATTTTGGTTTGTTAACAACTTAAAAGGTTAAAAAAAAGTTAAAAAAAAACAGGTTAAATACATGCTGTAAATTGCCAAATTTCTTAGACTTGTATCAGGAATTTCACTTGCGTTTATGTAATTGCACTGATTGTAGATTAATCTTTATAACATTTTTTGGACGAGGTTTTTTACTGCAACACATAGTGTAGAAAAAATATGGAGATTAAAAACGGAATTTAAAACAGTCATTGTTTTAAATTTTGGTATTACACACAGCAGTCTATGGGTAAGCTATGTACAGGGTGATTTTTTATCTTCACCAATCCGTTTGTTTTTTGAAAAAAAAAATGTTTTTACTGTCTGAGATTATTTGGTATGCATAAAGACGTTATGATCCAGTACTTGAATGTGTCTCAAAATTATAAATTATTAGAAGACCTTGTGAAAGTGAACACTAAAAAATGATATTTCGTAAATTCCAAATTCTAAACCGTTCCAAGGAAACCATAAAACTGGTATGTTTCTGAAAAAACAAAAATGCCCTAAGGTGTCGTACTTTTTTGTTTTTTTGATACTTGCCAATAGTCTGAACCGGTACAAACATATTGTTATAAATTGTACACAGAATTTCGAAACTATTTTTTTGGCACTCTTTTTTTGTTTTTGTTTTTTCTTTAATTATTTTATTTTGTGTGTTTTTAATTATTTGTAAAAGTGACATTTAATAAGTTTTATAGTTTTTAAATTAAGTATATTTAGTTTATACACTACCTGTTAGTAAAGAATTGTATGGAATGACAGATTATAATTCTAGAAGTCAAATGATTTTTCTAGAACATGTAAAAACTATAAATAGTGGTGTTGTTGCTAAGAGTTAGTTAGTTGTGATTCGAATGTTAAACAGTTAAGTTCGACGAGTTGTAAAGTCTTAATAAACGTGTTTGGAATTGAAGAATTGAATTATTTAAAGAGAAATACGTAACAATATGTTAGTTTCTTTTGGAGCTAAATTTGACAATCAAAAATTCGATTATCAGTTTATTTAATATTTGTATAGAAGAAGTAAAAATCAAAATTAAGAAAGGAATTGCATATAATAGAAAATTAAACTATTACAACAAATAGTATCTACAAAGTATGTATTAATTAGTTTTCACAAAATTAAAATCCGTTTTTTTTTTATACAAAAAAATGTTCATGTTTTTATTTTCATGGAAACTGTTTTGCATGAAAAAAATATTCACTATTATCATCTGTCCTGCCATTTTTTTTTGTTTTAACTACCACTCTTATACATATATCCCATGTTACGATAAGTAATGTGTGTAATTGGTGTTGGTTGTTCCTTTACAGATTATATAATTTTGTATACCTAAATAATACAAAATCACTACTTAGTCGAATATTTGGCGAATGCGCCAAGTGGAACCATGATTATGTTTTAACCGATTTGTTAGTTTATTAAGACATATGTATAGTGTATAGTGCAGCAAAAGTAGCTTTGCTCCTGGCGGCAGTAGATAAAACCTGAAATTGTGCACATTTATTTTGTAGCTGTAACCGCGAACGCTTCGAGAAGTACAGTCTGTTATTGTTTGCTGTGGGTATCTCATATATCTCTCGGAAATGGTCGTTCTACCACGTACCTACTACATTCATTGTACGAGCTATTCGTGGGAAGATGAAAGATGATTCTATTTACTTCAAAAAATGTTGTTAAAACAGTTGTTACTATAATAGAATACTTTTATCGCTTTCCATAATTTCGTAGTTTTGGTGAAAAACTGCAAGAGAGATTTGCCTCTACTTTTCTTTGGTTTTACTGAATGTACAATTATTACTTAGTTTTGGATATGATGATGGATGATTTAGTATAACCTAGAAATTAATCCATTAATTGGTAAATATTGGCTTTAGACACGTTTTTTGAATGCAATGAACTAGAAAAGATGAAAAAATCGAGAAAAATATAATTTTTAATAATTCATACTTTATTGTAGGCATACAAAATATACTAATCACTTGCACATGCAGCAATGAAAAGTAAGGTTGGTTGTTGAGATAGATACAAAAAAAATACTTAAAAAACTTAAAAAATGGGCAGAATTTAATTGGAAGCCCGAACCAAATTTGAAGTGAAAATAACAACAAATTGGCTCATCTCAATTATTTATGTCTCTTTGGCGTAGGTGTGTAAAATTAAAGTATAAGCAGTTTTTCAAATATATGTTTATCTCAGTAGTCAACATTATGTACATATATTTTGTTTTAATTTCCCGCCATACCATTGATCCCACGACTTGTCAAATTACTTTTTTGTGTACCTGCTTTGACATGAATCGTGAAATCGATCACCAAACAAAAACTGTCTATGATGTCCCATTAATATAAAAAAGTCCCGTTTCTTGCCAATAAACACTTTTATAATACTTACTTTTTGTATGCCCTAATATCCCTTAGGGTAAAGTAAGGAGAGTTGGACCACCTTTTGAATAGCCGTCAATAACTTTATTATTGATCAAAATAAAACTCTACAAAAAATAAGAAACATAAACATTAACATTGTACAACTTGTGGCATAGTTTAAAGAACAGAGGAACTCGTTATAAAATAAAAAAAATACAATCAGAAACGTTCCGTTGATCCAACTCTCCTACCAGTATGGGAGAGATGGTCCACCTGAGGTAGGAGAGATGAACCTACATATTTTTTTGTTTTCTTTTTTTGTTGCAGCAACGCCACACATTTGACACACATTATTATAAGGTGTGCAACCTTCATGCAACCACCGGGAACATAATAAGCAGTATCCAGTCTTCTTTCTTGGAAGTACGACGATAATCTTCGCCGCATCCGACACAGTCACTAATATGTTCACCTTCACACGAGGAATCGTGTAAAACTATATTATTCGAGCAAAAAGAAGAGGAAGACTTACACCTGGGCTTCTTTAGGCATATTTTATTCTTTGGCTGATATTTAGGTTTAACATTATTTTTCCTTGAATGTATGTCTGTGTATGTAAGTCTAATGTATGTGTATGTATGTTGTTCTGCAAATTCCAAAGTCGCAATGTTGTTTTTTTACGAGTTATGCCTGTCCAATATCAATAATGTTTTGTCTTCCAGACGCTTTTCTTGGCATGAAATGGGGTTTTAGTCAATCCAAAAATATTTCAGAGCTCGCATAAGCCGATTTTTCTGACATGCGTATTCCTGGTGCTGGGGACATTCCGTCACACAATTCAGCCTTCATATTTTTCTTTTAAATATATAGTCTCACCTTCTTCGCTGGGGCTGATGGAAGGCACGATTGTAGCTAACCAAAGCATGCATTATTGCAATAGTTTACGGAAAATCGCGAGTGGTCTGTCTCTCCTGCTGGGCCATCTATCCTTACTTTACCCTACTAGAATTCGACTATAATAATTTTCCAAAAGTCAGTTTTTTGGGAATATTCTTTCAACAGCACCCTGTATAATCCCGAGGTCCGATAAATTGGAAAATTCTGCATGACATCGGCATTTGAATTTTTTTCTAGCTCAAGAATAACTCAGCTAAACTAAATTTCAGCAGCTAGAAGTCAAATTGGAACACCCTGTACGTATGTGATGGACCCCGGTAATCCGGCGCCCCTTGTAATACGACATGCCTATCACTGTTGATATAATGCATGATTGAACAGGTTGTAACTTCTACGCGCCACCACTATTATTGTGCTCGACGCGTGTTGTCTCAGTTTGAATTTGACTACATATGATAGCGGCCTAGCGCGCGTTCATTGTTTACTGTTTATTCATTGTGTGTGACATATACATTGACATATACAAAACTTTGACAATTAAAGAAAAAGTGATATTTTGGACCGCTTAAATTTAAAAACGCGTTTAAAGTTTTGAGACAAGTTTCCGGCAATTTTACTCAGTTACCACGCCCACGTTGCTTGAAGGCTGGCTCAAAACTAATTTGAAATAAAGACGAAAAGATTCTGACTAAATACGTTTCGTGTTTCGTAAGTAATCGGGCAGCGTCTACCGTCTATTGTTCATTTGTTCCGGTCGGACCGGAGCCGATGCCGCGTCACAAAAATGGCTGAAATTCATAAAATAATTGAAATTAGGAAAATCCTTTTAAGGCATATTCTTGAATGTCTAAACTTTGAAAATATGAAACAAAAAAAATTTCGGTTTTTTCAAATTTGTAGACTAAAATACCCCCTTAATATTCTTTTCCACCGTTTTTACGAGAATAGTTTTGTGTAGCGCATTTTCAGGATATAGGATTGTTATTAATTCACTACCCCCATTAAAGTCTAATTTCCGGGTTTATATATAGAGGCAGGGCGCATAGGTGGTTAATTCATTATAAAATAACGACCCGTTGCGTGTATATATACACTCTATTACTTAACCGTCGTTTTTGTAACTTGTATAGAGGCGGTTCTCTCTTTTATTTTCATTAAAAAAGCGTAATGCATATTAAACGTCCCTTTAATGTACTTCAAACTTAAAATTATACCCGGAGAAGCACGTATTATAAATTAAATTAGTTTTGTAATCTTCCAGAAATTACTGCTTAATTGCTGCTTTGAGAATATGGATTTTTATAGTGTCTTCTATCTTTCGCAAGCATTAAAGTTGCAGCATTTACAAGAAAACGAATAGAGTTATAAAAAGCATAAATAACTAATTACATTCTCTAAAGAGGATCAAAACTCATGTTTTTTGGTACTTATAGAAGTTATGTAACCTACCCCTGTGAAGTTAGCACCACTTTTTTGGAAAATTGAGTAAATCTTTAGAGTTCTGAGTAGAAAAAGCATAGTTCTGAGCCTCTCAGAGTTCCTGGCCGAAAAGAACAATAGTTCTGCAAAATAAGGCCAGAAATCGAAAAAAATGAAATAAGGGGCTAACTTCACGCAGCACCACTTTTTTTCTATCAAAAATGAGTTCTGATGACATTTTTCGGTAGAGAAAGAAGAGTTCGGAGTTCCTGATCATTTTTAATAATAGTTCAATCAATTTGTTGAAGTTATTAAAAAATTCGATTTTAGCAAAAAAACACAATTTTTACAAGTATTGACTTTCGTTACGTTTTCAGCGGAGTTCTAAGTAGCACCCGAAGAGTTCTGACAAATGGCGAAAAAACTTTCTATCGCAAAAATTGCGGTTTTCATCGCAAATTTTAACTTCGAAAATTCGACATTTCATTATAAAAAAGTACAAAAGAGTTCTGACGAGTTCTGATCGGCGTTCTTTATAGCACCCGAAGAGTTCTGGCGAATGACGTAAAAATTGCGATGTTTGTTGCAAATATTAACTTCGAAAAATCTACATTTTATTATAAAAAAAGTACTTCGTAAAAAAGCCAATCTTCATTTATAGTTAAGGTGATGACCCCGAATAAATATTTTCACATTAAACTGTTGACGTTTGATTAAAGGTTATGTTTATTTTATTTTAGTTTTATACTAGTTTTATACTAATTTTATACTAGTTTTAAGCCTACACCTGAAGAGCACATTTTTTAGTTTACGTAAATCTCTGTCAAAAAAAAAAATGTAAAAAAAATGCTTTCATTTACATACATACTCTTTTGTACTGTTTTTATAATAAAATGTATATTTTTCTATCTAAATGTATACTTAAAAATTACTATAACAATCGCAATTTTTACAATAGACAATTTATTCGTTACTATTGAGACCTCCGATAAGAAATCGTCAGAAATCTGTTGTAATTTTTGTATAAGAATGTTTAAAATTTTCGAACATACAATTTGCAATAGAAATCGCAATTTTTGCGATAGACAATTTTTTCTTTCGCCATTCGCCAGAACTCTTTGGGTGCAATACAGAACTCCGATCAGAACTCGTCAGAACTCGTTTGCACTTTTTTTATAATAAAATGTCGATTTTTCGAATTTAAAATTTAAAATAAAAATCTGCAATTTTTTGCGGTAGAAAAGAAACAATCTTTCGCCATTCGTCAGAACTCTTCGGGTGCTATTCAGAACTCGTTAACACTCTTTTGTACTTTTTTTTTATAATAAAATGTCGATTTTTCGAAGTTAAATTTTGCAATAGAAATTGCAATTTTGGCGATAGAAAATTCTTTCTTTCGCCATTCGTCAGAACTCTTCGGGTGTTATTCAGAACTGCGATCATAACTCGTCAGAACTCATTTGTACTTTTTTTATAATAGAATGTCGAGTTTTTTGAAGTTCAATTTTGCAATAAAAATCGCAATTTTTGCTATAGAATTTTTTTCTTTCGCCATTTGTCAGAACTCTTCGGGTGCTACTTAGAACTCCGCTGAAAACGTAACGAAAGTCAATAGGTACTTATAAAAATGGTGTTTTTTTGCCAAAATCGATTAATAACTTCAACGAATTGATAGAACTAGGTATTGTTAAAAATTGTCAGGAACTCCGGAACTCTTTTTTCTCTACCGAAAAATGTCATCAGAACTCATTTTTGATAAAAAAGTGGTGCTGCATGAAGTTAACACCCTTACTTCATTTTTTTCGATTTCTGGCCTTATTTTTGCAGAACTATTGTTCTTTTCGGCCAGGAACTCTAGAACTATGCTTTTTCTACTCAGAACTATAAATATTTACTCAATTTTCCAAAAAAGTGGTGCTAACTTCACAGGAGTATGTAACCTTGCTTAAAGTCACTATCATACACGAATTCCTTGACTGTGTTCAGATTTTTTGTATAGGAGAGAGAAAATTGCTTTTATATAAATTAGTAACTTCTGAAGACGAAATCTATGTTAGAGAATTTTAGTGCTTTACGCTTGGAAATTGGAAACGGATGCTGCGGATATACAGGATGTCCGGGAAAGTTGGCATCATCTGGGAAAAGTTATTTTATTATATTTTTTGATAATATCATTTCAGGATGTTTTGGTACATATTTGAAGTACTCGTATATTATACAGTCTGTCTCATATTGGTTTTGCATGCATTGGCATCTCGGTTATTGTTGGAGATAGAAATATGGGGATCAAATTCGTTTCTCCGGTCTAGAAAAACCCTTTCCCAGTTGTGTCGATTTAACAATTTTCAGGTCGAGGAGACAAAGGGTTAAAAAGTTATGGAACTTTCAAAACCCCATGTTAATTATTTGGAAAATTTATTATTCAGTGCAAATCGGTCGCGCAATCAGTAGACTGACAATACGACGTAGTTCAGTTTAGTTTGACACATTTGTCATGGGTAACTTACATATGTGTTGACGAAATTCGATTATTTGCTGGCATTCACTGCGTTTTTTTTTCAGTTGTTTTAATACTACCACCTTCTGGTCAGTATTACTTTTCATTGAACTTAACACTTTTCATCGATTTCAACCTGCGCATTTTAAAGATAATCACGGTCGAGAAATGGTTGTAAACCACTTCTCTCAACGGCAAAGACAGGACCACAAGCTTAGCGTACCTGGCGTCGTCGTACTTATAGAATTCAAGGAACACAAACGGAAATAAACCGTAGTCGCTACCTCTAGAGCCATTGGATCATCGAGGTGATATATGTTTTCAAAATATGTTATTTCGGGTGAATTTGTTCCTTTCTTTTGCGCATTAATGTGTCATACGTTTTTAAATCCAGCTATTCTAGAGATTAATGTTCGATGAAAAAACGCATGGCAGACATATTGAATATTTAATTATCATAAGTAGTGTCCAGAAAGAAGGACATACATATGTATCAGAGACCAAAAAGACAGGATTAAAAAATCTGTTAATAATGTACATATTTATCGCTTGTGTCATTCAGAAATACCGACTTTCCTCATTGCTTGAGCGCACGTTGCTACAACCAGTAGTGTTTCCGCATTTCTTCTCATTAAACGTGAGGGATTTGGCATTATTATTTTTTACATCTACAAAAGACAATGCACGTGTTACTACTATTTCTATACTTTTAGCAATTGTTTGCAAAAACCCGTTTAGCGGCTATCAATATCGAGGGCGAAATATCTGAAACACCTAAAATTCGTATCGGAACATTAACGACCTTTACCATAAAATTACCGCAAAAATCGGTTGTTTCGTCCACTGTCAGGTATAGAAATTTATTGCTTATGTCTTTTTTTAATATTTTCCATGACACATATTGATATGTCTTCTGTAAATATGTATGTCTATTAGGCAACGGAAAATCGGATACATATTTGGCAAAAAAACGTCTAAAGTGAATATTGTCGACCACGTTCCACGAAAGGCTACATGCGCAAAACATCAGGCACAAATCAAACCAAAATTCCCCTTTTGTAACATTACCAGCATTATTTTGTTGATGCATATTCGAATTTAATGTCTTTCATAGTCTCGACGTCTACGAAATATATATTGACGATTGTAGCGAATACATAAAATATGTGATCCGTCTATTGTAATACCTATCCTCTTAATTTTCAATCATCTTCACACAAAATAAGATTGTGTATGTAAATACACTGCATGAACTCACCAATTAGTCACTCACGACACATAAAACTATTTTTAACTCGGCGTTCTACCGTCTATCCACTCGCATCGAGCTAACGTAAAACACTACGCACCCAGCGTGGCTAAACTGCATTCAAGCATCCCGACCATCCGCACGGGACTGGGGTACAAATACACGCGTATATAATTTATAAGGCGCTCAAAAAATACAGTTTATACTTTAATTATCATGGAGTTATATAGTGCCAACCCTGCGTTGTGGTACAATTCCGGATAATTATAATTGTAAGTTCACATGCCACGTTACTATGTTATAAGTAGTTAGTACTAGGAGTAGTTCCATTTTCCAGAACGTTTCAGCCTTCTTTTGCTGGGAAAATGTCGCTTTATATAAATGAGACATCTCGGGTGTTTTCGCGTTTACGTAGTACGACAGAAGTATATTGAATAGCGGTGTACTATTTCGCTGTTGCATACTAACAACTTCTTGAAACATGTCTCTTATATTTTCGAGTTTCATTAGCGTATTCCAGGGACCCTTCGCGATTTATGAACCCTATAATCAGGCCGGTTAAAATGTAGCTACATAATATCGGAGGAAACGTCCACGTCGCATTTTTCGACTTCCTGGCCTTGCATGCGTTACACCTCACTTAGTTCTCGCTTGTTGTATTAAACGTTATCTAAATTACTGAAGAAATATAATACTACTCAATCTTTACGTTTGATTTATCGAAGTGAAATTAATAGTTTGTACTGAACGTGTTCCAGATAGGATCTGTGGGCGATAAAATTAGTTCTGACAACATTTGGATGTTTGTGAAATAGAAGCAACATTAAGAAAAATGTCTAGATATCATTCCATTAATCTAAAAAAAATCGTATTTTAGTTTTATAGCTATTTCATTAGTTTTTATAAAAAAATGACGTGTTTAATGTAACGGCGTGTTTTTCAATTTTTTACATGAAAATCAAATAAAAAAAAACTGCAGATAATTTTAAACGTCATTTTTTAAACTTTGGTTTTGTATATTCATCCTATAGTTTTCTGTACACCCAATGGTTCGGATATATTTTTTAGACTTACGGGAGATTGAAACAAAGCTAAGGTAATTAAAAGGATTTTTTTTTGTAGTTTTTGGCACAAATTTAATGAACGAAAACTACTTTCTAACTTCAGATTTGTACAGGGTATTCCAGATAGGGATCTGTGGGCGACAAAATTAGTCCCGACAACGTTTGGATGTTTATGTATTAGAAGCAACATTAAAAAAATCTCTAGACATACATGTCACTCCCTAAATCTAAAAATGTCGTGTTGTATTTTTGATGTTTTCGTATTTTGTTAGATTTTCTTTTTTAAATGACGTTTGCTATAGTGGTGTATTTATAATTTTTTTTTTTACATGAAAGTTAAATTAAAAAAACTGCAGATAACTATAAACGGCATTTTTTAAACATGTGGTTTGTATATTTATCCTACAGTGTTTCTGTACACCCATTGATTAGTTCGGTGATATTTTTTTAAACTTACGGGGAGTTTGAAACAAAGCTAAGATAATTAAAATGATGTTTTTTTGTAGTCTTTGGCACAAATTTAATATACGAAAACTACTTTCAAACTTCCTAAATTAACAATTGAAGTTAGAAGCGAGTGTGATTTGAAGATTGACAAATAAAAAATATACATATACATTTTGTCAGATTTTTTAAAAGTTCAATATTGCGATAAAAATGTAACAAATATATACTAATTTGAATAAGAACTGTATTAGTTAAGCAATTAGTTTGAAATTTTCACATATGATGTACTTCGTTATAACAAAGAAATTATTAAGTTTTTAATAAACAAAATTAACAACAATTTAAAAAATATTCAGTAATATTCAGTAATTCACTCATTTACTGGGTGAGGCAGACTCTCAATCAAATGATCAATGTCACCTTTTGATATTGCTTAACTAATACCAGGTGTTTCGGTTTTTATTCAAAATCAGTATTTTTTTTTGTAAAAATCAAAATTAGTCACTACAAACTGTACTTATAACAAAAATGGTTAAGACCTTGGCAATGAAAATACGGTTGATCTTTAATGTTTGTTCTTATCACAAAACAATAAATTCATAAATGTATGTAAAACTTACCCTCTTAATGAGCTTGACGACGTAGTTTGATTGGCAGTACTATCACGAACTGCAAGAGATTCGTTAAAACTTTGCAGCAGCATATACGGATACTCACAAAAGTGGGTATTCAGCCACCCTAGATATTGCTAATAAATTGACATACAAGAAATAGTTATCACTGACTGGCAAACAAGAGAGAATTAAAACAATGATATATGAAACATTAGCTTTATTATACCATAAAAAAAAGTGATCAAAACAGACACAATTTAAAAACTGTGACACTTCCGGAGTCACCTTACTCCATTCTGTTGAGGATGGTTTTTTTTAGACTCTTTTTTATTGATAATTCGTTTATTTTGGAGAGTCGTTTTAGATGTGACCATAAGTGCTCGATAGGGTTAGTACTGGGCGATTGCGGCGGTGTTTTCAATTATCTGTACATGGTGTAGCCATTCCCGGTTTTACAGGCACAGTGTTTGGGGTCATTATCTTGTTGAAAGATGTAACGATCGCCTAATCCCAATTTTTCGCCAATCCCAATGTTCATTTTAATTTTGGGAAACAAAATGTTCCTATAAAATTAAAATTAAAATGGCCATAACATTTTGAAAAAAAAAATATTTTGTAACCAATCGAAAAACCTCTCCTTATATTTGTTTCTAGATTATGAATAAAAATTTACTGCCAAATATTCCACAGAGCGTTACTGAGATCCCAGGGAGTGTCTCCAGGTTTTTTGAATTTTTTTCGTAAATTTTGTTGACGGTTTTTTCACTATAAATCCTTTCGTAAGGGTGTATAGTCATCACCTAAAAAGTGAAATGGGTCCCATGCGTCGTTTTCAAGATATGGCTAACTGAGAATATCACCAACCGCCACTGAGATGCACCATCACAGATTTTTTTAATTTGGTAAAACTGGCGTCTTTCTTTAATACACTTTCGAACCTATTTTTAACTGGATCATTTATTGCGTCACTTGTAGCTTGTAGCAGTGAATTTAATTCGTCCACTATTTGTAGTGACTCCGCTAACGACAGAGTACTGTTCTGTAATTTTTTGTACGGCATCATACAAACATTTTTTAGTTTTCTCTGAATAGTTTTAAGGTTGTTTCAACGGACACATCTTGAAATTTGATCCGGCCCACCTCAATAGCTGCAGCTTCGGTGGGATTGAATTGTAAAATACCTGCTTATACTTGCAGGAAATGTTCGGCATAATAAAAACGGCTTTCAACCGTGTTCGCTAACGAGAATAAGAACCCCTACATAACAAACTCCTCCATATCCTAGTATAAACCAAACCAGCTATTAAAATTTTAAGTCAATAAGTCATCCATAAAACGAAGCCAGCAGGAATACTCTAATTTCCAGTTGTTAATATAACTTATGACCAGTACAAATGCTACTGGTTGCGGGATCCTCTGTGCCAGCAATTACCCTCCTTTCACCCTAAATTACTTTTCTATTCGCGGATTGCACGAAATTTGCATAACAAAGGAACCGTACGAGTGAAAATTGATACTTTTTCTTCTCCGATGCCCCCTTATTGATTCTGCTCGGTCTATAATTTAGCGCCGAACGCTAAACGACTTAAATTCGCTTCAAGCGAAAAATGCATGAGATGGGGGGAATGCCCGTGGAATTTGTTTCGGGCGAAAAATTTGTGAGATAGGAGAACGCCCGTGGAGAGGAAATAATGGAAGGAAAGGGAAAATATGTCCCGCGCCTGGTGCTACTTCGATGTATTATTAGAAAAGGTAAACAAAATTAGGGCGCCGCCATTTTATTTTTACGCATTCTTTCGCACACTGAAAAAAATAATTTATTTGTATTTAAGATCACCGTTTCTCTTCATTTCTTTCCGTTTCCGGTTTTATTGAAGCGACGTTAATCGAAAGCAATTTATATACAGTGCCACTGAAAATACTCCCCCCTCCCCCCTCCCTTTAAGTTTTGGACGGAGCAAGGTATTGCTATTATGCTGCTATATAAAAAGGCAAACACGCATATAGGTACAGGGTGTGTCCCCGGTTGACCTATAGGTGAAATAGACAAAAAAATTAATTTTTCGACAAAAAGAAATAATTCTTTTATAAAAAGTTTTACTTGTCTTGAAACGTCCAGAAAGTTTGTTGTTTGTTCAATTTACAACATACAGGGTGTTCAAAAATAGCAAAAATTAAATAATAATGAAGAGTTAATTACCTTAAATATTAGCTATGTAAAAAAGTTAATCTAATCTAATTAAATCTAATACTCAAATATGAAGGCATAGCCTACTAGTCAATATTAAGTATTCTGAAGGGATTCCGCAATCTTTATCATTGTTATACGTTTGAAGTGTAGCCATTTTCCTTAAAAAATATGTTTACTAAAGGCGCAGACATAATAAGAAATCATAAACCCCAAAAATATTATTTAAACATTTATTTTGAAGAAACAGCACGTCCAGATCACTGCTATCTACTACACTGCTGTCTACTCAATCAACACTGTAGTTAATAGGTTGTCTTTACACTAGTTCTTCTCAAAGTACCTAATTAGAATATTTGAAATTCAGTAAGCCATCAATAATAAGGCAATTGTTTGCACTGCTTGACATTGTGTTTGACAAAGCGCTTGAAATTTCAATTATTGATTTTTAATTCCAAATAATACTTACTTTACAACAATAAAATTTATCTTATAAATGTTATGGTATCGGTAATATTTTTCTTATCGTCATGCAATTGAATTGTTTCATGAAAAATATCGAAATCGAAATTACCGTCAAAGTTTAAAAGTTAGTACGGAAATTTGATTTAACTGGTGATGTAAAATGTGGAAAAAAATAAAAAAAGGTCCATGATGACGATGATGCAGCCACAATTTTAGTTTTAAATTCAGTAGGAAGAAAATCCAGAACTATCACTAAGAAAGAGATCTGCACAAATTGTATTAGCAAGACACACATTCAAAAGATTTTAGCCGAAAATAAGTTTAAAGCTTTCAAACCGAAAATAGAATAGAATGGAGTGGTATCGACGCATAATTGTTGTTTTTAGGGGACAAGAAAAATCCATATTTTTCAGTTACTTCTAGAAGTTTCAGTTTTTCAGTTACTTCTAAAAATTTCAAAAAAGTGAATCTTTGGTGTGCAATTACTTTCAATCGAATAATTGGTCCGTATTTTTTTTAAAGAAAATTTAAATCAAAATTCATACTTGGAGATACTAAACATTTTTCTGGCCAGAATTAGACAAAGAGCCCCAGAGACACAGGGACAAAGAAACCCAGCGGTTCTCAAATAAAATGTAAGTTTAGGCCCGTTAAGGGGCCCGCGGGGGATTTTCCTAAGTCCGGTCCTTTTGATGCTGTTGACTAGAGAAACAGAGTTGGTATGGGAGTCCTGTAGTACAGATAAGTTGGTAGATCACGGTCATTCAGCCCTCTCCATGCACTCAGCAATCATTCTCGAAACCCTAACGCGATTGAACATCTCAATTTTAAACAATTGAACATATTTTTTGGGAAAGGTGAATACATCGTGAGATGTTCAATCGCTGTGGGGTTTTGAGAATGATTGCTGAGTGTATGAAGATGGTTGAATGACCTTGTCCGTGATCTCTACCAACTTCTCAGTGCTACAGCATTCTACCAACTCTGTTTCTCTGGTGACCAGCATCAAAGGGCCGGACTTAGGAAAATCCCCGCCCCCAGACGCCTCTTTACAGGCCGGCCTAAAAAATTGACACAATAGACCAATTTTTCGTCTTCGGATTCGTAATCAGCTTTAAAAAATATGTCGATTCCATACCCTCATGCTCGCTGCATAGAACTTTTTTTTGCGTGGCTGTGTTACCGTTACCGTTAATATGGCAAGATTAAGAAAAAAACGCCACTATTTTTATGAGTTAATATGCATTAAATTATGTTGGGTGTTTTAGTTTAGTTTTTCTTTCGGATTTCAGAATTTTTCATCACGACAAACATCAATGTTTTTTAAAATGTGAAATTTTTGGAGGAAGTAATATATCTTTGTCTCAACGAATTAGTTTTCTCTGTATGCGCATTATCTTTTCATTCTGTCCCTACGGTATATCACAAATATAAGTATTTCACTTTATAAGTTTCAATACCTTGGGAACTTGATAAGGCAAATGGCATTCCATTTAAAAATTGGAATTCCTTCCCGAATGAAATTTCGCTCGTGTACCTTTTACGTTTCAGTCTAATATTTAATAAGATTCTGTCGTTTAGATGCAATGAAAATCAACCTTGCTTCAAAGTTTTTTGAAATACTCCAAGCTCGTGACGGCAATCCATTTGATTTATGTATTCAAGGCACTTTTTTTACGATCCAGGGGGAAATATTTCTTTTGGCTAAAAGTTATATACGAGAAACATATGTATATATTTTAATTACAAATTTATTAATGTTATTATATTAGTGTAATTATATAAGTTACAAATTATTTTAGATAATTACAATAATTACAAGTTTAATGAAACAGTTTGATTAAAAGAAAATAGTATAACTTTTTGAAATATGACCGAAAATTATACTAAAGTTGAGAAATATTCAAGAGAAAATATGATATAAGTAAATCCGAGCTTATTATTGAAATTACAAAAAAATTCCTCAGGCAACAGATAGATTTTTTGCAAACATCGAGAAAATCGAGAAACTAATTTCGCGCCACCAGTCATGACAGATTGATGCTGCTCCCTAGCGGGTATTCTCACAAGTTTTTGAGCATCAGTCGAGCTTCGGTCTAGCATGCGGAAAGGATAACCTGTTTTCTGTCAAGCTGAGTAAATTTTGTGTTGAACTTATTGAAACTTATTGTGAACTAATAATACTTAGTTAAGGATAAACAAATATATGAGCACTAGCAGAATTTTATCCTTTTTTGAGAACTGTATTTGTATGAATAAAAATGTTATTAATCTTCGTTGCACGTTAAAAATAAATCCAAACATGGCGACGGGGCAAGTGTACGCATTGACATCGGGGTACCTTTACTTTTCAGGCTATTTAGTTTTGCAAATCATCATTTAATGTTTAATTGATGTAACAGATTCGTATCTTATAGCTGACAATCATAGTTCCGTCTTCATTCCGTATTCAGCCTGTAATGAATTTTCTTTATTTTACAGATGGTAAGACATTATGTTCAAAAAACTAACAGAACCAAGTTAAATATCTGTTTAAAGTGTAATGTTTAGATGTTAAATGTTTGATTAAATATTTATTTCACTTACTCCTTGGTATCACTTATAATATGCGTAAACGTGCCACACTTAATGCGTAAACTTGGATCTAAATTTTTTTTTTTCGAATAAAAACACAAATAGGGCAACAACTGAATACACAAATTTTAACTTTATTAACTGCTTTATAAAACCACAATGTAAAATTTTCTAAGTTAAAACATAAAAATTAGAAAATTCATTGAAAAAATCCGCGTAAACGTGCCCACGGTCTACCCTACATTGAAGTAATAGCCAAATATTATTGAAATACGTCGTACTTGTATAAGTAGAAACTGTCAAATGATATGTGCTTTTGTCAAAACTGTCACATCGACGTATCACTTTTTGTTACTTACATTTAACTTTTATTTGTGATTAAGGAGTGTGTAAAGAGTGTGCCAATTACTTTGCATTATAAATTAATATAACCACTAAAATTATTTTTTATTATTAAGTATGTTATATTACAGCAATTGTAATGAAGTGGGAGTAAATTTAGGTGTTTAGTTACTTAGGGTGCTATTTAAAAAAATACTTAGGGGGTGGCTTGTTAAAAAGCTACATCGTTTCGTTGTTTTTAACCTCAATTAAACCGTTGTAAATACTATGTAAAGTGCATGGTCTTTCATTGAATATTTGTTTGCAACATTCAAAAGGTCCAAACGAAAAGATATTCATTCTTCCCCACATCATACAGATCCTTAAAAAATAAATTAAGCAATTATTTTCAGAACTTTAACAATCTGGTTTACCCCGCGAAACCGTGGATCGACCTTCAAACGGTAAACGAAAAAAAAAAATAGAAACAAGTTCTTGCAAGTTCCGATGTTACCGAAAACATTCCACGGGAAACTGAAACAATCATGTTAGCGGCCTTAACCGCGCGCTAACGATTTTCTGTCAGGTTAATTTAAATAAACACATTTCATCTCTCACTTTTCCTGCGTCCATCCATCTTACAGTTTTAGACGTAACACGCGTAGGATTACAGCGAACTAAATTGCTTTAAAAAATAACATACATCAGTTCACGTGGGGGATGGTAGTAGGGGTATTTAGGGCACAACCCTATACAGGTGTGTAAATTAAAGAATTATACTGGTTTTTTTATTTTTTTTTATTCGAGTTGAATTTCAATTCAGTAGGCTCCGTGCATGTTGATCGCAACGCCCTCGCGCGGCGAAGCCGGGCAACTAGTATGACAGGATTCGTTTGTCGACGTTTATTTACATTGAAGCATATGAAAATAAATTGAGTATGTAATTGCATAAAACAAGTTAATAAGTTTAAATTAAACAATGAATAGCTCGGAAAAAGTGTGTTGTGTGGTGGACTGCAAAAATACGTCGAAATACGAAGGGTAAATTACCTGCAGTGCATTTTTATGCATTTCCTCGAGCTAACATGGAGTGGGCTCGAGATATATGTAAATGGATAAATGCTGTTAAGCGCAAAAGTAAGCTCAAAATATTAATGTTTAAACAAATATATAACCGAAGACAGTATGTATGATCATTTGTGAGTTGTGAATTGTGAATAAAGTCAATGTTTATTTCCTTTTTTTTTTTAGTCAAGATGGTTTGGAGTGGCAGCCAACAAAGAATACAGTTATTTGCAGCGATCACTTGTTGGGGGAATCATTTATCATTATCAGGAGCAGCGTTAGCAACTTTTCTACCGCAATTTTTTTCATTTGTAGTATAATCTACGGAAACTTGTACTGCATCATTTTTGGCTTTATTTACAATAGGAGCTAAAGACACTTGAACTTCAGCATTATTAATCACACCATTATTTTCTAGGTTGCACATAACATAACTGTAAATTTCACTGATGTGATACGATGGTGTTTCAGTTTGTGTCTCGATGCTGTGAGTTGTTCTGCCTTCAGAGGTTTCAATCCCATCCATAGTTTCCATTGCGTCTGTAAATTCCTCTTCTCCCACTGATGTCATTGAATGTATTGAAGCCTTACCAATCACGAATACCTTGATTCTTGAACCAACGTTTGAATCGATCATCGGAGACTTTACGTGGAGTTGATTTGTATGAATGTGGAAAAATGGTTGGAATATATGCAGGATGCAGTGGATGACATGATTTTCCCCCCAACAAAGTGATCGCTGCAAATAAGTGTATTCTTTGTTGGCTGCCACTCGAACCATCTTGACTAAAAAGGAAATAAACATTGATTTTATTCACAATTCACAACTCACAAATGATTATACATACCGTCTTCGGTTATATATTTGTTTAAACATTAATATTTTGAGCTTACTATTGCGCTTAACGCGATTTATCCATTTTACACGTAAATCTCGAGTCCACTCCAGGTTAGCTCGAGGGCTTAAAATGCACTGCAGGTAATTGCCCCTTCGTATTTCTCGACGTATTTTTGCAGTCCACCACACAACACACTTTTCACATTGTTTAATTTCAACTTATTAACTTGCTTTATGCAATTACATACTCAATTTATTTTCATATGCCTCAATGTAAACAAACGTCGACAAACGAATCCTGTTATACTAGTTGCTCCCCGGCTTCGCCGCCGAGGGCACTTATCAACATGCACGGAGCCTATTATCCCCTTCAAAATAACTTCCTTGATCAGCCACACAGCGCTGGAGACGGTTCTTCCATTTCTCATAGCAGTGCTGGAGGAATTTACTGGAAGTCTTCAGCTCAATGTCAATGAGTGGTCATTGATAAACTATACAGTTATTTCTGATTGGTTTTATCTAGTATCGTTGAGGCCATTAAATGACTGACACTAGCACTATCACTTTGTAATGTGCCAATTAAATTGACACCAGCACGTCCACATGCATCAGTAGCTTCGTCCATGATAAAGTAAACAAAATTGTCCGCTACATCTTCACGTAAAGATGAATTTATAGTTCTTCCACAAAAAGTACAAAATAGGTCCCCTAACACGTATCTCCTCATAAAAGTCAGGATTACTGTCTTATTATTCTTATCTTATAATAATCCATGTTTGATCTTGTCTATTTGCGTTCTCTTGGCATGTTCAATTCACCCTTATGCGTTTCAAGCACTCTAAATCACCAATACAGTAGACGAAATGCCACAGCGCGGGTATTCTTTACAGAGCGCGATTCTAAACTGATTTTATTGCGATGTGATATTATGAATGCTACGTTATTGCAAGCGCACAACACTACCTATTTCGGGCCTTTCGTATGTCAGATGCGGACAGTTTATAATTCGCTGTGTTGTGCGAGACGTTATTGAAATTCCTTATTTTAAATTATTAATTACATGGTTTGTATATTATACTATTTCATATGCAATGCCGTGTTCCCCCTGATGCGGTCCTGTTACGCTTCGCGACTAAAGTTTTTACTGATGACTCATTTCGTTTTTTATTGGTCGAACAGTAGTAATATTTATGAAGTAAATGACGTAGCAAATAGTAGTAGTATAGCTGTACGGTTACTGCGACACTTTTGATGGCATGTCCATCCGAGGAGACCATGGAGAAGGGTGTTTCCGTGAAGAAATGTCGTCAATGAACAGAGGGTGTAGAAGAAATATATGTCAATGACCAGAGGGTGTCCCTGAGAAGTACCTGTGGTGCAAGAAGTAAGAGCAGTTGGGTAGCAGTGTGTTACCTGTGATTTTGGGTACCTGTGTGTTGCCTGAAATTGTTGTTACCTGTACAAGAAGTGGTAAACGAGGACCACGGTGTTACCTGTGACACCCTTATCTATGGTCTCCTCGGATGGACATGCCATCGAAGTGTCGCAGTAACCAGCTATACTACTAATAGTTCTGATGTCTATTACGATACGTGCTGATACCATGTGAAAATGGTGTAATTTGGTTTGTTAGTATTTGCGAAAATTACCCTTACTTTATCCTACAACTAATTGTAAACGCGATATACGGTCCAACGAGATAGGAACGCCCCAGGACGTTCAAGCGGATGTTTCGCATTGCATGGTTATCTAACATTACTCCGGCAGAGTATCAAGCATAAATAAGAGTCTTCCTTAGAATCCGAATTAATTGCCGATGAATGGTAAAGATAACGAGTTAACGCTGTAAACAATACGCGGTTCTATGCCTTTGTTTGAATACGGGCGTGTCAAAAATTGATTCAGTGCACGTTATCAGCTGAAAATCTGAAATAGTTAATGCCATGAAGAACGGCGTTTGTTCCATGATAGTAGGTGGTAAATATACGAAGTGACTCCTCAATTTTAGATGATTGTTGTACAATCTTCTGATTTACAGGATTTATACAGTGTGGAACAACCGAACGGAATAGTTTCAGTATCTCAATTTAGACACACACAGACAAGGGCGTAGCCAGTATTTTTTCTTGGGGGGGGGGGGCTCCAATGCAGATTAAACAAAAAAGCAAAAAAAAAAGGTCATTGAAGGCAACGGCATAATCGCAATCCTCCGACTGCGGCGATCGCGCCCCTATCGCGCCCTCCCCTGGCTACGCCCTTGCACACAGAGTAGACATTCTCCTTCTGAAAGCCGTAGTGTGGAGGGAGGGCACACATATATTAGGACAACGGACAAATAGGTATAACTCTTGAATAGTATCGATTACACTCAGCAACTATTTTTACCTCATCGAAGTTTGTTCTGTGATCATCTTGTTAGTATATGTATTGTTACTGATTCCGAATATAATAACCGAGTTCTTTCTGCCTAAATTGGATGATGTGGACGATATGTGGTTTCAACCACACGGTACGACATGGCATACAGCCCGTGAAACAAACCTAATACTGCATGACACATTTCCTGGTCGTGTACTCTCTCATTTCAGTGATCATAATTGGCCCCCTAGATCATGTGATTTAACACCATTGTGTTTCTTTCTATGGGGTTATTTGAAGTCAGAGGTCTATGTCAACAAGCACACATCCACTCGTGCATTGAAGGAGGAGATTCAACGCCGCATCTACGAAATATAGCCACATTTATGCAAAATGGTCATGGAAAATTTCGACAAAAGAGTGCGTATGTGCTAGCAAAGCCGTGGAGGTCATTTTCCCGATGACAATTCCATACATAACACTATCCTATGTACTTTATGTTTCAATAAATACAAATTAAAAAAAAAACAACTGTATTTTCTATTTAATTCAAATCTTGCGTAAATTTTGGGACACCCTTTATTATTGATGCAACCATCAAGTTATGGTTGTGCAAACCTAGATGAAACCTGCCAAACACTATCGTGACCGATGCACCTGGCCACCCATTCGCAAACATGATCGATGCATGCGACCAATCACCCATAGTCATGATGGACACAGCTGTCTAACGAAATGAGGAAACGGCAAGATATTTAAAGAGGAACAGAGCAAGACAACAACAGCGCTCAGCGTAACTTCTGAAGAAGCTTACAGTATGACAGGCGAAAGTAGGGATTGCAATCCAGCGGCATTTTCAATCCAGCTGGATTTATGGGGGATCAAAGCAAATCCAGCTGGATCCAGCATGAATCGATTTTTCAAAGAAATGAAACGATTTTTTTACAGCTCTAGAAACTTTATAATAACTATTTATCTACATTTACATCACATATTCGTTTGTAGTTATAAGTAATTTTTGGTGTCAGTAAAGTACTCTAATAGTAAGTAGTAGTTACGAATATTATTATTAATTATCACAATACAATCATAAATCAACCAAATTGATATTCAAGATATCTGAATTTCAGATTCTGAAATAGTTATTCATTTACCTATTTTACTATGTAGTCTCAGTTTCCCAGTCTCAATAATTTTCGAAATAAAATTGCGTAGTCCACTTATAAAATCTTTAGATAACTCTTATTAGAAGTAAAACATAATATAAATTATATTATATATAATTTAAGACTTGACTTGTCTTTTAAAGAATGAAGCCAACCAATTATGTAACAGTTTTTTTTTACTTTTCTGAAAGTAAGATCTCAAAAAACAAATGTTATGGATGGTGTTATCTCCCAGCCTACTTCTTAAAGAACTGCAAATATATCCGGCTGCGGAAAAGGCTCTCTCTGCCTCTGTGCTGGTTGGTTTGAGAATCATCAAATAATCATAAATTAAAGTTAGATTGTCACCTCTTACTCCCTCACTTTCATAAAGTGCCATTTCTTTCTTCAATATATTATCATAATCCTTCTCAGATCCAGTTTATTATCTTTTCTGCTGTGAAAACACTTGCCTGGCTGGTTTACTTAGATCCGAATCCGAAAGTTATCTGTCAACACGCAGAAATCAAACTAAAAAGTAGACGGTGTAGAGAGGTATAGCACTTACCACGAGGGCGACGGAACGGCAACGTCGCTTGCTTCGGTTCGGACTAACTAAAGCCCACGCAACAAAGCGGCAACGTAAAGTTTTGTGGCGTTTTCGCGCGGAAAAGAAGTTAGTTACTTGTTTTCAGCTTATTGTGGATCCGCATCGCGGGATCCTTAAAATCCTAGAGCATTCTGTAAATGAGGCGTTACATCTTGTCCGGCCCTGTTTCGTTTTTTTCATAAAATATTCCCGCGCTGCAAATCAACTCGTCCTCCGAACTCACCGTTTAATTAACGTCGAATGCGTCAGTTCGAACTTCATTAAACAATTTCGCGATTTAAATTTTCTTTAAACAGGCAGTTGCCGCGATCAATCATCGTTAGCCGTGGAACCCTTCAATTAGGGCGGACGACGGAGCTTTTTCCTTCTTTTTCGCCAGCGAAGAAGCCTGCCGGTTGAGCGGTGACATCGCGGTGAATTGTCGCCAGGTAGCTTGATTTATATTCCTTGCGTCCATTTATAACGTGTCAAGGCGGTTTTTTTGAGGGTGTTAATTTTTTTCTGCCGCTGCGAACCGTAAAAACGAAGACGCACGGAAATTTATTCGCAACTAATGAAGTAGAAACAAACGAGCTCGGATTGAATTTTTTTAACACTGTATACTGAGTAGTTCATAACATCGAACTGTCTTTTAATTTTTCTAATGTTGTTGATCGTATTCTAATCACTAAATTTTTTAATAACCACAGAGCCAAAAGTCCGTTGGGTTCAGATCAGGCGTTCTTGGTGACCATGAATTTTCAAAATGTCTGCTATAACAAGACCTTGGAAAATATCAGTTAACAAGTCTTTAACTGGTGGGTGGGGGTACATAAACATTACGTTTTTAAATACATCCTCGTTTTGCAACTGTGGAATCTCTTATTAGCAGTTATCATTCACGTGTTACAGTTACGATCTCCTTTTGCTGTATTTTCTCGAAATAAATATGTTACAGTGGCTGACATAATTTTTTAATAACCACAGAGCCAAAAGTCCGTTGGGTTCAGATCAGGCGTTCTTGGTGACCATGAATTTTATGCTTATAATATTTCTGCTTATAATACGACCTTGCAAAATATCAGTTAACAAGTCTTTAACTGGTGGATGGGGGTACTATAAAAATTACGTTTTTAAATACGTCCTCGTTTGACGAGTGTGGAATCCTTTAATATTTAAAGGTATCATTCACCCGTTACAGTTACGATCCTTTTTCTGTATTTCCTCGAAATAAATATGTTATACAGTGGCTGACATAAAGTTGGCATCAAATAAAAAAAATGTTTAGTTATAGTTAAATAAAATTTTTCGTATGGTAATCGTTTTCACTTGCCTAAAAACCCATTTAATCCTTGTTAGATATATAAATGCCGAGTGATTTTTTATTTAATTATCAAACGGCGTATTTCTAAATTGTATTTTCTTCTCATCTGTTGGTTTTAGTCTACTCAACCTCTTAAAGATTAGAAAACGATTATTTTTTTCTTTAATTTCGGCAAAAAGTGATTTAGGTTTATATCATTTTTTTCTCCAAATTTCCATTGCTGATGTAATTATAAGATTTTTTTAGCGTAAAAACATCAAGGATTAAGTAATTGTAACATTGTAAAATATTAACAATTCCTATAAATTTTTTATTATTTATCGAGAAGTACTATTCCTAAGTCCAGAAGAACAAATGACAGTTCAGAAGAGTATCTAAGGATTTAAGGAATTATCCGTTCAATTTTAGATATTTGCTTTTTAAAAGTCATGGCGAATTTGATAGTAAGACAAATCATTAAACCCCAAAGATAATTGAAAGTACCTCCAAAATGTACAGTTTTACGCTTACGATATATACTATATTAAAAAACTGTAATAAAGAACTGAGCTTGGACTTAGACTTGGACTAAGATGTTCCATTCCGAACTGAACAAGTTACGAGGTGTGTAAATTAAGTAATGAGACTTTCAACGTAACGCACGATCTAGCAACACTGCGGAGACGGGACTTAGGTTAAGGGTGGTTTGTTCTTTGTGACTGTTTTTTGTAAACCTGTTTTTTCTAGCGCGTTTTAAAAATGAGTGACATTAATTTTGAGCAACGGTGTACTATCAAATTTTGCTTCAGACTTGGACACAGCGCAACGGATACTTTGGCAAAACTTCAACACGCCTACGGAGACAGTATTTTTTCAAGAGCCCAGGTTTTTCGGTGGTTTAAGGCATTCTCTGAAGGAAGAGAGTCGATTGAAGATGAACCACGCAGCGGAAGGCCTTCATTTTCAGCGAAACCGATGAAAATGTCGAAAGAATACGGGATCTTGTGCGTTCAGATCGTCGGTTGACAACAACGATCGGGGAAGAGTTAAATTTAAATCACACTCCTCTTCATCAAATTTTGACTAACGAATTGGGGATGTCAAAAATCTGCCCAAAAATGGTTCCAAAAAACCTTTTCGTAGGAACAAAAAGGACATCAGGAGAGAAAGGTGTCTCGACTTTTTGGAATCGATTGAAAATGATCCCCATTTTATGGAACATGTCATTACTGGTAATGAGACGACTTGGATGTTTCAATACGACCCGAAAACCAAGCGCCAAAGCATGTAACGTTACACTTCAAGGTCTCCAAGACCAAAAAAAAAAAAAAAAAACAAGAATGAGCAAGTCGAATATCAAATGCAGGCTGATTTGCTTTTTTGATAGCTAGGGAATTGTCCACAAAGAGTTTATGCATCCACGTCAAACTGTAAATCAACACTTTTACCGAGAGGTTCTTGAAAAACTTCGAAAAAGAATCATGCGTGTGAAACCAAACATCAAGAACAACTGAGTGTTGCATCACGACAATGCACCTTGTCACACAATTTCAGTAAAAGAGTTTTTTGTCAGTAAAAACATTCCTGTAGCTCCTCAGTCTCCTTATTCGCCTGACTTGAGTCCTTGTGACTTTTCTCTCTTCCCGAAATCTCCTGAAGGAATTTTGGGACAATAGAAAACATTCAAACGGCTGTAACCGACCAGCTGAAGTCTATTCGAGTATATGAGTTCCAGTACTGCTATGAGGAAAGGAAGAACCGTCTCCAGCGCTGTGTGGCTTCCCAAGGAAGTAATTTTGAAGGAGACAATACTGAATTGTAATTTTATTCGAATAAAAAAAATGAAAAATGTTCTCATTACTTAATTTACACACCTCCTATCTCGATTTAAAGTTACCCACGTGTAACAAAATACTGAATGCTGAGCACGTGGTATGGAATTTTTAAATTTATTTCAGTTGCAGAGAGTGTAGCGCTTTATATTCTTACGCTGTGCCAAAAATGATATGGGAGCCTACCCAAAAAAGTTGTGACCAGTTTTTCACTTCTTATATCTGTCAATTTTTTTAAAATCGAATTTCCTTTGTAAAGATATATAAGAAAGTTAATCGTCATACAGGGCTATATTAACACCTTGTAGACACGTCAGTATTTTAAAAAGTGGCAAAAAGAGTACACCGACAACCTCACATATCACATTTTAGTATTTCTTATGAAACGATTCCATAGACCAAATACGGGCTAAAGACTCATCGTCTATATTGATTTCCCGCATATCAAGAAACATAAAGGTGATCGTAAAAACCGCCTCCTCATAAGCAGTAAATACAGATACACAGTTCGAGATGGCCGTTTCCTCATAGCCGAGCGTAATCCCTATATCCCGATTCAGCCCGGTGTCTTGCGCCGAGGACTTTAGAAAGTAATGAAAGTTCGACTTGTTTCGTTCACCAACTCACGCCTCCGCCAGGAGATGAAACGGCGCTGAAAGGCGCTGAAAGGCGAGAGGCACAAGACCGAAGAAGAAGGGCTTAAAAGTAAAGGTTAACTTGGGCCATGATTAATGGACCACCTGAAAAGGGACATACGTCTCAATGCTACTTATTTGTGGGATAGAGTCTGACTAGCTTTTCAGCCTGTCTGACATTTTTATTATCTACCTCGCAATGCATTCCTAAGCGACTCGATCTCAAAAGCATTCGCAGACTGATAGGGATATTTAATATTATTTAAGGTCGACCCTTAACGACTCGTGCAGTAGAATGTATGCAGAACCGACTTAAAAACGGGGTTTCTTGGACCGGGGCTGGCTCTTCCGAGTCTCAAAAGCTGCTATAAAATCATTCTCAAAGAGTGGACAACATTATGCCACCACCCAGAGTGGCGAGTTACCTTCAGACAGTTTTTTTCGATGTTATCTTCTTGTCATCGGCCAGAAAATGATATATTAGCAATGTTGGGTTGTAGTCTGTGTTGAGTTGTAGTCGTAGTGAACTTGTTTTCTTTTTGGTGAAGTTATTTCTTTCGGGTTTTTGCCGCGGTCATCTAAATTGACTTGACGTTTCGCTGATCAGCATGATCAGCATGATAAGCGAAACGTCAAGTCAATTTAGACGACCGCGGTAAAACCCGGAAGAAATAACTTCACCATTGGACAACAGCCGTGAATGCCGGCATTCTACTATCGTTCTCTCTTTGTTGATTCCTAAATTCAATACTGCATTAGGTTGAATCTAAAAATTGGCGGTGAAATTTTGATCCAGTAAGAGGGTTTCTATGTTCTTTTCTTTGCAAAAAAGAAAATATTTCATTTATTTATGTCATAAGTCATATCCCTCAGTTTTTTCTGAATTTTTGTGGTAAATTTAAACAACGGGTACGGGTAGTATGTAATCAGTAGGGTCCGGAAAGTGTGCCACAATGCAGGGTCGGCATTGTACAACTCTGTGATAATTAAATTATAAACTGTATTTTTTAAGCTCCTTGTAAATTATATACGTGTATATTACTTGCCCGTACGTTTACTTGCATGCGTACGCCCCTGAACGTGCCTAGTAACGCGAACTCCCGTACAAGATTCGGGATACTTGCAGTGTATGCAGTGTAGCCATTCTGCGTGCGACGTTTCAGTAATATGTTACGTTAACTCGATGCGAGCGGATGGACGGTAGAATGCCGAGTTCAAAATAATTTTATATGTTGTGAGTCACTAACTCGTGAGTTCGTGTAATGTATTTACCTACATATTATCTGATTTTGTGTGGATTTTTGCAATAATGACACAGTCGTTACCATTTGAGAATAGACTGACAAAGTTGATTGAAAATTACCACGAATTTACAATAGACGGATCACATATTTTATGTATTCCTTACAATAGTCGATTTATATTTCGACACCGAGACTGTGGAATTACTGGTATTGTTACAAAAGAGGAATTTTGGTTTGATTTGTGCATAATGTTTTGCGCATGTAGCCTTTCGTGGAACGTGGTCGACAATAACAAATAAAAAAAATAGAAGATAAAAAACTACTAAAGTAGATTTAGACGTTTATTGCCAAATGTGTATCCGATTTTTCATTGCCTAGTTTACATTGCGTAAAACATATTTACAGAAGAAATATCAACGTGTCACGGAAAATATCAAAGAAGACAGATAATAAATTTCTGTGAGTGACAGTGGACGAAACATCAGAATTTTGCGGTAATAAGGTCGTTAATGTTCTGATACGATTTTAGATGTTTCAGATATTTTGCCCCCAATATTTATAGCTAGCACACGGTTTGCAAACAACAGCTAAAGGTATCAAAATAGTAGTAACAGGTGTATTGTCCTCTGTCGATGTAAAAAAATAATAAAGTACTGATGTTAGTGACAACAAACAACTATTAATGATACAAACAACTGTGCGAAATTCGTGAAAATAATGTGCGTGGTGTGTCGTCCTCTGTCCAAGTGAACTATCTTGAATTGGCACCTTTAACTTCAGTAGATGTGGAACGTACATGTTAAATCGCTCACGTTTAACGAGAAGAAATGTAGAAAGACTACTGGTCATGGCAACGTACGCTTAAGGAATGAGGACAGTCGGTGTGTCTGAATAATATAAGCGATGTGTATAATAATAATAATAATAATAAATAGTCTTTATTTAATAATAATGCAAATTTACATACATTATATTTATAATACAAACATAGTTAGAGTGAATTAGACGAGTATTGAAGTGGGAAATTAGTAATTACATATATGAGAGTTACATTATTATTAAAAAGGCGGAGTTCAACTACTCAAGAATGAGGTCGTTGTTCTTCCACTCAACCCAAAATTACACAGAAGATGGTTAAAGACGATAAATATTACACCAATTATTACACAAATTACGGAAGTATATATAGGTGACGCAATTAAAAAAAAAATAATACTAAATAAATAGAATTTATATGAGACGGCAACTACGCTCCTGAAAATGGTACGATAAATACAACTATGAAGGCATGAATTACAAGACAAATTTTTGATCATATATTAACTGACGCATTTTGTGTTTAAAAGAATCTGAGGATAGGGTTTTCATATGTGAGGGTACAGTATTATACATTTTCGCTACTTGATATGAGAAAGACCGTGTAAATAGTGCCGATCTATGCTTGGGTATAGATAACAACTGAGGGTTTCTGGTAGCAATGTTATGGATTTCTCTTTGAAATTTGATTTTATCGAATAAATATACTGGCTCCTGATTTACAATAATATTGTGGTATAAGTTACAGCAATGCAAGGTTCTTCTATTTTTCATGTTCAACCAGTTAATATCTGTAATTTTTGTGTTTATGGAGCGACATTTCCCAAACATTAGTTTAATACAGGAGTTTTGTATTCGTTGTATTCTATTTGAATCGTTCACGGTCAAACATGAGTTATAAATGACATCGCCAAAGTTAAAATGAGACAGTACCAGGGAATCACACAAAAGCTTCTTGGTTTGTAAATTTAGAAGACTTTTGTTTCCGTAAATTAGTTTCAAATTACAGAACGCTCGTTTGATACATGCATTTATATGATTAGAAAATCTTAGAGAAGAATCAATAATTATACCCAAGTTCCTTACAGACTTGTAGAGTTCAATGCGAGCATTACCCACATATATGTTACAACTGTTTGAAACAACTTCTAACTTACTTTGCGGACCAAATAAGATAATTTGAGATTTGGTTGGGTTTAGTGTCAAGCAATGATCCTGGGACGACAAAAACAGCTGCTTCAAATCGTTGTTTATTGCATCACATGCATTAAGTACCTCATTTTCATCGAAAGCATACCATAATTGCGTATCATCCGCATAACAATGTATTTTGGAACTTTGGATGCAAGTTATTAAATTAGATGTATAAATACAAAACAAAAGTGGTCCTAATATTGAACCTTGAGGCACTCCGTTAGAAATATTTAAAGCTTTGGAAGATACATTATTAACTCTAACAATTTGCTTTCTTTCTTTTAGATAGTTGACAATCAGTTTCATGGCTATGTCACTAAACCCTATGTAGTGTAAAATTGAAACCAGTAGTTGATGGTTGATGCGATCAAACGCTTTGGAATAGTCAAGTAAAACTAAGGCTGTAAACTTGCCTTGATCACAGTTCCTTAATATATCATCGGAGATTTCTAACAATGCCGTACTGCAACTATGTAATGGCCGAAACCCCGACTGACTTGGTGGCAATATATTGTATTTATTCAAAAATAGTCTTATTTGACAATTTAAAATCCTTTCTAACACTTTGGACAAAGTAGGTAAGATACTAATGGGTCTATAATCTTGTAAATTATTGGGTGATTTATTTTTAGGCAACGGTATCACATATGCAACTTTCCACGCATCAGGGTAAGCTCCAGTCTCTATACAAAAATTCAGTATATGTACAATATAAGGTAAAACATGCGGACAAGCCAAAACAATCAATTTTAAATTTATTTCATCAAAACCAGTAGAATTTGATTTAATGGCAGTGATAGTCTGTAATACCTCCTCCCCATTTGTATATTGAAAACAAAATTTATCGCCCTCGTGTTTCAAATGATTTGTATAAAATTTTAATGTTTCTGAATTAGGAACATGCTGTGACTGAGCAGTACTAATAAAATGTTCATTTACTGAATCTAAATCATCAGTCAGTTCATTAGAAATACTAGATTTTGAACTAGGGTAAATATGAAGCTTATTTAGACGCTTCCAGAGGTTCTTTGTGTCAGCTGTTGATAGTTTATACCTAAGATAGGCTTTCTTCTCGCTTACTATGGCCTTATTAGTAACATTCCTAATTTGCTTGTAATAATTAAAATGAACAATATTATTGGATTTTTTATATCTGCGTAGAGCATTATTTTTTAATTTAATTAAGAATTTTATATTGTCGGTCAGCCAGGGCTCTTTTTTCCTCTTGATTGTAATAGTTTTCAATGGGGCATGCTTATTAAATAATTGCAGTAATAACGCATTAAATATATTTAATTTTTCGTTAACATCGTTTAAGTACAATATGTCATCAAAAGGTAATCTTATTAAGTCGTTTTCAAAATCCTGCAAGTTGAAGTTTTTAAAATCTCTATAAGTATATTCAAAGGGTGAAGTTTTCCTATCAAGTAGCGGGATTGTACAAGATACCAACTTATGATCTGATATATTGCTGGGAATATCAAGTACTTCACATTTGTAAATGTCTAACTCGTTATCACATATGAACAAGTCTAATAAAGTCTCACTATATGCTGTAACTCTGGTGGGAGAATCAACAATTTGTTTTAAATTATAACTTTCTATAGTTTCTGTCAACAACTTACAAGAGTTTAGTTCCGAATTGAATAGATTGATGTTAAAATCTCCAAGACAAATTATATGTTCATAAGAAGGGCCTATAGTGTTAAGACAATCTTCAAATGAGCTAATGAAATCATCTACTGACTGTTTAGGCGGTCTATAAAATGTACCTATGCAAAATCGCCCGCTGTGGCAGGTTACAGATAACCATAACTGTTCTGTCTCACTATTAACATTAGACTTAATTAAGTTTACATTTAATCCGTTTCTTACATATATTGCTAACCCTCCACCTCTAGTTAACCTATCCCTTCTAAATATTTTAAATCCATATATTTCAACAGCGTCATCTGTAATATCAGAAGTTAACCATGTTTCATTAATTGATATGATATCACAGTTATTGTTATCATTTACATATTGACGTAGAAATGCAATTTTGGGTAACAGCGAACGAATATTCAACTGTATTATATTCAATTTCTTAAGTGAATTTAAATTCTCCACTTTGAACATAATAAAAACATTAAATCATGATAACAATAATGTGACTGATTACATAAAATCAATTCTAGACTTCACAATATCAATTTGTTTCTTATACATAGGACAACACAGGTTATAAGCTTCATGAGCAGCGTCAAAATTGGTTTTTAATTTATGGTTAGAGTACATACAGTTGATACATTTCCTAAAAGAATTGGTGCAAGATCTTGTCTCGTGTTCCTCAGCACATATCGCACAAGTAACATGGTTTTTTCTTACATTCGCTTTGTGTGTGATTAAAACCGTTACACTTAAAACATCTGATGACATGGTAGTTTTCATACACTGGACATCTTTCAAAACCGATATTAACTTTTTTAGCTGTTAAAAATTTTCTAAATACAGGTCCATCGCATTCAACAACAGCAAAGAAAATGTCACTGTTGCTCTTAGTTTTCTTTATCAATTTAATCGATATGTTATCCTCATCGGCTAAAAAGTGATTCTGCCTTTTTAGAGCTGTTAATAGCTCGTCTTCTTGCATGTTCTTAATATTCGCTATTTTAACACTAGGTTTTTTCAATTTTGACTCTTCAACTATATAGTCACTACCCAACTGCTTGGAAACCTCATTTTTCATAACTTCAGTAGATTTTCTTGAATCGCATTTGATAATAACTGATCCATTCTTACCAGATTTGAGTATATTAACACCTACTGCTACGGATGCTGGATTCACTTTCATTTCAAGTGTCTTTTGGTCAGCAAACTATCCTGATGCTTGTTAGGTTTAATTATAATGCATGGCAAATTTTTTCGTAAAATTGCAGAATTATCAATATCTGCTTTTTGAGTTTTCAAGATATCAGAAAAACTTGGGGTTGCATGAACAGTTGTGTTATTGATTTTTTCCTTAAGATATTCAATTTCTTCTCTTAAACAGGCTATTATTTCATCTTTAGAATTAATTAATGCATTCTTGTCGGTGATTTGAGTTTGTAAGCTGGCATTAAAATTTTGGCACAATTCGCAGAAATAAAAAACTTTTTTGTCCTTCACTTGTAATGCTCTTAGTTCATTTATGCTGTTAATTTTCGCACATGTTTTGCAGATGTGTACCTGACAACCATCACAACTGATGAGATATTTAGTATCTTTAGTCCTACACTTTACGCAATCACTTTCCATGTCTGCAACCAGTATTTATTAACATTCGATAACCCGATACGATCCGCCACTGCTAAACTCAGATCCTAAACAGTTCTAGAGCAAAAACAGGGTAGTTTTTGCTCTTATCAGCCTTATCAACTTTATACGCACGTTCACGGATGGATATGTGTAGAACGGCTATATTCATGTATTACTGCACTTTGACTACAACACACTTTATGCAAGTTCGTAATTCAAAAAGGGCGACACTTACTGCGCACGGTTGTCGAAAGTTTGTAATATTTCCGGCGAAGATAACTAATAACTTTAGTATTTTGGAGAGCGCTAAAAGAACGTTCATCCACACTCGATACGATCGATGACGATGTATATATGTACATGTGTACATTATTATGTATATATGTACATTATTAACACATTTTTACTCCTGTCTTTTTGGCCTCTCATTTGTCCTTCCGTCAATGACATGTCGGATTTCGAGTTCGACCCTGCGTTGTGGCACACTTTCTGGATCCTCAAGTAACCAAGTTACACGGAATCACTAGCTTTATTGCTACGTTTCAAAGTAACAGAAACTGATTATTTTTAACGTATGGATCTATTTTGCACTAAGTGCGTATACGTAAGGTATTATACAAACTGACAGAGCACATTCCTAAGGTCACTTCAAGTACTATAACATTTACTGTAAACAAAGGCCCATTCTTCATGGTCATGGTTACGGATTTACAAAAACCGTTTCAAGTTCAGAAATACATACCCTTATGATATTCCAGAGGCTAACGTAGGATTGAGCGAAAAATAGTTTTACAAATATGATTTCATCCCATCAATTAAATATAATTCCACAGGTTGTCATGATATATAAGCTTTTGGTACTTGAAATGTAACTGTCAAGTAAATGTACATGTGGATTGGAAGAGGTGGTCCACATTCTTGACCACAGTTCCATCCATCCATCCAGTTTTGAATCCATTAAGCTATAGGCATACGTGTGGGGCAGAATTATTTATGCTAGTACAATATGGCCACAGCGATCTCCAGATCTGAATCCTTTAAACTATAACCTGTGACGTAGATTTCTGTCAGTAAAACGTTACAAAATCTTGCAAATTAGCAAGCAGTATGCAAAGTAGGTACTTGAAATTTTATATCGGAGCTATAAAATTTCAATGATGAATTGAACCCATGATAAATTTTACCATTATTTATACGACATTTTCTATTTAAAATAAACTCAGGAACATGTTCTCTCAGTACGCCACAGTACACCACGCCATTTTATCTATATTTTGCGCTAAACACTTTTGCATTTTTTTGGGCAAGGATATGGCTTGACAAATAAGATGGTATGGTATGGTATGATATGATATGGCCTGAGAGTGTGTTCCAAAAAAGTAAAAATGATTTTGTACATAAGATATCACATATCGTTGAAAGCGTATATTCACCAGCTTTTAGTTTTCTGTTCCTCATCCCATGCGGAGAGAATGTCGCAGTGTAATAGAATCCTACTGGCTCAGATTGACGAAACCTCTTAGGAAATATACGGAGCACTATAGTTGGGCGAAGCATACGGTATTATATTCGATTTTTATTTTTACGCTGAGCCGGAAGCATGTGGATTACTCTAAGGCCCGGATAGAGATATAGAAAGATTGGAGATTTAAAATAGATAGTGGAAAAAGGAAATATTGTAAATAGTTTATAAAAACTTTAATCGAAAGAAAAAGAAATAAAAATGAATGTAAATAAATAGTCTACGTGCAGTATTAATCTGTGTTACATGTCTTGTTACCTCTCTCTACGTTTATGTTAAGCCACTCAGCGTTGGGTGTTAAACAGCTTTATATAAGGAGAGAGAAAAAGAAGACGAATACTATTGCACTTGACAACTTAGGGGTAAGCAATAACGCTTGATTGAACAAGAGGTGTTTGTATTGATCACTCTATTTATGTAGTAGATAATTTATTTGCATATACAGGGTCCGACAAAAAGTCTGGAAAACCTGTATCTTTTTCATCATTCGTTTTATAAATAATTGTTACGGGTAATTATTTGTCGGTTTTTAGTTTTTTATTCGTTGTATTGTTCCGTTGAAGTATCAAGTCAGTCTTCAAGGTGACTACTAGTTTATATTGTTATTGTTAATTGTCATTCGATTATTGATTGTATTTAGGCAACGTACCAAAGGAACCAAATTTTGCGGAAATTAAAATGTATCGAAGAGTTTATTATGTAACGTCATGAACATTTTATACAGTTATATGCAGAATATTGAGGATCCACAAAAACTAGAAAAACGTAGAGTTTTACTTGAAAAAACAAAGATGGCTGTTAAAGTAAAAACTGAGGATCTCTATAATATACAAGAAAATAATTAATCAACTGTTATCCGAAACAATTTTAACTAGCAATCTCCCTAGGGTTTGAATTTGAATTATTATCGAACATTTTTGGAGAGTTCGAATGTTCTGAAAAAACATTAACTGGAATAAATGAGATGTAAATTTAGGTGACTATCCTTGGACAAACTGAGATACGACAATTTTTCAAATTAATATCCCTATCTAGTGTATCTTCAAGCTATGGTTACATAAAAAAGTAAAGAAATATCCTCATATATTACACAATTCAGTATTGTCTCCTTCAAAATAACTTCCTTGGGAAGCCACACAGCGCTGGAGACCATTTCTCATTGCAGTGCTCGAACTCATATACTGGAATAGCCTTCAGATGATCGGTTACAGTCGTTTGAATGTTTTCTATGGTCCCAAAATGACGTCTCTTGATGATTTTTAATATCGGGAAGAGAAATAAGTCACAAAGACTCAAGTCAGGCGAATAAGGAGACTGAGTAAAGTCAAGACACCTTTCTCTCCCGATCCTTTTGTACCTGCGAAAGGTTTTTTGGAACCATTTTTACTCATATTTTTTCATCCCCAATTCGTTAGTCAAAATCTGATGAACAGTTAGTGGTGTGATTCAAATTTAACGCTTCCCCGATTATTCTTGTCGTCAACCGACGATCTGAACGCACAAGATATCGTATTCTATCAACATTTTCATCGGTTCTTGAAGATGAAGGCCTTCCGCTGCGTGGTTTATCTTCAGTCGACTGTCTTCCACCTGAGAATGCCTTAAAAAACCGAAAAATCTGGGCTCTTGAAAAAAACGCAGTCTCCGTAGGCGTGTTGAAGTTTTGCAAAAGTATCCGTTGCGCTGTGTCTAAGTCTGAAGCAGATAGAGCAGATGCATTATATGTATATGTTAACCTACCGCCCTTCCATGTCCCGTCTCCGCATTACTTAATTTACACACCTCGTACATACATATGTACATATGGCATTTTTGTTATTTACTGTTTATTTAATTTTGTATTAGAATTATAATTTTAGAATTTTTCTCACCGCAGTGTATGACTTCTGTGCAGATGACATTAACGACACTATCGATATACCCCATCACTGATTATTAGCTTAAAAACGGTATAACACCCAGCTAATGTTCCATTAAACCGTTGATTTAAAATCGCCCGAAAGTGCCAGACCAAGTCGCATAATGCGATATAGTAATTGAGTTACAATTTATTGATTTCGTATTAACAGAAATTATCTCTGGCACAAATTGGGACAACGTAAATGGATGTATAGTGATTCGGTTATGCCCCGGAAACTATGAATCACTTTGATAAATGTACTAACTTAATCGGATTAGTTCATTCCGTAAAAAAACAAATTGGAGTTCGCCGTTATACATCCACTTAATTAGTGTTCTAGTTTTTTTCACAATAGACGACAAGAAGTATACATTTAATATGTATTATTAGTTTTTCCTTATAAAACTTTTATCTTTATTTGATAGAGAAATCGCGGACCCTAACAGAACCGCATTAAGGAGGAGTAGGTAGCAGAGATAGTTGGAGGAATACAACATTTTCGTATTTTCTTAAGAAAATATGGGATCCACATAATTAGAGCCTGTAGGTTAATAACAGATTTAAGGACCGATCTTAGCGCGACTGGAATGTTGTCACTATAATGTTGACACTATATCTGTCACATTAATAAAGTACCTCGTTAACGCCTGTATACAGGGTGGTCCAGGTTTTGGATCCCCTGTTTGATGTAGAAAAAATAATTACTCTTGCAAATTTTCGATCTATGGCTTCGTTTTTGAGATATTAATTTTAATTTAAAGTGTTGCAAGCAGGCCAAAACCTATGACTGAACTACCAAGAAAATACGATATGAGAGGCCAAGACTTTTTTAAACATTTTATAACTTACTAAAAATAATGTAACGCCAAACTCGTTTTGATAAGACCTAACACGGGTTTCTCTTGGATTTTCTTGAGCCCAGACATGACAATTGTGGTGGTTAAAAATCCCTGTTCTAGTGAAGGTAGCTTCATCTGTCCAAAGAATGGTTTGTAAAAATTCTGGATTCCTTCCAATTGAGTCAAGTAGCCAGTTACAAAATGTCATGCGACGGTTTTCGTCACCAGGGAGCAGATTCTGTACAGGCTGTAAATGGTATGGCTTCCTATTATCTTTATGAAGTACACGTACACTGTTGATTTTGATGTTTCCAACCGTAACTCTGCCCGTCGAGAACTCAATCTAGGATTATTGTCAAATGTTCTCAATATGGCATTTTCATGGTTATTTCTTCTCCCATGCCGCTCTGGATTTCGAGTATGTTTCAATCCAAATTCTCGAAAATGGCATTGGATACTCACAAAAACACGAGCATTTGGTTGCCTTCGGCAATTGGCCGAGTTTTTATCCCACTCCACTATGTAGCCTTGTTTTTCCGAAAGTATAGAGAAAATCAAAAGTTCATGATAAAATGTAACCTTCGGAGAAATAAACTAGGGCAAAACATTTATGTTTCGCTAAAATATGCAGGCGTAACGTTGTGTACCGCTAATGCTTAGGGTTTCTCGCGAAAGATTAAGCAAGCCTCTGAAGGATCGGGATTACACGGGAAAGTCGGGTTTGAATTCTTAATATGCTTAAATCCGTTGGCGACGAGATTAAATTTAATGGAGGATTCTAGGTAAGAGATGGACGGAATTGAAAGTTCCTCGGATGCAGATAAGCTGAATGTTTTTTTTTTCTCTCTCTCTCTCATCCGACGTAAGTAAGCCTTGAGGTGTTTCAACTAATTTGTGCCTCTAATCTTATTCTGCATTTAATGGGGATGAACGGTGGTAGAGTGTATTTGTAAAAGATACTGGTGGCCATTGATAATGCAACACCCTCGAGGAGTTGAGTAACATAACTCAAACTGCGTTTAAATACTATGTTATAATAATAAAACAACTGATTACTGTTCCAAGCTTATCTGATAAGTTGTACAGATAATATTTAATAGGATACGTGCCCCCACCTACTCTTAAGCAGCTTCTAGACGCCTTGGTAGTGAATCAAACAGCATTCGAATGGTCTCTTGAGGTATATCATTCCAGGTAGCTTGTACCCTCGTCGATAATTCCTCTGTTCCATTTGCTGGTCCAGTATATGTTTGGAGTCTTTTTCTATCACATCCCATACGTTTTCTATGGGGGATAAACCTGGGCAACGCTAAGGCCAAGGAAGTCGTTGTAACTGTATGCTCATTCAGAAACTGTGTCTCGTTTGCTGCTGCATGTTGGTCTGACATTATCGCGTGGAAATATCAAGGGCGGAGCCAGGGGGGGGGGCGATGGGGGTGATCGGCCTCCCCAAACGGTCAAGTAAAAACCAAAATAGTCGGGGGATTGCACTTGCCGTTGCCTCCAATGACTTTTTTTTTTTGCTTTTTTGTTTAATCTGCATTGGACCGCCCCCATAAAGATATGATTTTTCCGTTTTCCTTGGCGTCCTCGAATACGGACCCAACTTGCCGTTACGCCAACTCAGCCGTTACGCCATTTCTCCCAAAATTATCTTTCGTAGAGCTTCATGTACAGGGAGTACCAAAGTCCGTTATCATATCTAATTATGTACAGGGTGAATTCGTGAGAATTCCGACACCCACTCTCTCCGTTATTTCTAGAGCTGCAAAAACAAAATTTCACAGGGATAACTTATTTCTTCTGAAATTTAAAAATATGCCATTGTTATTATACACGGTGTCAATTTGAAAACGAACAGTGCTATTGTATCTCCTATGGCCTAGGAGCAAGCCGAATTAACACGCGGCTTTATCGCGCATGTGCCTCTCTACTTGTCTCGCGTGGTGACATCCATGGTACCGTTCGGGTATCATCGGACTAATTGGCTTCTATCTGTGGCTGCTGTCTTCACTCACGTCTTTAATATTGCCTAAACTAAGGACAGTATCAAAATTTGGCGAAACACGTTAATTTACATATCAAGGGGGACAACTTTTGAGGCATTTGTTGTCGTACTACTTTGAACCCCCTAACCCCCAGGTCACCTACCCCTAACACTTTAAATGGCAACCCCTATTTCTTTTGTCATTTTTGAGTTCCTTATGCAATTCTACATAAGTCCCATATTTCTTTTTTGTCAAAATTGCGGTAGTTAACCTCATGAATGTGTGGAATGTATTTAATTTCTAAATTGAAATAATGCAACTTTTAAAAGTATGATAATGAAATACTCAAATTCTTACCTTTATAATTACTTTTTTAATTTTTCAAAATAGGTTCCATTGTTTTCTAAGCACAAGTACAGCCGATATTCAAACTGTTCGCGGATGTGTTGAAGAGTTTCAGGTAAAATAGCCCTACATTCTTGTACAATTCTTTGCTGCAGTTGTTCAATGGAATCTGGTTGAGTTTTGAATACAACTGATTTCAAATGACCCCATAGGAAGAAATCGAGAGGTGTCAGATCTGGTGACCTAGGTGGACATTCGATGGGTCCTCTCCTACCGATCCACTGCTCCGGATAATGATTATCCAACCACTCTCTTACTGGGCGTACATAATGAGGAGGTGCTCCATCCTGTTGGCTTCCAACAGGATGGAGCACATGTTCATCTAGATGCAGCAAATGTTCATCTAGAGCAAGATTTCCATTGGCGTCTCTTTGATTTTTCACCTCATGAATTAAAAGAGGCTCTATTGCTCTGTCTAACATTTCGGCATAAATTTCACCATTTAGATTTTCATTTATGAGGAGAGGCCCAATGATAGTATTGCCTAATATACCCGCCCAAACATTTATTTCGTGTTTTGTAGCGGTGAAATGTAAATAAACGAAATAATTTGGTACCTAGTTTTTTCAACAAATATTTTTAAATGAATGGATGTGACTGACATGACGGGTCAGTGAATGTAACCCCTTTTAAAAGTTGCATTATGTCAATTTATAAAATAAATACATTTGACACATTCGTGAGGTTAAGTACTTCAATTTTGAAAAAAAAATAATGGAATTTATCTAGAATTGTACAAGAAACTAAAAATGGCAAAAGTAATAGGGGTTTCCATTTAAAATTTTAGGTGTGCCCTGGGGGTTAGGGGGTTGAAAGTAGTACGACAACAAATGCCTCAAAAGTTGTCCCCCTTGATATGTAAATGGACGTGTCTTGCCAAATTTTGATGCTGTCATTAGTTTAGGCAATATTAAATGCTGTTCGTTTTCAAATTGACACCGTGTATGTATAATTCAATAAATAAACAAATATAGTGTTCCGTTAAAAAAATCTTTATTAAACAGTTGGTACATTTTCTTTTAGTTGTTTTTTTTTTTCAAAAAAAAAATAGTTGTAAACATTTTTTTCATATCTCTAATAATAACGAAGGAAAGGGGTTGTGAATTCTCAGGCACTCACCCTGCGCATGCAAAAAAATACGCCATAAATATAATAATGCAATTTTGAAGGAACTTCTCTTCATTAATGCGATTATTTAATAGGCTGTTTTATGTTCGAATTAATTCGGAAAAGGAAAAGGGACGCCTTTTAACGTCATTATCTTTGACACGCGATTCAGATCGATATTATTTAATTATTTCGCTCGATGGAAGTGGTTGCTAAGTTTGCTTTTTATTACGTGGGCCGAGTTGTTCGGCGTAAAGGGATACCAGTTCCGAAGGAAAATATTTATCGAGTGACTGTTGTTCATTATTATTATCGATCCGGGGGTCTCTTCGACATTGGGGAAATGTCTTCGAAGCCAGGAATTTTCCCGAGAAAAAGGGTGAGTGAGTGAGGGGAGAACAGCATTTTCTTCTCCTTCGAGTCGACAGTATGAAATTGGAAAAATCACAAAATTGATTTTTTAGACATTAATTGCTTTTATTTCGAACCGATCGCATTTAGGTATATTCCCATCCAGTGGTCCTCTCAATTTTTTTTATCTATTATTTAGTAATGTCAATACGATACGTCTTTGATTCTAACAGATTTTGATCAACATTTGAACTAAAATAACTTCATGCCAGTTAAGAAAATGTGTACAAATTTCCCTCCTATACCTTTGTCCAGTGAGAGTGCCAAAATAAAAAATTGGTCCAAAAATTCTTGTCCTAATACCACACCAAACACCGATTTACTGTAGATGTAGAGAAGTGTAGATCTTTTTTTAAAACAGTATCGCAGTATCGCAGTACCAACAGGTACTTAATTGCGAAACAACACGAACAGAAGTTTTAGGAGTATTATCCACAATTTGTAGGAAGTTTTCTATTAAGTCGGGAGTATGTTTTCTTGGTCGGCTACTTCCTTATCTTCTTCCTACACTTCCGGTTTCTCGCAAAACACTCACACAACGTCGCACTGAAGACTCGAAAATATTGTAATTAAATACTATATCATGGAACTCATATCTCTAAATAATCTTGCTATATTATAAAATTTCCATAAACCACTTTTCCAGATGACAAAGTTTACGGATTAGTCTGTCCCTCAAATCATGACCTTTTTTTTGTGGGGCTGTGTAATTTGAGTCTGTACCTTTTCGCCTGCTTACCTAACTTTGCTCACACTACGTATTTCTTTGGCACTCTGTATATAATTTCAGCAAAGGGCGACTCACTAGAAATTTATGGAGGAAAAGACTTTCATGGACGTTTCGAGTAAAGAGATTTATGTTTCTAAAACTAGAGAATATTAAAAAACTCCAGAAAGATGTATGCATTTCCACACAATACACCGTCAGTCCCGAAGTCATACGTGTGCGAAATATAAAGGTTTCCATGAAGTACGTATTGATAATACCGGTTTTTGTGATCCATAAATCAAATTTTATGTGTGCCGCGGTGAATGCATATATTCTAATTTCCCCAGGGCAGGGCTTTGTAAAATTGTAACGCCCATGTGATCTGTTATTTGTTCAGTAATGTTGTGGAAGCGTTCAGATTTATGTTTTGTTTGAAAAAAGTTTAAATCTTATTAAGACAATGCGTCTATATGGCTATCCAATGTATTATCAATAATAATCTGTTGTCAAATATTGTATGAGAATCTTCATTAAGAAGGAGCATGTTGACACCTGCTTAGAGTGTCAGCTGTTTTTAAAAATGAAGAAATTTTCCTATACTGGAATAGCCTTCAGCTGGCGGGTTACAGCCGTTTGAATGTTTTCTATGGTCCCAAAATGAGGTGGTTTTTGAAGTGATTTTCCCCGCCCAACTTAAGGTGATTTTTCAATCTCGGGAAGAGAAAAAAGTCACAAGGACTCAAGTCAGGCGAATAAGGAGTGTGAGGAGGTACAGGAATGTTTTTACTGGATAAGAAACACTCGTTTACTGAACTGGTGGTGTGACAAGGCGCATTGTCGTGATTCAGCATCCAATTCTTCTTGATGGTTGGTCTCACTGGCATGACCCTTTTTCGAAGTTTTTCAAGAACCTCTCTGTAAAAGTGTTGATTTACTGTTTGGAGACACAAACTCTTTGTGGACTAGCTGGCTATCAAAAAAGCAAATCAGCATGCATTTGGTCTTCGACTTGCTCATTCTTGCTTTTTTGGGTCTTTGACAGCTTGAAGTGTGCCATTCCATACTTAGGTGCACACGTTCCATAAAATGGGGATACTTTTCAATCGATTTCAAAAAGTCAAGACACCTTTCTCTCCTGCTGTCGTTTTGTTCTTGCTAAAGGTTTTTGGAACCATTTTTGCGTAAATTTTTCTCATCCCCAGTTCGTTTGTCAAAATCTGATGAACAGTGGGCGTGATTCAAATTTAACTCTTTCCAGATCGTTGTTGTCAACCGACGATCTGAACGCCTGAATCCCCGCATTTTATCGACATTTTCATCGGTTCTTGAAGATGAAGGCCTTCCGCTGCGCGGTTCATCTTCAATCGACTGTTTTCCTTCTGAGAATGCCGTAAACCACCAAAAATCCTGGGCTCTTGAAAAAACACTGTCTCCGTGAGCATGTTGATTTTGCAATTTTGTTTTGCAATAGTATCCGTTGCTCTGTGTCCAAGTCTGAGGCAAAACCTTATTGCACACCGTTGCTCAAAATTAATATCACTAACTTTTAAAATGCACTAGAAAAAATTAATAATAAAAAAAAAATAAAAACAAGCTTTTATTTAAATGCATGTAGATGTATTTACCCATTTTATAAAATACACACTTTTTTTTCTTAGATTTTCTGGTGTCAAGATCAAGTTACATAATTATTACATTCTTGTTTATCTACACAAGTATCCCGTGACAAGCTTTAATATCATGTAAATTGTGTAATGTAATAAATTGATGGGTTTGATTTAATTTAAAGTTTATTTTCTTCTTTTAGAGCATTTAGATAAAAGCTTGTGTTTTTTTTTTAAAATATTAATTTATTTTTAATGTTTTAGTTGTCATTGTGATTTTTTAAAATTCAGTTGCAAGATTTGACCTGAACAATTCGACCCCAAAATCATAATCCGCGACTCTAAAAACCCCGAGATAACAAAATTTCAGACCGATTGGACCAACTAAGTTTTTGAACGCCATCTCAGATCCGCCATCTTAATTTTTGGGAGTACACAAAAAATAACTAGTCCGCCATCTTGGACGTTCCGCCATATTGGATTTATAGCAAAGTCATTTTATTATTTTTTTCGTTTTCTTCTCTGCAAACCCTTTCGTTTGATACCCATATCATAGGAGTGCGCAAAATATAACTATTCCGCCATCTTAGACCGTCCGCCATTTTGAATTTAGAATGACATAACTTAGCTAATCATGCATTGTCATCCAAACTAAACATGTATGCAAAATTTCATCTCAATCGGTTGAGGACACTACTTTAAAATTCAGTTGCAGGATTTGACCCGAACATACATACAAACAAACATACATTGCAAGTTAAATAAAAGCTTGTAAAAAACGAAAACAGTCACAAGGAACAAACAAATGACTCATGAAAACAAGTTCAATCTTGTACTGAAGGTGCATTACATGTTAGCTACCGCCCTTCCAAGTCCCTTCTCCGCAGTATTGCTAGATCGGGCGCTACGTTGCCAGTCGCATTACTTAATTTACACACTTGTTTGTATGTACTTTAGAGTTTTCAAGGGACGATAAGCGCGTAATAAATTCACATCTTTGGTATGTAACAACTTTATTGTTCGTTGATTGATAACTTTTTAGTCCAAGATCTAATGTGGGCTCCATAATTAATTTGGATTGTTTAAAATCATGAAAAACAGCTGTAGAATTCACACATTATTTAAAAGATAAAGAAGTGATACATGACTTGTTAACCCTAAAGATTTTAATAACATTGGCAATTGATTTACCTACAAAAATGTTTGGTTGAAAATAGTCATTTATCTACTATGACACTACTCAATCATTCTGACGGAAAACGCAAGTGATGTTCACATGCATCTCAACCATATATTGTAAAACATAATTCGTCTTAAAATAACATCTAGTAAAGTCGAATTTTAAAACGGAAAAAAGTTTTAAAGTTACGCCACCAAAAATAAATCTCTCAAATCGTTCCCTAACATCGGCTGAATTTATTCCCGCAGAAAGTTTTTCTCCACTTTGTCGCGAACAACTTGTAAATCTGTCTTTATACCGAGGCTGCCTTATAAAGCCTTTCTGTTTTTGCTCTCTAGGCAAGTAATACATATTTAATGCTTTATTCTCGAGAATAAATGTGCCACTCCGAGGAAAATATTGCACCGGCCCCTTTGTAAAATACATAGAGGTAGCATTAAAGTATGGATTACCTAACAATCGCATTACTCTTGATTCTCATGCCGTGCCAGTTTATATAAAGTTCTGGCCCGAGGTGGCCCAGCGTGAGATAATATGAAATTTTCCAACGATAATGAAAACAGTGGTGGATTACGACTTACTAAAAGGAACTGTAGATACGTTGTTTCGAGATATTACCACACACCTCATCAGTGCAGTTATGTTAAAAAAGTAAGTCGAAGGAGGTGGAAAAATAGGAAACAAAGGATATAAGACATACACAGAAATGTTGTATACAATTTGAATACGAGGTGTGCAAATTAAGGAATGAGAGGGATTTTTATTTTTTTTTATTCGAATAGACTTACAATTCAGTATTGTCTCCTTCAAAATAACTTTCTTGAGAAGCCATACAGCTCTGGAGACAGCTCCTCAGAGCAGTGCTGGAACTCGTATACTGGACAAGACACAGGAATGTTTTTACTGGCTAAGAAACTCAACTTCACTGAAATGGCTGTGGGACAAGGCTCATTGTCGTGATGCAACATCCAGTTGTTCTTGATGTTTTGTCTCACACGCACGACCTAAGTTTTTCAAGAACCTCTCTGTAAAAGTGTTGATTTACTGTTTGGCCTGGAGGCACAAACTCTTTGTGAACAATTCCTGGCTATCAAAAAAGTAAATCAGCATGCATTTGATCTTCGAATTGCTTATTCTTGCTTTTTTGGGTCTTGGAGAGCTTGAAGTGTACCATTCCATGCTTTGGCGCTTGGTTTCCGGGTTGTACTCAAACATCCAAGTCTCATTACCAATAATGACACTTTCTATAAAACGGGGATCATTTTCAATCGATTCCAAAAAGTCAAGACCTTCAACCTTTCTCTCCTGATGTACTTCTGTTCTTGCGAAAGGTTTTTTATAACCATTTTTGCGCAGATGTTTCTCATCCTCAATTAGTTAGTCAAAATCTGATGAACAGTGGTGTGATCCAAATTTAACTCTTCCCCGATCATTCTAGTCGTCAACCGACGATCTGAACGCACAAGATCCCGTTTTTTTATCGACATTTTCATAGGTTATTGAAGCCCTTTCGCTGCGTGGTTCATCTTCAATCGACTCTCTTCCTTCTGAGAATGCATTAAACCACCTAAAAACGTACTGAAGTTTTGCAAAAGTATCCGTGTGTCCAAGTCTGAAGCAAAACCTGATAGTACACCGTTGCTCAAAATTAGTGTAACTCATTTTTTAAAATGCACTAGAAAAAACAGCTTACAAAAACAGTCACAAAGAACAAACAAACGACTCTAACAAGTTTAAACTTGTACTGAAGGTGCATTACATGTTAACCTACCGCTCTTCCAAGTCACGTCTCCACAATGTTGCTAGATAGGGCGCTACGTTGCCAGTCTCATTACTTAATTTACACATCTCGTACATTCGTGGTAATTGAATAAGGAGTTACTTACCCATTTATAAATAGTAATAATAAAGTTAAATAGAAGATAGATTCTTCATAGAACACCAGGCTGAATCCACAAGCTTGTAATTAATACTTGGGGTATACTCCAAGGCAGTGTACCTACTTGGGCTTATTTTGTATTTAATTGAAACTTCGAATATGTTAACAACAAGACTTGTTGATCTACCCACATTTATAGTCGACACTACTGTCGTAGCCTCTCATATTAGTCCTAAAAAAGCAACAGAATATCTGCAATGTTCGTTAAATAACACTTAACACTGGGTAATGATATGGTGGATCAAAGGTAATGAGAATTAATCCACCTATACAACTTTCACCAATAGAATAACCAAAAATAAATAACAAATTAAATGGAGTGGGTACTGGAACCTTCGGCGTAGAAACAAAAAACTGGACGTTTTCCACGAAACACCGAACTACTACACTTTTCTCGACGCGCGTTTCGCCAAACAAGTTGGCATCTTCAGGAGAAGATTAAAACAGTTTTAATCTTCTGTCCACGTCCAGTTTTTTTTACCAATTAAATAACAATAAATAAAAAATAAGAAAAGAACAATAATAACAAATAGAACATGTCATTAGTACCTATTATTTGGGAATGCATTTGGACATAAAACTAAAACTCATCTTTTTGCTAAAAGGAAACAGTTAGATCTTCAACCATAAAACTATGTTACCCATCAGTCGCAGAAACATTCAGCCCAAACATTGAATTACTGCAGAGATTCAAATAAGGTCTTCTGTATGAATATAAAAGTGCCTAAGGGGTAACTAAGGGGTAAGAGTGATTTTAAAGTACCATCAGAGTAAGAAGATATTGAAAAATATAGTGAAAAATACAGTCAAGGTATTAGAAATCATCCCAATCCATTGTCAACAGACTGATGATCGGTTGTCTTTCAGCCAAAACTCTTAAAGATTCAAACCCTCTGGCTTTCAAGGGTTGATTAGTTAGCTATTAGCCATTTTTAAATTGGATTATAGAAGTTTTTAGTTAACGCCAAAAAATAATTTTTCAGTCATATTTTACAGGGCGTTGTCCATTGAGAACCCTCCCCTATTAGTAGTCGTAAGAAATGCGTATTGTCCTTTCAAATAGAACAGATTGTATAGAGGACAAAAGGCTACATAAACAACACTGTCCCATACTCATGTATTTGTTCAGTCAGTAGTGTCCTGTTAGCAGGTTTACTGTAAACCTTCAAACTTCCTTTTTTAACCCAATGGATCTTCTGTAGTTTTCCCGGGTTTGTCCTGAAAAGTTTGTTCACCATTCCAGCGATTTGTCATCTTAGCTATTTAAATAATATGGATGTTTTTTTCATGGTTTTGCCACTCCATAAATCTGTTGTTATAAGGCTACTCGAAGCGTATTCTTTGACTGTTCTGTCTGATTCATCATTACCATTACGTCATGCATGGAACTGAGTACTTAAGAACAATAAATGCAAGAACTACTTCCTTAATTGGTCCCGATCTATGTATTTACGAGTTGACGTCGACTTACGTAAACCCAACTTTTTTCTTATCGTCGACGCATTATCCGGGGGACGCCCTTCCATAAATAGAAATTGCTTTTTTGCTGATCCCCTCGCTCCAGGCTAATTAGTTTTTAAGCGACACGTGTTGTTGACACTTTGGATGTAGATGGGGCGCGCGAGGAGGTGCGGGGCGGGACGGAACGCGGCGGATGAGGAAGAGAACAACGGGACAGACAGGCCGCCGCTGCCGCGCGCCCGGATATTTCGTTCGGCTATCTTTTTTGTTTCCCGCGAATGGTTAGCGGGAGTTTATGCAGGGGATGAAGTGTCCAATTTAAATCGGTTCAGCTCGGGGAGAGCGAATAGCGAGAACTGGGATATTCGCGCGTTGGATGGGAATGTGAGAAATTCAGTGCGTGGTGTGTTCACCATACCCAAATAAAATATTATACTACTAGTAGCTTCAACACAACCGCTGTTCTGGCACAGTTCTAGCAATCTCCTCCTTCTCCGCCTCGATCGTCTTCTCCCCCTCTTCCCCATTCTTCTCCGTCTTCCTATTCTACTTCTGCTTCTTCCTATCTTTTTCCTCCTGCTTCTCCTCCCCTCATGTTTTCTAATTATTCCTGCCCCTTCTCCTCAATGTTCTTCTAATGCTTCCGATCTCTCTTCTCCACGGTCTTCTCATTCTTTTTCTCCCTCTTCTTGTTCTGCATGTTCTTCTTATACTCCTATTTTATTGTATAGTGTCAATATTACCGATATTGTTAAGTTCCCGCTTTCGAAATGAAAGGCGTAACAAATTATCGTCAGTTTTTAAAAGATAAGATGTAGTAGGTGATAAGCTATTCACGTCTGAATAAAAACTATAACACAACAAATATTTTATAAACCCGATAAGATGTTTTCACGTTTTTATTAATAAAAACCAGGACGATATTCAGTTTCAAACAAAAGATGCAATGTTGCGCCTGGATTTGTTTAAAATGTATACCACTGTATTCCATAACTGTGTACAAGGGTGCGTTCAATAAAATATAGGTACTATATATTTTTTAAATGTAATACCTTGTATACGTGGTGTGGCTATTCAATAACTGAACTGATGCTGCTACCAGCGCACTTCGAGCGTGTCGCGACAAGTTTGAACAGAACTGTGTCTGGTGATACTTTCCCCACTCTGGGCTCGCTGTACAAGTCAGTGGGTCGCTCAGTTTGACTGTAGCAGTCGTTTGAATTAGTCTACGCACCAGTGACGTCGAAAAAAATGTTAAGTGTTCAGATGGAGCAACGGGTTAATCTCAAGCTTTTTGTTAAACTGGGGAAAACTTTTACACAAGCTTACAAAGAAGTGTACGGGAACGAATGTTTATCCCGCTCACAAGTTTTTTGAATGGTTTAAATGGTTTAAAGAGGGACGTGAAACGACCGAAGACGATCCGCGCCCCGGACTGCCCTCAACATCAAAAACGGACGAAAACATTGAAAAAATCGGTAAATTAATCCGCAAAGATCGTTGTCTAAGCATCCGAGGGCTTGCTGAAATAACAGGAATCGACAAAGAATGTCTTCGCCAGATTTTGCATGAATCGTTCAATATGCACAAAGTTTGCTCAAAAATGGTGCCAAAACTCCTCACTCCCGAGCAAAAAAGAAATCAAGAATCAACATATGCGCTGACATTCTAAACAACATTGACACTGATCCAGGCTTGTTAGACATGGTGATTACTTGTATTGTAACTAGATATAACAACTAGAAATTGTAAATATATTACTTCTCTATTAGTCTTTTGGTTAGTTGGATTTTAGGTACGGGAATAAATAACAACTATTCGATTTTTGCCAACGTTTCGGAGCTTTATTTCTCCTTCAGGGGCTCAATCAAATGATCTAAAAATTACTCTAGTAATTTTTAGTGTGTGTTGTCCTGTAAATAGTTTTTGTGTGTATCTTGGTACATTTGTTACATATTTATATAGATAGAACGGCCAATGTTCGTAATTTACCACGTTACGTGACCTAAAAAAAACTTTAAAACTAAAGCGTTATGACAGTAGTTCAGTTATTTAATAGCCACACCTCGTATTAGTACATTTTTGAGTTCCCCTTGAAACGGCGATTTCAAAAAACTAGTTCTAGTAGGGGTCTCTATTGGGTAGTTTCGGAACTACAGACTTTTAAAGTCGTGTTTTTTCCAAGGTGACCTTTAAAAAGATTTCTTACAATTTAAAAACACATATGTATATATTCCTACTATAATTCGTCACTTCTGTATTACTATTTTTTTCTGGTTACAAAATCTAGTAGATTATTCTAGAGTTGAATCTGACAGTAAATGCTATAAGAAATTATTCAACTGTCCAATAGATTAAACTTTTTTGTTTAGTCCAGCGTAGCCTATTATATTTTTACTCTTAATTCGATTTTTACTCTTAATTCGAAATTCGAATATTCGATTTTTATAGCTAAGTATCACTAACTATAGCTATCACGAACTATACAAATTTTATGACATTATATATACATTTATTTGTAGCACAAAACGTGTTTCATAAATCAAATAATACTGTGTATAAGCTGTAAGAAACCTTTTAGAGGTCAAAACCGTTGAAAAACCACGAATTTTAAAGTTCTGTAGTTTCTAAATTACGCTTTTTGAAATCATTTTCTCAAGGGGATTCAAATATGTAATAATGTATAGGATGATCTATTTAAAAATATTTAATATATTTTATTGAACGCACCCTGTATACATAGCTGTGGAATACAAAACATTAAGAAAAAAACTAGGCGCTTCCTACATCTTTTTTATTTGAAACTTTTTTCATATTTGTCATAAAAGAAATAATAGCCCAGTTAAAATATAATGAAAAAGCCTGTACATATTTAATAATTAGTACAGTGGTCAAAGTGACGCATCGTTTTTGATGTAGTACCAAGTTTTAATCCTCTCTTAAAATGGTTCGCCTTCGATCTCTGTAAAAATCATTGTTGTTTTAATAGAAGCTAAAGCACGAGTTCAAACAAACAACCGCTTTCCTGATATTCTCATTGGTTATTATTGCTAATCCCCATAGATGGATCGGTAGATGTGAGTATTTTGGATGACCAGCTCGATCCAGAGGCGTACCACATATATCCCCCTTACCCCCCCCCCAGGAGGTCCAAAGTGATAATAAAAAAATAGCCAAAGTAGATGACATTGTCCGCTAATACCAATTAAACACAGTTAATTCTTAATTCATAGCCAAATTCGCTATAAGTAGGATGGCATATTTCTTTCCGCGCGGAGTACCTACGTTCAAAAGCAGCCCAATTGGCGAAAAAAAGCTCAATCTGGCAACACTGGCCTGCTGCTTCTTTGCCACCACCCGCCTCCCGGCCCCACAACCGATGGAAGCGACCGACCAGATCACGTGATCACGTTATATTTTATTATTTTGTTTATAGTTCAGTGTTCAGTTTTTACTCACTGCTCGCTTAGTGGTGATTCGGTGATTGTCGTGGATCGTGGACGTGACGACTGGCACGATTTTGAATTGTTTAATAAGTGTTGGTGTGTGTTCGTGTGTTGTTTTGTCATAAAAGTGCTAAATAGAAACCTAGTTATGAGTAAACAAAGTTGTTTGGCAAACTTCTTGAAAAGGAGAAACATTGATTCAAGCGAATCATGTAGCTCGTCGAATACAACAGCCGAAACTTCAAATGTATGTCTGTATGTCATCCTAAAGACATTTTCGAATTTCGAATTTTCAATAAAATTTTTGTTTCTTAATTTTTTTAATTCTTATCCCCCCCCCCCCCCCAAGGCCAATGTCTGGGTACGCCACTGGCTCGATCACCCGACATAACCCTTAGACTTCCTTTAGCGTTACAAGTTCAAAGTCTGACCCGACCTTATTTTTATTTTGAATTAGAGATGTTTGTTGGAATATTACCCCGGACAAGTTCAGCAATTGAGGAGCAAGTGTATTAAATCCTGATAACCTGTTTTGGAGAAAATCGCCAAAAACCCCTAGTGAGCAGCGCCTGGGACAGAGGAGCATTGTTAATGGGGTGTTCGCTTCGTTTTAACAAGTTGACAGTATACCCCAAAATTCGTAGTTTGATCCAAAGGTATGGCAAAAATTTCAAAATATATTTTGGATTTAATGCGTTTTGATTGATCGGCTCTTGGATTTAAAACGGTTTGTTCGAGTCAACTTATGATTTACAACGCTTTGTAAAAATGAAATATTTATTTTCATGAAACAATGTTATAAACAATGCAAACAAATCAAAAACTAAAAACTGAAGCAAAGTAACTGGAAATATTAACCTAAGCATGAGTCAATTTAGAATTTAGAACAAATTGTTTAAACGAAATATTTATTCTCAGAAATATTGTATAAACCATGTAAAAAACAAACACTGAAGCAAAGTAACTGAAAATACTATCCTAAGCTAGTTATCTATAATGGTATTGTAGATTTACTACTTTTTGATCAAATAAAGATTTCAAGTTGGATTTAATGCGTTTTGCTCAATCGGTGACATTTGAGCTGGATTTTACGTTGGATATAATGCGATTTCCTCAAATCTGAGCGCGGCATTGTATTTAATTGATACTTTAGATGCAGATCCTGTGCTTAACTCATTTTCGCTTAAAAATGGATTTAATACGTTTTGAACGCTTGCTCCTCAATTGAGAGAAAAATTTCAAAATAGAACGCTTCCACTGGTCATATTTAAAAGTCGAAAAAACATATAAAAAGGGTGATAAATCTAATGAAAACATGTATTTAAGAAACCGCGCATAGTATCTAGTTGACGCTTACTATTTCTAAATATTCGCTTACTAGTTACATACAATTTTTAGTGCTAAAAGAATTAATTTCCGGTAGAGGTATTTCGGTGATTATTTATTAATTTCGGTTCCCAAATATTAGTCAGGTGGCAAAGTACAGAAATTGGTGCTTAGTAATTATTTTGGTGTTCATATAAAATATTCCCAAAAAGGTTTTATTTTTTTCAACGGTTTAGGCTAGGATTTCTCACGTTGTAATAATAGAATACATATATTATGTGGCGTTATCCAATTCAAATTAGAACTTAACTAGCTTATTATCCCTCGAAAAGCGTCGTTAGTGTCTATCGTAAAATCTACAGGAAAAAAAAAGTAACGCCGAACCTCCATTAGCTGACGGGTCGTGCATGCGAAGAGGATATTACCCAGGAAAATAAAAAAATAGAAATTTTATCGCACTTAGCCAAACGTTTTGTTGGTATTCAATTTAACGACAGATACAAGTCATAAAAATGAAATACGCGTGTATTTGAGTTGTCGAATATATCTCAATATCAATTTATTATCTGGGGTTAACATTGTAATCCACTGAGGATGGGGTGAGATTCCTCGTGATGTATGAAGTGGATAAAAACGATATACTTACAGTGCTACTCACTAACTTTGTTTTTTATTTGTACGCATTATATAATTATACAGGGTGTCCCAACTTGGAGACATGTTTGACATTTAGCAATTTTTTATAGTGTAAAAATTAACATTTTTTTAATGACATATCTATTTTATAATAATTGAAAAAGTACAGCGCTGAGGCCCTTTTCAAAGTGTTATCTATGTTTCAGACTGAAAAGTTCGTTTCAGTGGGACACAATGTATAATATTGGTTTATAAAAAATGTGTAATTGATTATGTTTACTAACCGATGTGTCTGATCATTTTTTAAACCATTTTTTTATTTGGTATAGTGTACAAGGGCAAGTAAAATATAAACAGGAATTCGATTGTACCCGAACAGATGTACAGATGAAAAATTTCAAGCTGTCGAGTGTTCAGTTTGGACCGTCCTGGAAAAGATATCACGTCTACCTATTATTGATAGTTTTCGTTTGAACCTATTTAAAATCATTTGTACCCCTACGAAAACGTTTGTATTGCCTTGAAAACGATAGAACGCCTTCCTATTATTGATAGTTTTGTTTATACCTCCTTTAAATCGTTTTTACCCCTACGAAATCGTTTGTACCCACTTGAAAACAACAGTACTCCTTCGTAAGATTGCTTATTTCGTTTGTACCCTCTTAAAATCGTTTGTACCCCTACGAAATCGTTTGTACCGCCTTGAAAGCGATAGCACGCCTTCTTATTATTGATAGTTTCGTTTGTACCTCCTTAAAATCGTTTGTACCTCTTCAAAATCGTTTGTACCGCCTTGGAAACATCAGCACCCCTTCGAAAGTTTGATTATTTCGTTTGTACCTTCTTAAAATCGTTCGTACTCCTACGAAATCGTTTGTACCGCTTTGAAACGATAGCACACCTTCCCTATTATTGATAGTTTAGTTTGTTCCTCCTTAATATAGTTCGTACCTCTACGAAATCGTTTGTACCCACTTGAAAACAGCAGTACTCCTTCGTAAGTTTGCTTATTTCGTTTGTACCCCTACGAAATCGTTTGTACCGACTTGAAAACGATAGCACGCCTTCCTATTATTGATAGTTTTGTTTGAAAAGCATTACAAACGGGTACAAACAGGGTACAATCGAATGCATAATGAAGAAATGCTATTGAAGTCATTTTGTCACTCCCCTGCTATTTCCGCCCCTTTAAGATACAAACGAAATTAAATCCGGTACAAACGGTACAAACCGGGTACAATCGAATGAGAAAAAAAGGAAGTCAGTTTCCGTTAAGTTGGTTGCCAGGTTCACACAGGTGTTCTTCTCCATGACAACGCCAGTCCACACACTATAACCATGACTCAGGCCAAGCTGGAGGAAATGCACTGCGAGCAACTTGAACATCCTCCTTACAGTCCAAACTTATCGCCGTGCGACTACCATTTATTTGAACCTAAAAAAGCTCTGGGAGGCGAGAGATTTGACAGTGATGAAGTTGAACAGTTCGTACACAACTGGCTGCTGGCACAACTTATCAGTTTTTATGACGACGGAATCAAAAAGTGTGAAAAATGTATTTCGGTTTGAAGAAGACTATATGTAGAAAAATAAAAAGTTAGTTTTTAAAATTTTATCTCTTACTAAAAAAAACTTATTTTGGAAAATTCGGTTTATAGTTGACTTGCCTTCGTATATTTCAAATTAGTCACTAGCACTATATAAACCGACGAAATATATTTACTTACTGCGTAAATAATTAACCTTTTCCTTGGCAATTGCAATCGCTCATACTTACATTACTCTCGTACTCCTTTCACAGTTGTTTATAAAGAGTATACGTACTCTATTTCCATTCTAAATTGAAAATAGGTAGAAAAAAGCAATGTCAAATATATTTTTTTAAATTGCTAAGCTCACTATACAAGTATACTTCATACTTCAGTAAACTGTTAGTTCGTGACGTTATTAGAAAGCTAGTTTGGAAATATTTAAAAAAAATACATAGATATAAATTTATTAGTTAGCATTAAAATAAAGCGTTTAAAATTGCTGAAAAAATAATTATAAATTAAAACAACTTTATGTATGTTACTATACTTAAGAAAATTTTGAAGAGCCGGCAACGCGATGCCGCGAATGCACCAGCAAATGCCGACCATTATACTATAGGATTACTTTATATGTAATACATCCAAATACTTATTCGGTCCACTGTGCCATAAATTTTTTACGACGTCGTTAAAATGACTTACGACTAGAAATTCTACGTGTTTAAGGCGCCAGTGACGTGTATTTCAGCTAGGTTTATTAACTCAGACAATTTTTTGAGATTGTCTGGCTAAATGAGCATTATTTACAGCAAATTGTATTACAAATATTAAGAGTTTTGTATGCAGGCTAATTTTAATCTCCTATATTGATTTGAATGAAAACAATTATTTCACAATTTTCGAATTTATAAAAGATATATGCACGCCCATGGAATCATAAAGTTGCACCGCTTTTTTTTTTGTTCCCCAGGCGTATTTATCATTTTCAATTAAAATTAGAAGGACTATACCTACATTTTTTTTTCATTTTCCCAATTTCTGTAATCTTAATGGCCGTTGTTTTGGATTAAACGCCTGGAGTAATTGAGAATATATTCTTTATACAAACAGAAGTTTAATTTCGCCATTTAAAGCATTTGCGGTAAAAGGCCACAATACACAAAGGAATTGTGCCTTCTGCGCAAAGGTTTAATTAAGGAACTATAATTGAACATTTTTGTTCCGAGGTTAACGAGCCCACAGTTGTTTTACTAAAAGTACAGGATTATCGTTTAAAAGGAAACAATTGTTTTTGACATAAAGGATTAGCAGAAAGTTTAACAACAATTTAAAATGTTACACTAAAACATTTGATATTCACAGATGTTCAAGAGAGTCACAACGAAATGGAAATGACACAAGAAGAACTTCCTTTCTCTGCATTGATTACACAGGACCACAAAATTTTTTTTCATGTGCGGAATACTACACTATGCCTACTATATGTTTTTGGGTTGTTGATTACGAATCCGGGCTTACTATTGCTTGATCAGCTAACCTAACCTCAAAAACCTTCAAAAACTCAAAAAATCGAATTCATAAATTGAATAGCAGACCTGAATTTTTAAACTTGATAGCCCTTTTAACTGAACTCTCGAACATCAAAATCTCCGAATCAAATCTTCAAACCCCCTGAAGCTAAACCCCCAAAAACTAAGAAAAACGAGTCTAAATGTAATGTCTAAAAGTAGTGCGTAGGTGCCTAGGTGCGTAGGCGTAGGTGTAGGTTCCTGGCGTAGGTGCCCCTGTTCTAAACTGGTAAGTCCTGGAGAACTGGTACCTCCACGTAGTCCAGGATGGGTAACGCTAAATCCACTTCAGCATATTACTGTGTTCAGGGTGGTGGAATTTCAGATTTTAGAGGTACTTTTCATAACATCGCTAGTTACTGGCGAAGCAATATATCCTATTCACCAATTTATCGCTAGAAACGACGATTGAAGATACATATCATCAACATCATTCAAGGACAAGAGGCTGAGGTTTAGTGTTTGAAGGCTTCGTTTTGCATCAGTTAAAGATATAAATTGAAAAGTCTACTGTTTTACAATATTTAGGTCCAGTGTGCTGTTGAGTTTTTAAACTCGTTTTTCTTAGTTTTGGGGTTTAGTTTTAGGGGTTTGAAGATTTGGATTCGGAGATTTTGATGTTCGAGGGGCTAAAAAAGTTTAAAAACTCTGGTCCCGTGTGCTATTCAATTTATAAACTCGATTTTTTGAGTTTTTGAGCGTTTTTGAGGTTACGTTAGCTCATCAAGCAAAAGTAAGCCCGGATTCGTAATCAACGACCCAAAAAACTTATGAAATAAAATTGTGGTCCTGTGTTATTATCCAGATTTCGGATACACTTGGTTTTAACCTTGAACAGCTGTTGTGTATGGATTGCTTCAATTATAATTTCCAAGAGGGACGTGCGCAGTTTGTTCTAGGATTGAACAGTTTCTGTTCATGGGCTGTTAGTACTGGTATGATAGATAAAGACCAAAATCTTATCGGAAAAGTCCAGTGTGCCTTTTTTTGTCAGAATATTATTGAAACGAAAATTGCTCCTTATTAAAATATATTAAGAGTTTTGAAGATAAACGAGTTATTTTAACCATGCAGACTCAAATATATGTACTAAAAAATTGTAACTAATAAAACATAAGGTTTACATCCGATGAACAGATATTCATGTTTACTTGACAGCCGTTCAAAGTTAAAACTACGTTTGTCCTAAGTCTGATAATAATGGGCATCCTCTCAATTCCATGTCAAATTGATGAGGTATCATTATCTTCAGGAATATTTATAACATTGATGTTAGTAATACTTTTTCTGAATTAAAATGTCTACTTTTTGTTTTCTAATGTATGCATTTTTATCGTTCAGACTGTTATAGGTATTATTAAGACCACAACTATAGTCTATCCCATAGTTGGTAAAGGCGGGTGTGCTCCAGGATACTGTTCATGGTCCTATTCTCTTCATTGTTTATATAAATCCTCGCTTAATGCTTAATATAAACCGCAAAACATTAAAATATTACTTGACACATATGACACTTGCAATCTTTAGTGAAGATAACTAGGAAATGAAGACGGTATGATCGGCATAAAAATGTGGTTAGAAATAAATATTATGGAACATCCTAAAATACACGTGGGTTAGAGCAAGAGAAATATTTAGTTAAAAAAAAAAAAAACAAACACCGATTTTTCTGTGGCTGTAGAGGAATTTCGAGGGGCTTTGATCTTTGTTGCATTTGTAACGTATATACCTATGTTCATTAGGGTGGTCCAAAAAAAATTTGTTCTTGCGGCCCCAGGCTTAAATCATAGTATTTGATTAGTTATTACTAATTCCAGAAGATTAGCTCATTTAATTAAGTTTTAGAGGTCGCTCATCGCCGTTTTATTTTCCCATTCAAATTACATGGGAAATACGTCATTATTCGCTCGTGGTTTCGTGTCGCGAACAATTAAAGAAATTTATGGCAGCTCACATTATTTTCTGGTAGTCGGGGATCGTATCAAACATTTTCAGTGTCGGTAATGTAGGTCTCTTTGTATTCTATTGGAATTTTTTATCCTAATGGCAGCGTTGAACACACCAGTAGCGCAAATCTTGGGACGACAGTGTACTGAAGCTCTTAACGTTCAACTATTATTGTTTTGGAAAATTTTTTTAATGAAATAAGTAACTACAAAGTTTTTCCGTAGATATTTATTCAAAAAAGCAAAACCTAAGTTAATGAATAAGTACAGATATATATTACTTAAAACATACACGGTGGAGACTTTAACTGGAATATATTCGCTAGTGGGGTGGTGAATGATTTTTCAAAAATTCCCGAGACACGTTAACTTTTAAATGTATTTACCTACATTTTGCAAGTAATATGAAAAATATAGCCCTTCAGGGGTGGCTGAAACCACCCTCGACATGATTTTTTCCAAATGCAACCCTATGGCTTGTGACCCCTCATTGTAAAGCTGGTGGAAAGAGGAATCCAACGCATCAAATTTGATTTTTTAGTATGTTTGTAGGATTGCATACAATTAAAACAATTTAAAAAATTAAATTTATTTTCAACGTAACAATTGTTCAAAATGTGCACCATTCACTTGTTGGCAGCATCCCAGTCTGTGGTAGGTTTCGTCCCTTACATTATGCAACATTTGCGGTGTTATTTTTCCGATTTCCTCTTTTATCCTTTCTAGAGATCTGCTATGTTGTTGGGTTTCTGAATGTAAACCCTACTTTTAAGATATCCCCACAAAAATAAATCCAGTGGTGTAAGGTCTGGAGATCTTGCTGGCCACTCAATATTACCTCGCCTCCCAATCCACCAACCGGGAAAAATTCTGTCGAGATACTGACGAACAATGGCAGCATAGTGTGGTGGGAGCCCCATCTGGCTGAAACCCACTGTAACCTCTCGTCGGTCAAGTTAGGGTTTAGGGGTTTTGGAAATAAATGACATAGCACTGGCATTAGTTTGGAGTAAACGCAAGTATCTTGCTCCATTAGGGGTGTCATCAAAGAAAAATGGTCACACAATTCCCTCTTGTATTATTCGGCCCAAGAATTAGTTTTTTATGGGGGTGGGTGTGAAGTTCCCTCATCCAATGGGGGTTCTCTTCCAGCCCAATGGCAACAATTTTGGCGATTTACGTGCCCATTTAATGTAAAAAGTAGCCTCGTCAGACAAAACTATCCACTCTAAAGATAACTGGTTTTGATCAATACAAGTCATCAATAAATCGCAAAATTCCAACCGTCGATCTGGATCATCTTCAAACAGTTCTTGAACAGCTTGCATTTTATATAGGCGTTTTTCTCATATTAAAATATTTTTAAAGCTGTTTTGTGATTAAGATTACTATCATGGGCCAGTTGACGGGCTGGAGTGATTGGATTTTCTTCTAGAGCAAGCAACAAATTCAACTTCGTGTCGTCATCAACAACAGCCTGCACTCTTACTCAGTACTTTCGTGACATGACCCATCTCTCGATATTGTACCTCAATTTTACTAATGGTACCTTGATTTAGTGGTGGCAAGTCGGGATGCACTACTCCGAAACAAGCGAACAACTTCGCATTGAGTTCGCCACCTATCACCATATCCAATCATCATCAAAATTTCGATTTTTAGTGATTCAATTAAATAAGGCATTTCCACAAATTTGTAATAACACTTCGTTTCAAACTCTGAATACAGCTTACTAAATTACTCTTTTGCGGCCGTGTAAAAACACTAGCAAAAAATAACAAATATCAGTTGTGGCAAAAAATTGTGAAATTTTTGTGGGGACATAAGAAAAGTAAAGGTTTACACATTCCAAAACTAAACAGCACACATTTTTAGTGCGAAATTGTTGCGTTAAAAATAAATTAAACTATAAAATTACGTTTTAATTGTAAGCACAACCCACAAACATACTAAAAATTAAAATTTGATGCAGTGCGTTGAATTCTCTTTCCACCAGCTTTACAATGAGGGGTCACAAACCATAGGGTTACATTTGAAAAAAGTCATGTCGAGGATTGGTTTCAGCCACACCCTGAAGAGCTATAATTTTCACATTACTTGCAAAATGTAGGTAAATACATTTAAAAGTGGAAGGCGTGTCTCAAGGAAATTTTTGAAAAATCAATTACCACACCGCTAGTGAATATATTCCGATTAAAAGTCTCCACCGTGTATATCTGTTTATAACAAGCCACTTTGCATTTGTACGTACTGTATTCCTTTCTGTATTTGACTCACAACTTGCAATAAATATTGTTTTGTTCTTCATTCCGTGTAAGGAAAAATTATATTCTTTTTCATCAAAAAGTTCCCCGTTCGGCAATATCATTCACAACATGAAGGTTTTTCCAGTACTCACGCCTTTCAAAGAGTTTTCGTTTGTTTCCCAAAGCTTAGGATCTATCGCAAAAAAGTCAGTACAAATCCCGAATTTTTCGAAAATGCAAATTGATCTTTCCGTAGCAAAATCGCTGATGTCTTAATCAAGAATTGCACCAAGATTTTTAAATTTTTCCAACATAGTATGTCTTAAAAAATCGCCAACACTGCGTTTTCTTTTCCAATTATAATCTGACTTTTGAAACCACTCATAACCTGATAATTTGTGATTTAGCCTTGTATCTGATTGTGCGCCCTCACTAAAATAAATACCCTCCGGAATTCCTTCTTGAAAGTCACCTTCGCTTAATTCACATTCCCTCTCATCTTCTAAATATTCATTCAAGTGGGAAAATTGTTGTCTTGAACTTTGTCACCTACGACTGCGATACCCATACATTGATTTTTTCGTTCAACTGGATCATTTTCATTATAAGTGTTGTGCTGTATCTCTGAATATTTCTTTTTGCAATTAAAAACACGAAAAAGCTGAGGTTATGATTGCGACTTAAGAGAGGATAAATTTCGCGACTTAAGCGAGAAGATGATGCACGGATTTCGTGACTTCAGAGGGAATCGAGGTGTATATAAATCGTAAATGGGAAAATAAAGTTCTACCATTATAACGACTGAGAGGCCTGGTCAAATAAATGCGCCATTTCTTGTTGACATCGGTACTAATTCAAACGTCTTTCTAGCCTATTTCGAGTTGAATACCCCTAGCTTATAATAAATACATTATAAAATTTAGCAGGCGTTGAGTATCATGAAGTACACTGTAATCCAGAGATTTGCGCTACTGGTGCGTTCAACGCTGCCATTGAACTATAAAAGATTCGAATAGAATACAAAGTAGACCTACATTACCGACACCTGAAAATGTTTTATACGATCCCCGACTACCTGAAAATAATATGAGCTGCATAAGTTTCTTTAATTGTTCGTGAAACGGCACACCACGAACGAATAATGACGCATTTCCCATGTAATTTGAATGGGAAAACAAAAACACCAATGAGCGACCTCTAAAACTTAATTGGAAAAACTAATCTTCTGGATTTATTAATAACTAATCAAATACTATGATTTAAGCCTGGGGCCGGAAGAACAAATTGTTTTTAGACCACCGTAATGTTTATATAATTGGAAGTTTGTATTTTTATTTTCAAAGTTCTTCTATTTTTAATTGAAAATGATATTCTAAATACACCTGGGGAACAAAAAAGCGGTGCAACTTTGTAAAATTCCATGGGCGTGCATATATGATTTATAAATTCGAAAATGTTCGAATTTGTTCGAAAACTTTTTTCATTCAAATCAATATAGGAGATTAAAATTAGCCTGCATACAAAACTCTTAATATTTACTTAATATAATTTACTATAAATAATGGCTCATTTAGCCAGACAAGTTTGTAACGGTTCATTTTTGTCGCCTAGTGTATATAAGTTTTTAATTAGGACCAGCTTTGAAAAGGGTTTATATTTGTTATTTTTGCAAAGAACACTTAATGCTTTCTAAGTGTGAATGGCTAAATTTATGGTTAGGGGAAGTAGATTTCTACAGTGTGTTGGTGTGGAAAAGGGAATTCCGAAATATATGTTTGTTTTTAAATAAAAATGTTGATTTTATGTCGTTGGGTAGTTAAATTTCGTATTTTTTTGTCTCTGATTTTGCTCTCTGTCTAAGATCAGAATGACATCTGGTGTAAGAGATTTTAATTAACTCCTCGTTAAACGGTAAAAGGTTTTTTTTTTTTTTTTGTTAAAATAAATTCTGGACGAAGTTTGAGAGACGTGAGTGAAGCCTTACTGACGGCTGGAAATTGATGTGATTTTTGGTTGCAATCACCTATCGTAGGATTATTTTCCAAGCTGTCCAATTGTGATTTTCTTTTTGGTTTTGGTTTTGGCATATGAGAAATCGCACCCACTGTTAAGGGGATTCATAGTCTACGCCTTCCATAACTGTACGCGTCAGCCCTTCGAAGAAGGTGAGTCCAC